>CM074959.1:9403287-9423720 GCA_037577455.1 Pangasius macronema | reverse complement strand
ACTTTTGATCAGCTGATGAACAGCCTGCTTGAGTTTAAATGCAGTTTTCAATAAATTGCCAATCTCTGTTTTTTTTTGTCCCTTGCTCCTTTTTCTTCTTTTGACATGTTGAAGCAGTTCTTACAACATGGTTATGATCCACCAGAAGATAAGCCGTAACTCACTCTGACTCACTTTCAGTAATTGCTTTATCCTGGTAAGGGTCCAGGATACAGAGCCTATCTCAGGAACTCTGAGTATGTGGGAATACACCCTGGAATTAGATGCCAATCCCTCGCAGGGTACCATGTTCACACTCTTTCACACCTAGAGGGGTGAATTTATTTTAGTAAATCAAATTCAGTTTGGCATCCTTTGGGTGATAAAACAACTAGAACAATAACACTGTGTAGGGGCCCCTACACAGACACGGGGAGAACATGCAGAGAAACTCTGCAAGCAGGTATGGGCAATTTTAAAGCTGACATGGACCAGCAGATAGAGTATACCAATTAAAAGTAAGTGTGGTCTATCTAGGAGCTGGTGTGGAGGAACCATTCTGGCAATTCTTATAGAGGAGACCCCCCGGGGCACTACTGAAACAATGAATAAAGAGTTATTATGCATTAATGAGAGGTCAGCACTTACTGTATGACAATATGTTTCCTAACTCTAACCCTAACCCTAATTAATTGTTTTAATCAGAGTTTAAAATGACCTGTCCATTGCTTATTATACTAACAGATTGTTATCCTTTCAGTATAGATTTATACATGGTCCCTGCTTAATCAATAACATACCATATTTAATTTAGCATAATGCTATGAGATCTATTTAAACACCTAATGC
Source organism: Pangasius macronema (assembly GCA_037577455.1). Classification (NCBI taxonomy): domain Eukaryota; kingdom Metazoa; phylum Chordata; class Actinopteri; order Siluriformes; family Pangasiidae; genus Pangasius; species Pangasius macronema. Next base: position 9,422,892 of record CM074959.1, on the reverse strand, counting down.
CAAGGTTGGACTAAGATCTGACAGAATTGCTAATCATATATCCATTTAGAAGAACAGTCAGAGTGATATAGAGCTCTGAAAACTCGAATTGGTGAATAACCAACCAGCAGATGTCACACTTGCATTATGAGTAGCTACCATAGCGTGTAGTGCCCTGAACTCCTGTTTTTGTTTATGGTAATGCATCTCTATTGTTATTCAGGGAAATGGCAAGTAGTGTTGGTGCCTCACCACTCAAAAGTCTTCAGTCCAATCCTGAGCTCTGTTAAGCCAGTAGGTGGACTGGCCACTGTAAATTGCTCTTAAATGTGAAAGAGTGTGAGTGTGTGATCATCCCATCCTGGGTGTATCCTGATTTGGGTCCCATGTTCCCAGGATCCGCTACAACCCTGTCCAGAATGTAGTGATTAATGAAGACAAATAAATGAATGACCATTTTCTAGCATGTTTTCTTTTTACTGAAAAAAAAAGAAAAACTGAGGTCACAGTACTCATGTAACTGCATGGATTAAATATACAGCATGTGGTGCCAGTATTCATTCATTATCATGTTTTTTCTTTCTCTGTCGTTAAGTATTCATTGTAGAAGTAATATATGTTATTAAGGGGCTTTTTAGCATAGCTCATTGTTCAGTGTAGTCAGACTAAAAGCACTTACAGTTAAGAAAAATAGAAACTGAAAAGCTCAGGATAACAATAGGAATGGAAAGTGGGTCAAGGATTTATTCTAATATTCTCCATCTAATGAATCACCTTGGACACTAAAGCAAAATGAAATAGAAGTTTTACCATAAAGTTTTACTATGGAAATTAAGAACTTTATGACATTTGCTGAACCAATTCCATATTATATACAGTATATCAGTACTTTAGTATGGTCTGATTAAAAATAATTAAAGGCAGTACTATTAAGTGTTACTTTTTATGTGCCCTTGTTCTGACTTACATGGTAAGTTGCATATTTTATAGTATAGGATCCAGACCACCCATGTGGTGAGACTACTGAAGCAGCTATTAGAAATGCACCAGGCAATTACATTAAACTTCACATCTTTTTAAGTGGCTAGCAGTGGCATGGAAAAAAGAAAACAAAACCCTGACCTTGTCATGGAACCTAAATTCACCAAACTCAGTGTCAAGGTGTTTGAATGCACATGGCATAAAATAACATGAAAATTCACTTTGCATGGTACAGGTCTTATCATACTAACGCTATTCTTCAAAGGAATTTCAGTGAATGCCTCCCTTTCAAGGATCCCATACTTAGGGGAGGAGATGTTCTTTCTTAAAACATCAAAGATTTACAAAGATTGTCATCACACTTTCCTTTCACAGAATCCCATGCAATAAGCCTTAGGAAAAAGGAAAGGAAGGAAATCCACACACAAATCACCTCTAAAAAACTGAAAAGTAACAGTTAGTTTTGAGGATTGACATAATGTAGAGAGACTAATTTGAGTGAAGATTTGTGGTTTTGACACAGGAAATTGTAATAGTTGATAGGCCTGCCAGAGATCCTGCTTTTAGTTTAGTGTCAGATCATTGTACAAAGTCTCTACACAACTGCTCAGGAACTGTAGAACCAGTGTTGTGTAACCTCTATCATTCTCTCTGACAATCTTTCCCAAATTGACTATTGATCTGTGAGAGCTAAAGTATTTGTGCCATTTGCACAGAAGAGACTGTTAGAGGCACCTTGTAAGTGCACACACCTGATTGACTGCATTGCTCGGAACTCATTAGACTGACTTTCTAAACTCTAGTGAGGCCATTTGCAACCCACATCATTTCAGTAAGTTCATTGCTTTCCATTGGTGCTAAATGTAAACAGACTTTGAACTGTCTGCAACTCTTCATTTGGATAGTAGACTGTCAGACCGATCTATGCATGCCAAGGTCACGGCAAAAAAAATGTTTTATCTCACAGATATTATGTAGACATGGAAGCTTGAAACTGGTCATTTTGTTAGCTGTAAGCGCAGCTCAGTCTTTATTGGGCTTGTCAGACAGGTATGGTGACAAAGGGAAGTCAAGGGTTGGTTGGACATACAGTATGCTGTCTGTTGATTTTCCTTGCAGCTTTGCTGAAGTCAAAACCAAACATAGGGTAATGAAAAGGGTAATGAAAGGCAAATCTATTATCACATAACATTTTCAGTAACACAGAACTTTACTTATACAACACACATCATCATTAGTTATGCTATATCCATAACTATGAATACTACATTTTAAAATATGAAAGGAATGAAACACTTTGGGGCATGTTTTTATAGGAAAATAATCAATGATGGGGTGGTGTCATAATCATGACCCTGCACCTTCTGTTGTGACAATGAAACAAGAAAGCACTTATATATAGCCCTCACTGTTAACTAGAAAGAATAAACAAACATTCAATTAAGTTTTAACAACAATTTAATTAATTACACACTCAATACATTGAGTGTACTCTTTGAAACAATTAAAACCATTAGCCCTATTTGGAAAATGTTTGATTGAGACTATCATGCAAATTGTCATTATTAAATAAAATCCATTTTTTCTCCAGCAGGGTTGCAAGAGTCACTGGTTAATGAGACTAATGATTAGGGACAAGAAAATGCATCCTAGGATGTGCTGGGTAGCACAGTCAAGGATGATTCCTGAGGTCATCAGGTGTTTCAGATCCTTCAACATCAGACATCCTTGCTCAGGCTACCCAGTTGGGGTTGATGAGACCCCAGCTTGTGTCTCAGCAGCATTTGACCACTGAACACTGCTCCTCATCCAAAGCCATATAGATGCTTTTTATGGCTTCTATATGGCCTCTTTGAACAGCAGCCAGAGGATTTGAGGTGGATCAGAAGTTGATAAATCCAAGCTTTGAACCTGCTAGGTAAACCTGACTTGTCCTCACTGTTGAGCCAAGCCTGACACTTCCTGAGACTGCCGTCGAGACCTTGCCTGGATGCTTGACTGGCTTCTCAATAGATTCAATAGATGGAATTACAGTGTTACCCAATTAAAAGCAGAACTTGTCCACCATGTCTGCCCTCCTTCAGTTTAGGTGACCTGGATTTAGCTTGATATAGCAGGCCCTGGAGGATCCATCTGCTGCCCATGACTGATGGTATTGTGCCTGTAAGGTTGTCCATAAAGGTTCTAATGAGGGGCTGTCAAACTACAGACAAGGTCAGGGGCCTCTGCACTCAACCTCAGCTGCCTTGACCAGTATATTCATAGCGAGGGTCAAGAGGATCACTGAGATCACCGTGAGATGATGCCCTTGTCCAGTCGATGCTGGATGTTGAGGACCCAGCGGTGACTCTCAGGCTAAAGCTGCTGTAATATGTCCTTGATGTCAATGATCTTCCTAGGAACATGATGTTGGGTCAATGCAACCTCAGCCAACTTGTGGGGTATTGACTCCTATGCATTGGCAAGTTCTAACCACAGTAAACCAGATGTCCTTTCCCCTCTCATGGTGCACCTCATCAGATGTGTGATGACACTGGTGTGCAAGCAGCCTGGCACACCTGCAATACACCCCCCCCCCACCCCCCACCCCTTCTGCACTGCTGATTCAATATAAGCATTCTGGAAGAGAAACCCTAAAATAGGTCATTAATATTTCAGTGGAATTTAAAATCTTTGGAGTTGTGAGTGAGGACTTTGTGAAGATTGTTTGTTGAATGGCTGGTATTATTGGTAGGGTTCTGCCCCACCTGCCTTGATGGCCAAGCCACCACTGATGGGACCGCATTTTTTAGATGTAGATAACCTTAAATGCTACATATCAGTGCTTTGTTATTTCCTTTCAGGCAGCCTGGAATGAGGGTTTATTACAGATGCAAATGTAACAAAAGTAGATTATAAAATTTGGCACATCTATTAGGACACAAGTCACCATCAGAGACACCTTTGAGTTCCATTTGAAAAGCAACAATTGTCAATTAAATCATAGGCCATTTTTTAAATCATTCACCCCATATGGAAAACACAAAATACCAACTCTAACAAATTATTACAAAACCACTGGGAACCAGTCTAAACTGGCAATTTTTTCCATTATATATATATATAAACATAGCAGGACTAAAAAAATGAAAAATGAAAGCAATCAGAAAGTTAAAAAAATATAAACAAAAACAAACAGGAAGCTTCTCTGACAGCTGTTAAATGCGGTCTTCACACAGATCTGTCCAGTTCATAGGTTCTATAAAGCAAATTGAAAATAAGTGGATGAAACCAAAAGGTCAAACTAATTATACAAAGCAACATAAGTGTATGATAGATTGACAGAAACCATCACTGAAAATGAGATCAATGAAATGTCAGGCATCAAACATCCAGTGGCAGGGGTATCATGCATCAATGTCCTTTTCCACACACACACACACACACACACACCCACACACACACACCCACACACACACACAAAACACTCCTGTTTAGTGTCTATCTCCAAGTCTACAAAATTCCCTACATGGTCTGATTTATAGAATTTGCTTGATTTGGCTGTATTTCAATATATTAAAAAAATAATAAATTCTAAACACCCATTGAGGTTCTGGACTATGCGCCTCGGTCAACAGGTTGTATCAGGAAATTTGTCACCACGAATAAAAGGGAGTCTAACTACTACTCTAACCACATTTAAAGAATTTTCCCCATGACTGATTCCACATTTTCCCAAACAGTAAAAGCAGGTTCTAACATCTTGACATGTAGCTGAAACTACCCTGCTAATAACCCCATTACAAAAAATTTTCCATAAGAAAAATCTCTGATGTTTTTAATTACACAATGGGCCTTAATGGGAATTGGCTTAATGTTTTCCATCCGATTCATTTTGGTTTCCATTAGGTTATTTTTCATTACAATTACAATGAATGGAAATAAGTATTGGAACAGTTGTTTTTGTTATTTAATATACTTCCAGTGCATATATCCACTTATGCCAAATGACTTCAATGTAAATATGCATGTAAATGCAATTTTACATACATGATGTCTTTTGAGTTTGCACTTATACTTAAATATGACATAAAAATAGAAATCACAATTGATAAGGGAAAAAGAATTCGGACGCTAAATTAAAAGTATATACAGTGGCTTGAAAAAGTATTAATCCCCCATGGAAATTGTAAGACTTGTTTGAATGATAAATACACATATTCTTCCTGTCAGTATTTTTATTGCAAACCCATGTTCTCTCACAGTGACTTTTAAAAGTCAGAATTAATTACTGGTTAGTAAGCATTTCAAATGAAATCAAACACAGAAAAATGCTGCTTGCATAAATATTCAAACTCCCCACTTTCTCCCCACTTTCCGGAAGCTCCAGATAAAATATATTGTCTTAACGAGGACACAGCTGACTTCACCTGTAAAATATTAAACATCTTCCATTTTCTGAACAAAAACCACCTCAGCTGAACTGCTATTGAAGATACTGTCAGTCTGATGTAAAGGAGTGAAAATGAAGACTAAGGAGTTAAAAGTAAGGTAATAGAATATGATAGCTTAGGAATAGGGTGTAAAATTATATCTAAGAGGTTGGATCGATAGTGCTGCACTGCTGGATCAATAGTGCTGAGGTGGAACCTACATCACACCATACTCTGGAGATGCTTTTCATCCTCAGAACATGGGCTTCTTGTTAAAATTGAAGGACGGATGGATGATGCAAAATACAGGGGGATATTACAAGAGAACCTGCTTCAGTCTGCTAAAAAAAAAAAAACAAAAGCTGGAGAGAAACTTTACCTTTCAGCAGTGATCACAAATACAAAGCCAAAGTAACACAGGAGTGGTTAAAAACAACAAGGTGAATGTTCTACAGTGACCGAGGCAAAGTCCAGATCTGAATACAATTGAGAATCTCTGGCACTGTTTGAAAATTGCAGGCGACAAACAACATCCAAAAAAACCTGAAGAACCTGGAGCAAACTCTGTCAAGAAGAATGGGAACATCACTCCCAAACAGTGTCCAAAGCTGGAATGAACATACTCCAACAGTCTTAAAGCTGTTAATTCAGGAAAATGTGGTTCTACCAAGTAATATTCTCAAGGGGTTGAAAACTTACACAAGCAGCATTTTTTTTTATGTTTTTAATTATTTTAAAGATCTGTTGACAAATAATAAATTTTGACTTTTAAAATGTACTTATAAGAGCATATTGGTTTGCAGTAAAATACTGTCTGGAACAATATGTGTAAATGTAATTTGTAATCCTGATAAAAAAGGGTGAATAATTTTGCAAAGTACTGCATATATGTAAAGGTTACATAAAATTAGACAAAGTTCTAGATATAAATGCTGCAAAAATGTTCTCATGCAAATTACAACTGGTGTCATTATAAAACGTTGACATTGGTTGGGAATATTTCATGCAACAAGCAGCAGTCATGGTGTAGGTGGAGGAGCTTCATACAATTCTCAGGGAAAACATTATTAAACAACACTCAAATGGAAAATGCTACAGGGCCATAGCAAAGAGCAAATCCCTTAAGAATCTCTGTCAGTACAGCTGGTTCAATTGTATGCAGGTGGAAAGTTTATGGACCCACAACTAATCGTCCTTGGGTAGGTGCACCACACAAGATTTCACGTCGTGCTCTCAGACAAGTAATAAGGAAAGTAAGCAAGAAGCCAGCAGACACTCGAAAACAGATGAAACAACAGAAACAGCAGTTACACCGAGATAATAACAAATCATGAACTGCATCACAATCATCACCATTCCTGCACCTCATGCAAAACTCCCCTACTGAAAAAGAAGTGTCATGGCCGAGGCTGGATTTTCTGTTTCCTGTTTGTTTTCTTGTGTCACCCCTTCCTTGTGTCTCCAGTGTTTTCTCTTGTTTCACTTCACTTTGTATCCTATTTGTGTTGGGCCATTCGTGGTTGAGAAAGCACAACCCACAAATATACTGGTCAGCTGGGAGGGTTGCTAACTGGAGTCCCTCTGCCACTCTTTGTGCCTGAAATGGGCCCTTCTACCTGTTGCTGCCACAACGGCTTCCCCAGCCCCAAGCCCTCCAGACTTCTCAGCAGTGTCCCCCAAGTACCATTACCTGGGAGTGGTCTTCAGCAAGCACTGGGCCCTCCCACTACCACTTCACCGCCCGTATGATTGAGCCATCAACCTGTTGCCAGGGGCCACCTTGCCTACCGGCCGTCTGTACAACCTTTCTCGCCCTGAACGAGAGGCCATGGAGCAATACATTAACGACTCACTCGCCACCGGCATAATCAGACCCTCTTCCTTTTGCATTTAGTCAAATCACACTTTCACACTCTCACACTCTTTTGGAACAACATACTCTGGTCAGGTTGGAGCATTATGATAGGTGTCTGCTTTTCTGCAAACTGGGGCATCATACATCATCAAAGGAAACATGAATGGAGAGATATATTAGAGGAACATTTAATCTCTTCAGCCAACAAACTGAGAAGCTGAATGTTTCACCCCAACACCACCCCACCCACCCACCCACCCAAAAAAAAAAAGACCCCAAACATACAGCTAAAATACCTCAGTAAGGCTGTGCATAGCCTAGCCAATCTACTGACTTGATTGCCATGGAAAATTTATGCAGGATTTTTAAATTGAGCCCATCAGGGGGACACTCTTAACCATGGATGATTTGATTTGCCAGGAGGAATGAGCCAAAATTGAACCACAATGCTGAGAAAACCAAATTACTTGTTACCATAGATGTCTCAATGCTGTAATTGCCAAAAACAGCTTTGCAACAAAGTCCTAATGTTAATTTGTGGTGTCTGAATATTTTCCCCATCAATTTAATTTTTTTAAACATCTTTGTTTATGCTTACAAATACATACCTTTTTGTTCATATTTATAAGTACGAAGTCAAAAGATGTTATGTGTGTAAAAGAGCCTATATGCACTGGAAGTATATTAAATAACAAAAACAGCTTCTGAATATGTATTTCCCCTCACTGTAATTAACACCAGAATACAATATTTTCCTTCTTTTATTCTGATGGTAGAGGATTACCACAGAATAAATTTAAATAAGCCACCGGGAACCATTAGGAACAACACATTTTATTAAACTATTACAGACCACCAGTAACACATCAAAATCTATTAAATATCCATTAGTTACTAATATTTTTATCAGGTTTTGTCAAAGGTGCCCTGCTAAAACTAGCACTTAGCTTCTTATTCATATCACTAGCACCTAGCTGGTTATTAATCTTGCTATTGAACAATCTTTTATTATTATTATTATTATTATTATTATTATTATTATTATTATTATTATTATTGTTAATTCATAGATAAATGCTGCCCACAATATCAATAATTGTGTTCATTTTATAGCTGCACTAAGGTTAATGAATAAATAAAATGATTTCACATCTTTCACTTTTAATCCTGTCAGTCAATTAAGGCAAAATAGGCAGTTTTAGTTCACTCACTACTAGCTGAACAGTTCACACACTTGGCCCATTTTTTAAACCTTTTTTTTTTAACTAGTCTGCACCCTCCTTCAGTAACTTTCTATATTTTGTTTTATTGCGTCAATTATTACTACACATGAACACTAAGAGTTAAACTTCAGATTTGAATCAGCGTTGAATCAGTGTCTTCTTCTTTCCTGCTCATCTTGTCTGTAGTTCTGTATTACTGAAATGTAAATATGCATTTTTCTTTACCATATAGTATACTGTATGTGCATATATTGAACTACTATATAAATAGAAACCAGAAACCAGAAACCTTTGAGACGGATATATGTTAAATCAGTTACTATAAGGGAGACTATCAGAAGGGGAGAACTGACAGTGTCCTTCTTTCTTTGATCTCTCTCTCTCTCTCTCTCTCTCTCTTTCTTTCTCTCCCTTTCTCTCCCTTGCTCTTTCTCTCCAAATATGAATGTGTGTATATTAGCTAAGTGAAACCTCCATTCCCTCACCCATTGAGATTAGCTAGCAGACTAATTCTCTCACTAACCCTACTACTTTGAAGTCTCCTGCCAGACAGCCAAGAGCTTTTCTGCCTCATTTACATAATCTAGCTGCTGCGTTCCATCACACAGATGTCTATTTGAGGGAAATGTTAGATACTCTAATTTCCTACCAAGATAGCATCATCATCATCACTGATATCATTTCTGGTTCCCTTGGGGATGCAAAAATACATTTAACAAGGCCTGATACATACGTCTATCTATCTATCTATCTATCTATCTATCTATCTATCTATCTATCTATCTATCTATCTATCTATCTATCTATCTATGTTCCTGTCAATATCTCATCAAAAAACATAACATTGCATTTGAACACATCTTTGTGTCCAGTTAAAGACAACACGTGTTGGATTACTATAAACACGAGTTATATTGTTAACAGAAATAAGGAATAAAACACTTCACTGGGTGCTGTTATAGGAAAATAATAAAGTACAGCTGGAAATACTGTTCCTGAAGTAAATTATTTTTCTTTAATGGCATGTCCCGAAGTGTTTTAGTCCTCTTACTACCACAGGTAATCACAGCCCTGCTGATTTTCTGCACAACAGCATGATTGCGAGTGTGATAGTCCTTTTATACAACAATTCTATAAACAAGTAACTGACACATCAGACAAAATATGGCACCTGTCAACGAAAATAGTTCTCAAAGAAGCCACAGCTGGATAGAGCACTGTGTGTTGCCATGCAATGCACAGACTGATTGACAGCTCATAGTAAATGAAGTAATGATTTCAATGTAATGAACTATTGGAGAGAATTAAGAACAGCAGAGAGAAAGTGAAAGAAACCACAGCTCAACACAGATCTTGCCTCTTACCACGCACTCCTGTCCAAATTCTCATCTGAAGTGACTTCTGATAAGAGTGCCTTCTACAAGGAAAAGCTGGAAACTTCTTGCAAAGTACCACAACATCTTTTCTTCACTCCTCAACCCACTGGCTGCTGCTTCTCTGTCCTCCCAGACTTTGCCACCTTTTATGATGAGAAGATTGTAAAAAATCTGCCAGACCTTCACTTCTACCCCAACTCCTACACTACACACTGAGGATTCTCCTTCTCCTTCACTGGCACATTTTTGTACACTAGCAATAGAAGAGATCCTGCAAGCCATCTTGTCCTACTATCCTACCACATGCCCTCTGGATCCAGTCCCTTCCACAATGCTCCAGACCATCTCCCCTTCATCACCACCTCCCCTTCATCACCACTATCATCAATGGCTCCATAACATATGGTCATGTACCAACTGCACTCAAGAGAGCAAGGGTTATTCCCATCCTGAAGAAACCCACTCTGGATCTCTCTGACATCAGCAACTACCGACCGGTATCACTTCTCACTTTTCTTTCTGAAATCCTCGAACGAACTGTCTACAATAAACTATTTCTCTATCTCTCACAGAACAACCTTCAAGATCCTAACCAGTCTGGCTTCAAACTGGCACATTCCCTTTTGCCCTTTTGGCCGTCACTGAAAAGCTAGATGCTGCTAGATCGGCCAAACTGTCATCATTCTTCATCCTCCTTGACTTTTCAGCAGCGTTTGACACAATGAACCACAAGACTCTCTTGTCCACCCTCATCAGTCTAGGAATTCATGGTACAGCATGGCAATGGTTTGCTTCCTACGTTGAAGTTCATCCCCCTGTCAGGATCTTGCAATCTCCCTGGACAACTCTCTGCACTCACCTTCGGTTACTGCATGCAACCTGCATGTCGATTTCTCCTTTATAACATCAGAAGGATTCATCCATTTCTGTCCACACAGGCCACTCAGGTGTTTGTTCAGTCCCTTGTCCTTTAAAGATTGGACTACTGCAACTTGCTCCCGGCAGGTCTGCCTCTGAGCACCATTCAACCTCTGCAAGTGATACAGAATGCAGCTGCATGACTGGTGTTCAACCTTCCTAAGTTCTCCCACACCACCCCATTGCTACGCTCCCTCCTCTGGCTTCCTGTAGCTGCCCACATCAGACTAAAAACACTGATGCTTGAACCCAAAAAAAAAGCACTTATCACATCCCGTACTGCACCACGGTCCCTCCGAACCTCTAGCACTACTCGACTGGTCCCACCATCTCTCAGGGTACAAGGAAGGCATGCATTGAGACTCTTCTCTGTTCTGGCACCTAGGTGGTTGAATGAACTTTCCCTAGATGACAGCTAAGTCACTGGCAGTCCTCAAATGATGTCTAGAGAATTACCACTTCCTAAAGTACTTAAATTAGCACTTTAAAATAAAAAAAACTTTGTTTTGTCTGAGTGCTTATTACTATATTACCTCCCCAACAGTGTTTTTTGGTAAAGACTTCAAAGCATTCTGTAAGTCACTCTGGATAAGGGCTTCTTCCAAATGCCATCAAATGTAATTGTAAATGTAGACTATTGGTAGAAATCGAAACCGATTTCTATATATATAATCGATTATACAAAAAGTAAAATGTACCAGTTCTGTTACACTAGTGGAACCCTACTTGTCCAATCAAACAGTGGACTGGAAGTCTTGGAGAAAAATCTTTATAACCTCTATTCTTTCACCAGGAACTCTTCTTTTGTCTCTTTCGAAGTTAAAAAAAATACAGCTTGTCATGCTGAAAAACTTTATAACTTTATAGCTTTTCATGTGACTATTACAAAATGCTGACACTGGAGACTCCTTTCATAAATGTTTAACAGTTAAACCCTGTGTAAGTTGTTACTATAGAAGCAATAAAGTATAAACATGATTTACATATGCCTTAACATAAACATGATTTGCAGCTGCACTACTATCACAGCTGCTGTTAAAGTGAAAAATAGACAAAGATTGCAATTTTATAACCAGACATGTTTTTTTCTTTTCCTAACTAAAAATTAATTAATGAAATCTCACCTTCATTTTAACAAAATAGCATTACTTTGCATTTCATTTTTATACAATCTATTTGCATAACTGTTAAATCAGCAAACAGATGGGTGATCTCCTCCCATAATAAAATCTATAAAAAGGTTCATATATATGAGTAAGCTCTTAACATTCACCTCAAGGATTTGAATTGGTCGCAAAGGACTGAGGGGGAGGTTTTATGTTGCTAGCTAGCAGATCCGGTATCTGTTAGCTAATTAGACAACTTACTCTGATTAAGGTCAAACTGAGGGATTCACTTTCATAGAAAATGTTAAATGTTAAATTATGCAAACATAAAATCTGTGGTTAATTTCAAATGAGCTGCCCATTCAGCCCATTTAAGACTTTAAGCATGAAGAAGTTACCTTCTGATTTTCAGAGGACATGACAGAACTTTGATGTGTCTCACTGAAGCTGTCTCAGATTCACTCTTTATAAATTTTGGAGGGAATTTTCTGTGCACAATACTTAGTATGGAATGTTGAGGATGTTAGTTATAGGAATACTCTGAGACCAAGAAAGTAAGGAACAAAATACTAAGGGGTGCACTGATGTAAGAAAATAAACAACAATGAGGAGGTCTGATGTGGCCCAATATAAAAAAGAGTTACTAGTCCAGCCTGCAAGTGGATAGATTGTGGAATATTTTATTCAGTGCTGTGGTATAAAGGTAATTAAACCACTTTCTCTGGTAGTGTCTCTGACTGTTTCTGTCACTTGTGCTGTGAATCAGGAATTTGTTTGCTACACTGATTCCAAAGTAATTGAACACTATGTTGAGAAAAAAAAAATTTAATATTAAACATCTAGCATTACATATCAGATACATTCTCACAAGGTCTAGACTTAATGATAGACTTCATGCTTCAGTTAGCAAACAGCTGCCCTATAAGACCTTGTGGGAAACTGATATTAGACTCACTCTATAATTTTCCTTGTTCGGTAGGCCTTCATCTAAGCTATATATTAGACTCCTACCTCACACTGAGATCAACTGTGTGAGTATAGTCAGAGATAATTCAGTAAATAAAGCACATTTCCAGAATTGCATGCAACTTTATATGCAATATCAGGACAGTCATTTCCTTTCTAATATTTAAAATCACATCATGTCTAAATAATCCATGTCTTTTCTATTCTAATTAATCCCACTATGTGCCTATTTGGAAACAAATAACCTACAAAAACCTCCATCAAGAGCTCTGTTTGTGAATTGTTATGTGGTTTGTCAAACATCTAATGCAGAAGGTTGAGCTTTTGCTCAGTGTCTCCGCTAGTGTTTGATAGACCTCCCTTTTGTAGCAAGACGTGATTCGCATTTGTAATCAGAGCTGTAGCACTCTGTCCTGATTGCTAATTGTATCCTTTGGGCCTTGCATGCCTGCTGCATGGTTATTATTTTGTTCGCGCCCTCCCTCCTTCACTTCCGACCCCCATCCTTTCCCTTTCTATACCCCCCATGTGTTTTTATGGACGTAATTCAGTTCTGTTTAGTGAACCACCATATGAGCTGCCTATCACACTGGACACTCTTTCAGTGATCCTAATTGGTTCAGCCGCACTTGGATTTATGCCGTTAAATTGGGTCATGTAGAGGGATCAGATTAGAGTCATTTTGTGATTTTCAGTCATTTTTCAGGTAAAGCAAAACCTTGTATTTAAATTCATGGCAGAGTATGAAAGTCTGGAGAATCCATGCATGATCATTAAAAGTGGTTTAATTAAAATAATTACCTAGATTATTTTGCTAGTACTGGCCATTATTAAGTAATTGTAGATTACAGAAGTTTAATAATCCTTCTTCCGCTAAAGTTGTCTAGCAATCACCTACTTGTTAGGGGTGTAACAATACACAAAATTCAAAGTCGATACAGATGGAGGTGTCAGGATACAATACATTTTCAATACAGCAGAAAATAAGCATCACCTGAATATAGGCCTTAGATTTCCTTTTTCAATTGATTAAAACATTCAACATAATAAAAGTACAAAAATAGAAACTTAATAATGACACAGGAAGTGCTCCCATACACCAGACCATAAAGATTTGGAGGAACTTTGCTGCTTACCGAAGCATTACTGTTTTCCTCGAGCTAAAATGTTAGGACAGAATGCTACAGTATTTTTTTTTTTTTTTTTAAATCCCATACCCTCTCCAGATTCAAGTCGAAGAGGAACTTACTTTTTCAGAGGATGCAGTGTGGGCATAATTAAGCTTCAGTGTTTATTATACCTCAAGTAATTTAAGCTGTATTTTATGAAAAATACCATACTTTATCATATAGTCTGTTGGATCTATTGTTCGATAAGCATAAAAGTTGTGGAATATACAATGCCACAGAAACTGATAGCTGGCTAGCATGATAGTGCTAACTCTATAAACCCATTAGCTTTATGTATTTTGAATATCACACAATGGATCTTATGTAGCATTTTCGTAAGCTATATACAGTGCCCCTAGAAAGTATTCACACACACACACACACACACACAAACATCAAAGTATATTATTTAAAAAATAAAATGTCTACAAACTGCATAATTGATAAGTATTCACTTCTCTTTCTCATATTTAGAGCATACACTAAATATGTTAAACATGGTGCAGAAGGTTATTAAAACATTGGCAAAGCTTTGAACCTTCTTAGGAGAACTGTAAATCCATTAAACAAAAACAAAGTGGAAAAAACCCAGTCACTACCTAGATCAAGCCAAACTGAGTGCTCAGGCAAGAAGGGTAATTGTAGGAGAAGTTTCCAAGAGTCCAGCTACAACACTGAAGGGGTTACAGAGCTCATTGGCTGAAATAGGAGAACCTGTGGAGACCTCAACAATATCATCAGCTCTTCACAGATCCAGCTCCTATGGAAGAGTGGCCAGAAGGAAGCCACTTCTGAGAAACTTAATGTTAGAAAGTCTGAGAGGTTTCGGAAAAACAGATGTTGTGGTCTGATGAGACTAAAGTTGAGCAAGTTGATCTAAAGCCATAGCATAATGTTTGGTGCAAACCAAATATAGCCCAACACCCAGGGAACTCCATCCCCGTGATCAAGCTCTCAGATTGCTTTTCAGCAATTGGTGCCATTACAGCAATTGGTGCCATTACACACAATATAAGCAAATTGTTCTGGAGAACCTGGTCCAGTCAGCCAGATATCTGCATTTAGGATAAAAAAAAGGTTCCAACAGGACAATGAGTGAAAACTTGGGACAAAAACCACAAAAGAATGGCTTGTCAAAAAAAAAAGCAGGTTTGTGTTTTGTAGTGGCCAAATCAAAGCCCAGACTTTCAATCCAAATGAAAATCAGTGGCATGAGATAAAAATTGCTATCTACCAAAACTCTCCATCTAATTTGGCAGCATTGGAGAAAATTTGCAATGAGGAATGGAAGAAAATGCCAAACACAAAATGTGCACAAGCTCATGAGAAAACTCCAATCTGTAATTTCTGCAAAAAGTATCTAAATACTTAATTTAATTTTATTTCTGCAGAGTCACTTCAAAAGGAGCAGAAAAAAACACCCATTCCCAATCCCATGCTTAAATATGATGTTGCAATACAGCAAAAAGAGAAATAATCATAAGGGGGTGAATTTCTTCTCAAATTCTCAAACCCGACTTGATGTTCCATAATATTAAATATAATTGTCATGCGACAGAGACAGATGCAGTAAAATGCAAATGCAGTTTAGAATTGATTAAAAATTATAAATAATAAATGTATGATGTGCTGTTCTTTAATTAATAAGAAATGGTTGGAGCTGGTGGAATAAGAGCAATAAAACACATTGGTACGTGCTGTTATAGGAAATAATCAACTTTTAGCGGTGGTAACAGTAACTATGCCTCCCATCACTATGTCATCATTTTTCCCCTATGACAACATGCCCCAAATGTTTTATTTCCTTCAAAAAGCAGGCAACAGCTGATATATTATATACGTTATACATAGTAGAAATGGATCCGAGAGGAAATTTTGAATAGGAAGGTCTGTTTGGTGATCCTGCTATATGACTGAGTTCAATTTTTATTTAAGTGTTACGTTTCTGACAAACTGCCATATTTGTTCTATTATTTTATGAGGCAGTTAGAATTGCTTGCAAAGCCTTTACATGTTTGTTAGCCTACTAAATTAATGCTCTACATTTACCATTGGAAGTCATACATTTTACTGAATTACTTTAAGGTTACAAATACCCTTAAAGGTTAGGATTTATTCCACATATAATGAATACAAGCCTCAACTGCTCTTCGGTTTTGATTTCCAAACTAAAGCTATTTCTGTATCTTAAATTATGTGTGAATTCACCATGAACTTTTATGCTGCAATATGTAATAGCCTTTGTGCTGCATTTGTCACATGTTCAACTCTGTCACTGGAAGCTATGTAGCCTGCTAGCACTCACCACAGCTGATTAATCTTTCCTTCTAAATATATGAATGTAAAACTGCCTGCATATGGTTCAGTAATCGCCTTCAGACCATTTTTGGCCAGCTTTTAATAGTTCTTGTAAAACAAAAGAGATGTCTCCATTCCAACTACATACTGTATGTTTACCTTTGAAAAATGCTGTATTGTTCATTGTGTTTGGTGAAAAGCACTACTTTTTACAGGCTATAATATCTGCGCTACCTGTCATTATATCCATTTTGCTCTTCTAGCTTGAGATAGCAGGTTGAAATGTGTTTTGAGGATATGCGGAGGCCACAGCTCCAGCTGCACAGGGCGAGCACTGATGAATATGTGGGCTGACGGGATGTCCTTAATTATTTACACCATCTCCTTAATCAAGGCTACATCGAGCAAAGATGGGACAGGCTGGCAAAGCCGTATCAGGACTCCACTGGGTCTGTGTCAGTGTCTTGCAAAGTGCACACTCTGCATTTCATCATACCTGCTTTAAGGACACGGTTTGCACTTCGTCTTCAAAGCCACACTCACTGTTTCTTACATGCCATATGATTACTTTGCCACCAGTTTTTCAGTTTCCAGATTTTTCGCTCCTTGAAAAAAGAAAAAAGTTATATGACAGATTCTTTGCTGATTAACAAAGACACAAATGTCCTAGACAGTTTTGTATTTTACACCTCTAGTTTTGTTTCTTTTTTTGTATACCGGTCCATGAAGCATCATTATGAGCAGAGAGCAAGAAAAAGAAAAACTATGCTGAGAAAGGAAATGGGCTTTTGATGTGTCAGAAAGATGACATACAAAAGTTATTTTTTTCTCAAGCAGAATCCTGATTTTTTTTTTTTTATGTGAACATAAAGAATGACTCGGTATTCAACTAGTACCTCTTTCCCCTTAACACTTAAGAAGATTATTAGCACAGCCTCTAAATAATGGATCAGATCTAATATAAACTGTCATCACTTCAAATCCCTGTAACTTTAATCAGATATATTAAGTGAAATTGTTAGAATGCTGGAAAATTGGGGGAAAAACGAGCAGATAAAGAAGAAAGCCTACAGCAAATTAGAAGTAGCCACGTTTAATTTAATGCACGTGCCACTGTGAAATCAGTTTCGTTTCTGTGGCAAACCAGGACAAATTGAGACAGAGTTGGCGAGCCTTGCCAGTCACAGTCGCTTCAGTCTGCCAAGCCATGCATATGAATCTGAGGAGTGCAACATGTTGTTATATGACTGACGATATTGTGTTTTCTCAGCCAGTTTTCCATCTTCTTATGGCATTTAGCAAATGCTTAGCAAAAACACAAAAATTAATATTATAGATACACAATATTCAGTATGTATAAACATTACATTGACTTTCCATATCATATCATGTGATATCATATTCAAGAGCAGGAAACAAGGTATGTTATACAACAATTAGTTCCAGTTCACTAATTAGATTGGCTGAGTAGCATTCCAAGGGTGCTTATACTTCCTATAACCACTCTGGGACACTTCACTGTGTGTATATCACTCCACTCGTCAGTGTTCACCACCTAAAATTCCACTTTCTAGTTCAAAATGATTACTACAGTAGTGTTAGTGATGTCATCAGTGGACATGGCAAACAATACTTTTCAAGAATATAACTTTTGACTTAAAATATGAAAGCTTGTGTAACACTTCCCAGGTTCGGGCAGGGAATGAGCAAGCTGGAGGCAGGCTTGGAACAACTCAAAAGGCGCTTTTTTCATTATCTTTTACTCCTGCTTTTCAGCAGTTTTATTTTATAAATACACACACATGGCTCTCGTCTCTCTCCTTTTTATCCTCGCCCCAGCTCACTGCAACACAGAACATTCATTAGTCCAGTTCCCCAGCCCCAGCCTGTGCTCACTGTAGCCTCGGCTTTTTATTCTTGGCTGAAAGAAGTGGAACCCGATGTGGTCTTCTGCTGTTGGAGCCCATCCACCTCAAAGTTCGACTTACTGTGCATTCTGAAAGGCTTTGTATAGAGTGGTTATCTGAGTGGTTACTGTAGCCTTCTGTCAGCTCAAACCAGTCTGGCATTCTCCATTGACCTCTCTCATCATCAAGGCATCCTAATAAAGTGCCAGACGAGTATATATATATATAGATAGATAGATAGATAGATGTAATATATATAGATGTAATTCGTTAATAGTACAAAAAGTTCTTCTGCAGGTTATATCTTTGATATTCCAATTTTCCTGAATTCAGCAAGTTTAGTTTTTGTCATAAATGCATAATATTGAAATATATATATCATGGAATAAAGAATGCATTTTTTTACTGGTTCATTTTAATATCCTGTTAAAAGCAAAACCAAAATGACTGTGCTTGGTTGAACTGCACAGTTCATAAGTAACTACTTCAATTCCAGAAAAAAATAAATAAAATTATTGAATTAAAGAAAATGAATGAAAAATTCCCAGACATTAATGAAAATCTTGCACAAAAGCTGCATTTACTCACTCCCTTACTCACTTTCAGTAACCACGCTATTAGCCGTGTTGCATGAGAAACCTACAGAAAAGTCTCGTGTTAAACTGTTTTTCAGTAATGTACATGCCTGATGTTCAGTGTAGTCAATCACCCAGATCATGTTTAGTAGCCAAAGTTTATGCATATAACTTTGGTTGTCTGATTGCGTTTAAGGTAAAATAGGTATTAAGTAAAGAATCTCATTGCTCATTATTAACTAGCTGACTGAATTAATCATATATGACGATACAATAACCACCCCATCTGTAAGCAGAGGCAATCGGCTGATTAAATTGGGTTATTTTAACTTTAAACGTTAGACTTTTTTAAAATTGTCACAAATTAGATTCATGTTCATTGTGACAGCCATATTAATTTATATTTACTTTAACAAATGGTGTGTTGAATGCATAGTAAAAAAAAAAACATGATGAATATTATAATGTTAATGGATAAATCCCAGAGTGCACATATGCATGTAACATGCAAAGCAAAACAAAGCGATTTAATTGGATGTATTCATTCTGCAAATAGAGTAATCCTTCCATCCAGTCCTAGCTAATTAAAGAATCTGCTTCAGCCAATGGTGCCAATCAAATACAGTCACTGTGTAAAATGAAATGAATGTTATTGTACATGGACTTTATATTACATAGTATTACTGACTCTAATACTGCTATTACTATTATGCCTACAAATCTACTCACTGTAAATTTAAAGAATTTATTTTACAGCAAAATACTAGGAGTTTAAGTACTTGGGGTCAACAGTCCAGAGTAATGGTGAGTGTGGGAAAGAGGTGAAGAAGCGAGTGCAGG
>CM074959.1:9374187-9393820 GCA_037577455.1 Pangasius macronema | reverse complement strand
GCTAACCTGTATAAGTCCTTCTGACCTTCTCTAGTGTCTAACCTAGTGTACAACTCTTCATATGCCTCCTGCTTGGCATTAGCACAAGTACTTGTAATGCACAGCTCTAATTGGTCTCAGACAGTTGCATGAGCAAAACCAAATTTTAGTTTTTTTTTTTACCTGCTGTGTGCTTCAATCAAAGCAAGTGTGCTTTGACTTGCAAATTTTTACTTTAAAAACAGGAATATTTTGTATAATTAGAAAACTGTCATTTCATTTACTTCTTGCACTGAACTGCCAGTACAGTGATAGTGCTTGCTAGAAGAATGGGCTATGCTTAACATGTACTATGTATGTCCTGTGTACGTATTTGTAGAAAATGGTAATACCAATGTAGAGGGAATATTTTACTTAATACAAGGGAAGTTTCAAATCAGGTTAGGAAGATAATACAACCAGCATATTAGCATTTACATTTACAGCAAATTTGGCATTTGGCAGACGCCCTTATCCAAAGCGACTTCAAAAGTGCTTTGAAGTCTATCAAAAATACATTCTGATACTGGCACGCTAGGTCACAAACTAAGAATACTATCAGTCCAAAAACCTGTTGGGGAGGTAATAGACAAGCGCTCAGACAACACTTTTTTTTGTAAGTGCTAATTTAAGTACTTTAGGAAGAGGAAAGTCTTTAGACGTCATTTGAAGACTGCCAGTGATTCAGCTGTTCGGACATCTAGGGGAAGCTCATTCCACCACCTTGGTCCCAGAACAGAGAAGAGTCTCCTTGCATGCCTTCCTTGTACCCTGACAGATGGAGGGACCAGTCGAGCAGTGCAAGAGGATCGAAGGGATCGTGGTGCCGTGCGTGGTGTGATAAGTGCTTTGAGATAAGTTGGTGCTCGTCCGTTTTTGGCTTTGTAGGCATGCATCAGTGTTTTAAATCTGATGCAGGCAGCTACAGGAACCTAGTGAAGGGAGCGTAGCAATGCGGTGGTGTGGAAGAACTTAGGAAGGTTGAAAACCACTCGTGCAGCTGCATTCTAGTAAAGTGTGGTCTTGCCCCTGCTTACCGCAGCTTCTTACTGCTGATGAGTAGTTTCCATTTTGTAGTATGGCCTCTATATTTTTACTCTTGAAGTCTTCTTTGAACCATTGATTGTGATACCTTCACCCTTGCCCCATGGAGGTTGTTGGTGATGTCACTGACTGTTTTTGGATTTTTCTTCACAGCTCTCACAATATTTCTGTCATCAACTGCTGTTGTTCCTTGGCCGACCTGTTCAATGTCTGGTTATTAGTACACCAGTGGTTATTTTCTTTCTTTTTTTAGGACATTCCCAGTTATTGTATTGGCTATGCCCAATGCTTGTGCAAAGGCTCTGATCAATTTTCCCTCTTTTCTCAGCTTGCTTTTCTCCCATAGACAGCTCTCTGGTCTTCATGTTGGTTTATCCTTTTTAACAACAAATGCAGGCAAAACCCAGGGCTCAAACCAAGAGTAGACATTCAGAATTATCAATTGTTTATACAATCAAACAGGGCACACCTGGGAAAAAAGATGGGTGTGTTCAAACAGAAGGCACCATGTTCTAAGTTGCTTAACACATCTAGATGTAAATATCAGAAAATAAAAGCTGAAATTCTCATCTATCATCTCTCATTCTTCTTTTGATCTCAAACCCAAATATCTTCAGTGCAGAGCAAAAACAAAAGAAATGAACTTGCTGTTCCAATACTTTTGGGTGGACTGTAGGTGCACCAAACCAAATTTCAGCTTGACCAAAACCAAATGCAAGCAATCATGAGTTACAGATGTGTGAGTAAATTAGGTTGTGCTTCATTAGAATTGATGTGGCAGCCATATTGTTTACAAATGAAAAAAAGTAAATACTGCTGCAGCAAACTATTTTAATTTTGTTAATGTTAATGCACAATTAACTTATATTTGAGGAGTTTAAATTAAAAAAATAGTAATTGAGGCATGTGCAAAAGTTTAGACACCGTTCTAGTTATAAAGTTTCAGAACTTAATTAACTTGTTAGGCCTTAATTGGCTTGTTAGGACTGATAGGCAGGTCAAGAATTATTAGAAATAACAATTCCAGTGTATAGTAAATTCTCTGACTCTTTAATTCTTGTGCTTATACAACAACCATGGGCTCCTCTAAGCAGCTGACTGAGGAATTGAAAATGAAGCTACATAATGCCTTCAAAGGAAGGGAAGTCTATAAAAAGATATCAAAGTGCTTCCAGCTCACAATTCCCACTGTCCGAAATGTCAAAAAAAAAAAAAAAAAAAAAAAAAAAAAAAACTTTAGATAGAGCTGGCTGTATACTGGCAAGAAAAGCAAAGCAAATTCCCCATATGACACTAAGAGCCTGCAGAAGAGTTAAGCTGACACCTTAAACAGTGTGGTGCACCATTCTAATGTGCAGCATTGCTTGCACAAACATGATGTGCAGGGAATAGTTATCAAAAGGAAACCTGTGACCTTGTTTAGGCAATTTGCCTTCAAGTTTTCTTTGCTCTTTGCCTGGTGAGGGTCACGGTGGCAGTAGGCTGAGAAGATTAACCCAGATTTCTCTATCCCCAACTACAGATTTCAGCTCCTCCTGGGGGAATCCTCAAGTGTTCTTATGTGAGATGTAATATTTCCACTGGGTCCTGGGTCTGTCCTGGTGTCTCCAGCCAGTGGGATGTACCTGATGCAGCTTAGCAGAAGCCAACAAAGGCTTTACCATCACAAACCAGTAACACTGCTGCCACTGACCCAATCTGTTTGTCAATCTCACTTGTGAACAAGATCCCAAGACACTGCCTCCTGAAGGGAGGACATGTCCACTGGGTTAAGGTTCTAGGTTCTCAAGTGGACCTTCATCCATCACTTACAACACAGTTGAAGTCAACTTCTTCTTCTTCTTCTTCTTCTTCTTCTTCTTCTTCTTCTTCTTTCGGCTTTCCCTTCAGGGGTCGTAGAAGTCAGCACTACCCCAAATTCACTCAGCAGAGCTTGTGCATGATCTTCTCTCTTCCTGGGGTCCAGCACAACTTAGGGTTCCTGCCCTGACAGGCAATGGCAATCTTCTTGTTTTAACTTCATTAAGGACTTTAACATGGTTCTTTCAAACTCAAGGTTCCCAACCTTAATATGTAGAAGAAAGGAGTCTTTTCTGAAATAGGAGTATTTATTTCACAAAAGGTTCTGCCAGATGCTTCCATGCAACCTGAAAGGCTCTCTTGATGTTACCAGGTAAATCTGGCTGTCTGCCCCTCTCTTTAACAAAATGTCCAAAATCTATGGCTCAAGTCTGATAATATAATCACAAAATTGATCATTGACCTTTGGGTACCAAGTACACTCATAAGCAACCTTGTGCACAAAGTGTTTGTTCTTGACAATCCATAGTTTGCACAGAGGTCTAGTAACATTCTACCACACAATTTCAGATCTATGATGTCATTCCTCCAAATCCCATATTTCCAATTATCTCCATCATTCTTAGCATGTGCACTGAGGTCTGCCAATAGCACTATGGAGTGAATAGGACTAACCCTCTCCAGTACCTGATTCCCCTTCTGAAAGAAGTCTGAATACTCTATATGACTATTTGCTGCATAAATTTCATAGAAGGAACCCTCTTGTCTGTTGGGAAATAGTGAAACAACAAGGCACTATGTATCCCCACCACTGCCTGAGGCCTATCCTGTGTGAACTTCAGAACAGGGAATTCAAACTGTGTGTACATTTAAAAAATGGGTCTGAAATGTGAAAGAGAAAATTAGCTAATAGATCGGACATATCCCAGCCATCCTTAAGTGTTATCATGATAGCTGTATTGGTTGGCATAAATAAATCAAATAAAAGTTGGTACATCAGATTTCCTTACACAGTGGGTGAACAAACCAATATCAAAGTGCAATTTGAGGCAATGACCAGTTTCCCAAATGTAAATGGTGCAAATGATTGCACTCATATTGCTGTAAGGGCACCTAGACAGAATGGATCTGATTTTGTCAAATCATTTTCCCTAACTCACATAGTTCAGAGGAAAGATTCTACAATGACACACACTCTTTAATGCGNGAGCATACCATTGGCCTGCATAAAGGGCAGTGGTGTTGCTTGGATGAGACATCAACATGTGCTTGTGCATGTGTACACAATCACTCCAAGAGGAGTCTCTATGTGGGTCTATAAGGTTTGTGCAACCAGGCAGGGGAGAAAACCTGTCTGAAATTTCGGATTGCTACTTGGACCAGAGTGGAATCAGCTATCTTTGAACGCTCTGACCCCCACTTGTCTCTCTCCACCACTTTTGAATGGCTTTGAGTACACTGCATAGTATACCAGAACTAACACAACGCAATATCCTCATGCTGACCAGTCTAATGGCCCACCAAGATTCATGCCAATTTCGTCAAAGAGAATCTTGATAAGAAGGAGAGGGTGCAGTGGTGCATTTGGAATGGCCAGCGGATTCACTAGCTGACATTCTTGGCAAGATGCACACCACTGATGAATATGTATGCCCAGACAGTAAAAATGTAGAAAGAATAATATATAATTATTTAGTCAAATCTGCATACTTTTTAATGGATATTTCTATGAAATTACTCAAAAAATGTGATGACACTAGAAATGCTGAAATTTCTTTGAGACCTGGTGATAGTTATATTGATCTGGGTTCATGCGAGCACTACACAGTTCAATAGTAGACACAGCGAGAGAGGAACAGAACAGGAGACAATGCACAGAATGCATTATCATATTAAAGTATCAATCTGAACAACAATGTGATCAACTTTATGTTCTGTGCATTTGTGTATGCATGTCCTTGAAAATGTGGTTTTGAACAAAGTTGCACCTTGAGCTAAAAAGACTAATGAGTGTTCAGAGACTGAAGATGCTGACATGGCTCTATCACAGGTCATGGCAGTGCATTTTAGAGCCTGTAGTTTGCACAGATTTATTCACATTGTATTCACACACTGTCAGTCACAGACAGGTAATGACTTCACTATTGTTCTCTCGAATTAAGATATTTTATTATAAAGCATGCAGACTTATCTAATAATTATGAAATGATCAAAATTACTATGCAAAACCAATTTCACATTCAAAGCAGGTTTAACTTAAAGCACCATGGGTGGGCTTTTGGAGGCCAGGCCCACCTTGGCTGAAGTTTGTGCACCCCAAGGAGTTGTTCCGCAAGCACTCCCAAGCAAAATATTAATGTAGTAGACTAATTATGAATATATATCATTAGTTGTGTGCTAGGATGTTTAAATATGCTTAATATAAAGACATATACTTGAATTTACAACACAGGACTGTATGTATATATTTTATGTATGTGTATATTTCCCTATTTAAAGAAATTGACTGGGTATTTTGAATTTACTGAAAAATGTTGCCTCCTTCTCTACTAATGAGAAAGAATTAAGTTGTTTGTTTCATATTTCAAATTGTGTTTGTGGGTAAAATTTGGCACTGACAGCATATATCCATATCTTCTTCATTTTCTTCACTCAGTTGCATCATGCTCCTGCCAGTTTATCTCATAGCTCAGTATGGAAATAGTGATGTCTATACAGTTTATTTATATTCACCTGGCAGAAGCTAAGCTATACAAAATGTGACAACATACAGGTGGTGGATAATAACTAAGCAGATGGCATGCAAGAATCAAAAAGAGCAAAGAGGAAAAAAATGAATAAAAGCAAAACAGAAAACAAAGGCTTTAATGAAACATGGGGTCAGGTCCTAAGTGTCCTATCTTCTTTTGTAAATTAAAATTATAAGGGGAACAATTTAAGAAAATAAGTTAATTAAATAAAGGGAAAACAAAAAAGATTTGATATAAACTAATCTGGCATACTTGTACTACTTTCCAACAAATTATATGGAATTGAAAGTTCTCTTTAAACTCAAAAGTAATGGACTGTCATATGTTGGTTCCAGTAAAATAGAATAAAATTAATAATCATTATACCACAGTGCTGTCAAATTCTCCAATCTGATTGGTCAGAAGGAAATGACTGTTTACACCTGTTACTACATAAATCATAATGGGAAGTAACTTGTTTTGCAGGCATTCAACAACATTAAATGTAACTATAAATGGATAAAAAAGCATGGTGTCATTCTTTAATAAATAAAAAGTTGTCATCACTGGCAAATTACTGAGGTATAAGATGAATAAAACAATATGGAACATACAGTTATAGGAATATACTCAACTTTGGGGTGGAAACAGTAACTCCTCATCACACCACCCCGTTGTTGATTTTCCCACAACAGCACACCATTTCATGTTTTGTCCCTTTCATAAATTCATTCATTTATACTTCATAACAATAATCTGTAAACACTCAGATATATAGACACAGTGGCTTTAATACATAATTGCTTACTGTTTTAGAATGGAGAAGTTAAAGGCATTAATGAATGCAGAGGCACTGCTCACTAGTTAATGGATTTCTGTTCTAGGTGCTGAATTAAGCTCATTAGGCTTTGCGGTTTGAACAATATGAACTGACAGAAACAAGAGAGAATATAACCCAAAATTGAGACATATCACTTAAGGGCTGTTTTCGAGGAAGGACAATCATTATTTACTGGTTTACATTTGTGCACTTCCAAAATAATATCAGCTCAGCAGTGGTTCTATGACAACGCTGTCCCATATGAGTGCCTTTCCACTGACTTCCTTTTACACCCACAAACTGTTCTAAAACTAGCACAAAATGGCTTAAAAGTAGCGACAGTGGCAAAGTTGCCAGGGCTGTGTTTTCCCAATGATTCAAAAGTCACAGCAAGGGAAAAATTGGCATATGAACAAACCATTTAATTTACACGTTTAACATTTAGATTTATGTTTAACATTTACATTTAATATTTAGACTATTTAGATAAGATTTCGATCGAAACATTTTTACATGAATCGCTATCTAAATGTATTACAATGGCCAAAAATGTTCAAAAAATATCAGATAGAAAAGAGTATTAAAACTTTTCCAAATATAAATGTTACATATAAATCTAAATGTTTAAAATGTACATTTTAAATCAATCATTATCTAAATGTAAATGTCTAAAAAAATATGTTTTACATTTGGCACCCCATAAAAGTAGACATCTAATAAACGCTTGTATTTTATATAGATAATATTTTGTCATTTGATTTGAGCCACTGATAAAAGTGTGGTCATCAAATTACTGAAATAGGAATCTCTTTTGATCTGCAGTTGTGCTCTTTGCTTTCTAGTCAGACGGAGCTTGTCATCTGGAGTACACACTTTTAAAACGCTGTTCAGGAAGAAAAAACAACAGAAGATACATTTTATGCTACACTTATTATGCAAGTTCTACCCAAATATCAATTGAAGTAAAAAAAAAAATCGAATGTGAAATATTACAACCATCTTGCCTCACTTGTTTTAGTGTTTTAGAGTAGGTGTATAGCTTCTCCAAACCACAAGTAATAACCAGCCCTGGAGAAAATGAGGCCAGCCAAGAACATAGGCCAAACATTAACATTCCCTGAAGGTAAAGAAAAGGTTGAGTAATTGAGAGAATCTGGCANGATGATATTGATGATCATTAAAAGGAGGAGGAAGAAGCATAATACACTATGGAGGTTTTGCCAGAATAAAATTTGCATATAGTAGGATGAATAACTCGCAAGGCACATCAGTGGTGTGAAATAATGCTAGCAGTATTTGAAGAATGCACTGGGTGGATTATCACACATATTATGACATATTATGACACCTCAATGACGTCAGATAGGCAATCAGCTCCTGATTTGAGTGAAATCTAAAAAGAGGAAGATTTACAATATTATATCCATAATTCTAAAGACTATCATATCGTTTGATCTCAAATCCAAATGTGGCCTTGTTGTTCCAATACTTTCAGAGGAGACTGTATTTTACTTGGTAGCAATTGCATTGTTTATATTCAAATTTAAGGAAATGCACTTGGCATTGTTATGTCTTGTGGCATCACCTATCAGATTAAAGTTAATTTACATTCAGCTATTGCTGAGAACAGAATCTTCTCACAGAATTTTGGCTGTGGATGCCACCTTCTTCTCTTGTCCTTTTTGATTTGAACTCAGTTGATGTGGGCAGTGGTTTGCTGGTCTGCAACGAGGTGTGCAAAGTTGTAGAAAATGCTTGTGACCTCACCATTGAATTCAGCAAATATGGCACTACCAGCAGTAAACATCAGATCTGTTACAAAATGGTTTTCATTATGCTGAACTCCTCGCCTTCCTTCAGTTGTTTCCTCGTGATGGCTTTGATCACTGTCTTGAAGACATTGAAAAGCCTGGCAAACTGGGTGCAAAACTCCTCAGACATGTCATTTTGAATACTCATGAATCTGCTTGAATATTGCTTGGAGGTGGTGGATGACTTTCTGGGACACATGCTAATTTTTTCCATAATGCTGGCCAATGCACACAATCCAAAGCTGCTCTCAAATCTATGCAAACTATGAATTCTTTCTTTCATGAGTTGCTTGATGGCAAATATTTGATCCCAGCAGTATTTAAGGCTGTAGTTACGTCTGTGGTCTGAATACAGATGTGCACAATTTTGGTACTAAATCCTCACTAAGCATGTGCAAATCAACTCTGAATATGGCCCTGTGTGCTTGAGTATATGACGATTTATTCTCCAGCTCTATCTATAAAGTAAAAGGTACACATTACCACTTAGCAGACATACATTTTTAAAGTTC
This sequence comes from Pangasius macronema, assembly GCA_037577455.1. Classification (NCBI taxonomy): domain Eukaryota; kingdom Metazoa; phylum Chordata; class Actinopteri; order Siluriformes; family Pangasiidae; genus Pangasius; species Pangasius macronema. The sequence continues at coordinate 9,385,086 of CM074959.1, read as the reverse complement.
ACATAGCAGAGTGGTGTGGTTATAAATTAAATTAATGATGATCAAAAAACTTTTGTTTTCAATCATTATTGTTATTGTTATACAGTATATCCCTAACCTAACCTAACCTGGGGGCAGTCGTGGCCTAATGGTCTGAGAGTCGGACTTGTAACCCGAAGGTGAACCTGAAGTTCGTGGGTTCGAGTCCGGCAGGGATTGTAGGTGGGGGGAGTGAATGACCAGAAATGCTTTTGATCTGGTAGGTGACCTGCCAAGGAGAACTCACTGAAGACCCATCATTTGCTGAAATAGCAGATTAGTCAGTATAAAAAACACATTAAACCCCTATTCTGAAAAAAAGAGGAAATAAATGGACAGTGTTGACTTTTAATAGGCAGTGTTGTACAAAAAAAGCCAACATTTATACTTGAATAACAGTATAAGACACCATAATGTAAAATGACTCTAGTAAAAGTTAAAGTAACCCAAGTATGAAACCCCAGATACAGAGCTAAAATTATGTCCATATAGCTTTAGCTGGTCAATGCATATAGCACAAGCTGCTAGAACATTAATTTAATAGAAATTTGCTGAGTGAGCATTGTGTGTGCAGGACTGTTGATTTCTGCTGAGAATGACTTGAGTAGGGGACTGAACCTTTAAACTTTAGTTCCATATATTACTCTAACAACTTTCCTGTTGGTCAAGGCATGTATGATTTGCTGGTTTACAGGGGGTTCTGACACTTTTGGACTCCTAGTGTGGCTAGTCTGGTTTAATAGATTAGCAGGGATTTAGACCCTTTCATATGGGTATTAGCAGGTCAAGCTGGTTCTGGAGGGTCAGGCTGGTTCTATATAGCCAGGGCGTTCTGGTTTGATGGTTTTATAGCGGTTTTGGTCACATAGACTTTGGTTCTAGAAGGTCTGGGTGGTTCTAGCTGGTCAGTGTGGCACAGCTGATCTGGTTTGATAATTTTAGCTTGACAGGTTCATTCTATCTGGCCAGGCTGGCTCTACATTGACAGGATGGGTCTGGCTGGTCAGGCTGGTCTGGTTTGAAAGGTTCAGAGGAGTTTTGGACACATACAGGTAGGTTGTAGCTGGTCAGGCTGGAAGATCAACCTCTGAGACAAACTGACCAACCAACTGGGCAAGCCTAACACTAGCTAGACAAGGCTGGGAAACTAGTTATACCATCTTAGGCTTTTTTTAAATCCAGCCTCAATAAGAGGATCCTGCTAAGTTGGCTAGCTATCAATAACCTCATGTGATAACTTCAGGATAAAGACAAATACAGAGCAGAATCTTCTTACAAAGTAACATGGTAAGAGCTTTCATCCCAGTAAAGCAAGTCCATTATCTGCTTTCTTGGTATTGAGAAAACACTATTGTATTTTAAGTTATTTGCAGTTATATGGCTATTGATTCACGACAAGTGATTGCAATTCTAAATTAAATTTCATGCACATAACATGTAAATGAGAGCTCTACTTCATGCCACTTTTCCATATATTTACAAGTTTGTTTTAGTAATTGCCAAAATAATGTGCTTGTTAGAAAATAGGCTATAGAGAATGAATGTATTATTTAGTTGATTTGTTATTGTGTAGCTTTTTAATTTTATTAACTGTAAATGCAGTGTAAGCTACAGAGAAAGAAATAAAGTGAAAAATAATTTCAGGGTGACTTATCAGGCCAGCGCCACATCAGCAATGCTCTGGATTCTTTCCTCAGTGAGAGAAGGAAAACAGTTTCTTTTGAAATTGCTTGCAATTACTCATTCTGCAGTGAGCGTCCGGGAGTTCTGGGAGGAAATGCTGTTTGTGTTGGTGAATGTGTGTGCTGCATGCATGCATTTTCAGCAGTGTAAATGTTGTGAATATTAACAACATGCATCCAAGTGGAGGGAAAAGAAGATTGATATTGGTACAGCTCCTAAGCACTCGTTTTCTTGAACCATTTGCATGTCTGGTTTTATTTTTGAGTAGGAGAAATATGTCAAGCCCCTTAAATGGCTTTTGTTTAGTAGATCCATGGTTTCAATGAAGGCAGTAACATTTGCCCTTGAGAATCTGGCTTTGAAGATACTGTGTATTCAGATACTGAAAATGCTGATGTTGCTTAATCGCAAGTAATGGCAGTGCATTTAAAGGAGCTGCTTTTTAGTAGTTTACTTCAATTTATTTACATTTAATTTTTTCAATTTTCTCAAAAGTGCTTTGCTGTGCCTCATACTGAATAAGTTCACTACTGTTATGTGATGAACTGTCAAATAAAGCCAGCTTTCTCACTACAGGCCCTGTTGGTCCAATTGCTAATATCCACATTACTTTGCTATCAATAAATTCTCCTTTAATACAAGCTGACTTTTGCAGCCTCACAGCTCCTGGGTCCCTGTTTTGCTCCTGAGCTCAGGTTACTGTCTGTGTGGAGATTTGGAGATGTTCTCCCTGTGTTTTCTTCAGGCACGTTCTCCCTGTGTTTCCTCTAGATTCCTACTACCGTCATGCTGGTAGGTGTGTTGTAGATGGGTTATCCTTAGGTCTGAATGTGTATGTACAGTGTGTACTGTGAGGGACTAGCATCCCATCCAGGATAATATTCCCTCTTTGTGCTCAGTGTCCTGAATCACTACAGCCTATAGACCCGGGGTCCAGGCCAGGATAAAGCATGAAGATGAACATGATACAAGCTTAGCTCTTTTACATCCAGAGCTATGGCCATTAGGCATTAGCCTGCCCCGAAGGACGATTGTGCTTTTTCTGTAAAGCACTTCATTATTTTTCATATCAATAAGCCAAAATAAATGTACTAGGCTGGGGTTTGTGAAAATATATTGCATAAATACTATGCTGTTATTACAGCGGTTGAGGCATATCCTTAACCATTCTTTTTCTTGTCAGTCATGTTAATAGACTGGTAAAATTTAAGCCGTTATTGTATGAGAACCGAAAAATTTAATGACAGTATCTCACTGACAATGTCCTCTTTGCTACTGTTTTAAATATATTGTGTCCAGACATGCAGAACAGTTATATGTAGATAAGGTTATAGAGGAAATAAAACTAGAGATAGCAAACATGATTTAATCATGTACAGAAATGCTACATATATAAACGTAAACATAGAAAAAAAATGTGTTTCAAACCAGGGTTAATTTCAGACTATGACCCAACAAAACCCTGAAGGAATACCATAATATTTCAGCACATTTTACTTCTAATCTTATTTTACAGTAGCTTTTCAAAGAAAAAACTTTACAAGGCTTTACAACTTCTTGGCAGGTTGGACAAATAAAAAAGATCTTTGGCTTTTAGGATAGGATCAGGGCTTTTTCTGAATCTTTGGGGACACTAAGTGGCACCTAATCACCCCCTGTATATATTCAATCTCAGATTCTTATAGGGCCCCCTTGTGGACCTGGGACTCTAAGCTTATAATACTTATAGCTAGAAACGTCTGAATGCTTATACACATGCATTCACAATCAGTGTCCTCTTTATTTTTCATTCGTTCTTTCTTTCTTGGAACATATAAAATTTTATGTTAAACATTCATTCACTCACTTTCAGTAACTGCTTTATCGTTTTCAGAATTGCAGTATTTTGGGAGTCTTTCCCAGGTACACTGGGCATGAAGCAGGAATATACCGTGAATGGGACACCAGTCCATCTCAGGGCACCAGGCACACACACATTCATACACTCATTTGCATCTAGGGGCAATTTATCTTAGCCAATCCACCTAGGTGGGAGGAAAACAGAGAACCTGGAGGAAGCCCACATGAACACAGGGAGAACATGCACAGAAACCCTGCACTCACAGTAATCCAAGATCAGGATCAAACCTGGGTTCCTGGAGCTGTACAAATAATCCAAAATAAATAAATAAATAAATAAAAACAAACAAAAAATAACCCACTTCTTGAGATTCCCACTTCACAACTCAAAAAAACAAGAAAGTGCCATAAGTAGGTAGATTGACAGAGGTAATTTGACAGCTAACTTATTCCTCAAAGCTGTTAGATGAGTAAACTTTGAGGAGTAAATGCTCTGAGGTTCTCTTGTGGCTATTTTCTGAGTAACACTATGTTACGCAATAACGTCCTGAATTTCACATAGAGTGTTTTATAATGTTTCATTGTCTCACAGTAAGTTACAATATTGCCTGTTCTACAGGTTTGTTTACATGTAATTAAAAATAAAAGCATAGATTGAAATGTTCCTTACACCTAGATACAACCATGAGACAGAGATAGAGTGTGTGAGGAAAGAAATACAAGGAGAAAGAGTGAGTAATGAATGATACAAGCTCTAATCACAACACACAGACATTTGATTTATGAGATGTAGGGTTTTGAGTAAAATAAAAAATAAAAAAACACATGCTGCATTTTAATTCCTCTAGTGAGTGAGTACATGAATGCATTCTACACTCTTAGCTGACACACAGAAGCAGCTCTCTCCAGTAAAGCTGCTCTCCACTGCAGTCTACAGGGACAGATAAAGAGAACCAGCAAAGCAAAAATGCAGTGTCAGTGTATAATAAGTATAGTGTAATTATTCCAGTTCCCACCAACTCCCCTTCACATCCAGCAGTGTAAGGGTTCTTCGGATATCCCTTTGGGGGAACCCTTAAAGATCCTAGGTAGAACCCTACAACAAAGTCTTTTCCAACAGAAAGAATTCCAAGTAGAACGCATTGTTGCAAGTTAATGAAGCATTGAAGACACATTTTTCAAAGATTGTAGATTTCACTATACAGCACAATTTCACTATGACCTTCAGAGATGATCTGAAGATCATCACAAATAAACGAGACAGTCCTCGTGAGTGGAAAATTTACATTCTTAGACAATCTAGAACCATGAAGGATTCTTCAGTGTCCCTTTATCGTAAGAAGTGTTTTCCTATCAGAAAGACTAGAAGCCTTATTTGGATTCCAAAAAACCCATAATTATCCAACGAAATATTGAAGAACCTTTGAAGAACCCCTTTTTTTTAGGAGTATATGCTTTAACTGGGTAAGTGTGTGGGACAAAATACAACTTATTTCAATTATTTTCTTCTTAATACATATTTAGCTGAACTATCTCAGTACTTTATATACCCTTGAAGGGTTCATTGGATAATTTAGGGAGCTTAGCTTCTGAAAAAAAAAGATTCTACTTGTAATGATTTCTGACACGGTAAACACTGTCGTAACCCAACAACAGACGGTCAACCAAAGAGAGAGAATGACAGACAGAGAAAGAGAGAGACAGACAGATTCATCTTCTTTACTAGTCTGGCGCTAACAGAGGTTAATGCATTTGCTGCAGTATGACACACGCCTGCCACATTCTCCCCCTGTACATTATCTTCAGTTCTCAGAGGCATCAGAGCCTGTAAGCTCCTCAGGCTGCTAGACACACAGAGCCTCCACTTCCTCTCGTCATGAAGAACAAGGACACAGAGTCGTATGCAAATGACAATCCATAAATGTGACTCAAGAGCTTAGGGCCCTGCTATAGAGGAAAAGCACAAAGGATGCTCTGAAGGATGTGTAATGTGTGTCGTACACACACTCCTTTCCGTACAAAAATATAGAACCGCCTCTGGTTTCCAGGGGTGTTACTATCCTTATAGACTGTAGCTTGATCTTGTTGTGACATTTGGTAGCTTTCAATTAAATAATTTCAAGAGCAAAAATGTTTCTTTTTTTTTAACTAAGGTTAATGTGTGTGTGTGTGTGTGTGTGTGTGTGTGTGTGTGTGTGTGTGTGTGTGCGTGATCACAGTCATTGGCCATCATGATAATTCCAATGGTGTGCAGATTAATATGGCAAAGGGTCGTCCCCTTTTTGTGAAATAATTTTGTATTTTAGAAGTTAGTACTTAGTTACCACTTGAGCACTACATCCATAAAGGTACTATTGAACCAGAAGAGAGAGAGAGAGAGAGAGAGAGAGAGAGAGAGAGAGAGAGAGAGAGAGAGAGAGAGAGTGCACCAGTGAGAAACAGAGAGAAAATCTAAGAGAAAGAGAGTTGTGACTTCAATTAAAATGTTCTGCTTGAGAGGAGAACAGAGTGGCTGTACAGCAGGTGCTAGCTTGTGCGTGTAGGATTAAGACAATCAATTAATCAATAAATCTTTAAATACATTTGCCAAGTAAGCAGTATGTGATCTCTTTACCTCTGTTTATTGCCCGGGGGTGGCCCTGTGGCCCAGTGATGGGAGGTACTTTGAAAATACATGCACTGGGGATTATTGTAGTGACAGGAGAAAAAAAGGCATGAGGTCTTGTTCTTACATCACTATGATGCACTATACTAAATTCTCAAGATTATCAGTACCATATCAGTACCAGTGACTAATTTCCCCATCATTAGTTTGCACCTGATTCCAAATCAAGTTGAGTAGAATTGATCATGATCTCATTTCTATGCATGTATACAGTGGGTTCAATATTGCACCAAATTCACAAGGTCTGTGCACACACAACTATATACACTAAGTGACCAGTTTGTTAAGCTATTCATTCATTCATTCATTCATTCATTCATTCAGTCATTCATTCATTCATTCATTCATTTTCCTTCTGGTAGGCATTACACTAGCAACAGGCTGAGAAGGTCAGCCTAAACTTCTCTATCCAGCAGATACGGGGCCTGCTCTGGGGTCTCTGTGCAGTTATACATGTCCAATATGGCTCTAAGGCTCTCCTGGTTTGTCGAGCTCCTCACCCTATCACAGAGAGTAAGTCCAGCAACCCTGGAGAACCACTGAGAACCCTCATTTCTCCCACATGTACTCGCAACTTTATACATTCCATCACTACACAGTTTGTAATTATAGGTGAGGATAGAAACTGTAAACAGTGAGCTTCATCTGCAAAACTGAGCCAGGAACCAGGCTGGGGGTCATGCCTGTGTATGTGTCTGGTGACTGGGCCACCCACATTACCTGGTTGAGCTCAGCTTGAACTGGTGACATCCTCGTTAGAACACCTGAACGGTGGACGTTACGGTCCACGTTACGGCTAGTCCGACATCCGTACACTACCCGTCAAACAGATGGAACAGATTTTTAAGCTGCCACCATACAAATGTATACAACTATACAACATTTTTACTTTATGGTTCCATTAACTAGTATTACTTACTGCATTAGTTAACAATAACAAACCATGAACTTCAGCATTCATGAACTTCAGCACAATAAGAAACATTAACAAATGAACATGTATTAACTGACATTTATTAATATGTTATCGTTTCTATAGTAACAGCTCATACACAGGCACTTATATTATGTGAAAACACTCCACATAATCTAAGATCTAATAAAACTAACAATGTATAATGGTTGATGTGTTGATGCATTTTGTTAGGAGACATTTATTTAACATTTATGGAAGGAGTCTTGGTTGTTAGCACTTTCTAACAGTCACGGTACTATGTAAAGTTTCCCAGCATGGAGGAGGACAGGGGAGTTTGCACTTTCTGGTTCCTCCATAAAAGAAAAGAAGAAAGAAGAAGAAAGCTGAGAGAGAGAGAGAGAGAGAAAAGAAGAAGAAGAAGAAGAAGAAGAAGAAGAAGAGGCTGGTGAGGGAATGGCTATAACATAAGTGATAACACGAACTAACTTGTCTCTTGGATGTTCCACAACTTTAAATCGTTCATTAATAAACATTGTAATTGCTGGTATAAGCAGAATAACACACTCTAGTCTATGTAATAGTGCCATTTTTTTTTCAGAAATGTGCTGAGTGACACCAAGTACTTTTTTTTCTTCCTGATAAATCAGGATGCAAGTCGGGGGCAAAAGAGTAAAACAAACCTGGAGGACAAAATGCTGGTGAAAAATGAGCGACTGAGAATAATGATATTTACAACATGAATCAAACATTTCGCATTGCCAAGTACATTGTAATGTGACTAAAAATAACAATGTGTCTATCTTTGGGATATTCACCAGTACATGCTGTGATGTCCCCCTAACAGCAGCTGCATACACTCAACACAAGCAGCTCCTATTCTCTTGATTTTTTGCCTCCAAAGCTACAATGAAGGCAGACAACCGCCTCACTGTCAATTCATCTTTATAATAATAATAATTAACCTAATCTAGAGAGCAAGCGAGTATTTAATTAGGTGCGAAGAAACCCTAAAAGACTGCAGTGAACCTGTGAAACTCCACACAGACAGTAACCCAAACTCAGGATAACCAGGAACCCCGGAACTGTGAGGTCGCAGTGCTACCAACTGCACCTACATGCCTTCCTGAGCCAGTAACGAATACCCTAATTAGGAAATTGTGGAAAATGCAGACTACTAAACAAGAATTGTTTTTAGTATACTCTTTTTCACCTCATAGTAGAGATATCTTTCATTTAAAAACTTTTTATATTTATTTTGTATGTATTCTCATGTGCCCCATTCACTTTTATGTATTTAGATGACTACTGCCCTTTCAAACACATCAATATACCTATTAGCGCTAATGGCTAGTATAGACTAATGAAAGGAGCTTGTGTGTGTGTGTGTGTGTATGTGTGAGTGTGTGTGTGTGTTAAAGTTTGCATTGCAGAGTGGGGGGTAAATGATATCTAAAAATACTCTCATTCACCTCCTATGAGTCAGCTCACCTCTTGAAATAAACAGAGAAGGGTGAGGGAAGGTATCGCAATGGACATAAAGGAAAATTGCCTGGGGAAAATGTCATGTGTTTCACTGCTGCTCTGTCTGCTTCAGTGAACACATCCCAGAAGAAGTTTGCTTCTGAAATGATAGAAAATGTTTCAGCAGACCAAGTGAAAGAAATGCTGACGTGTTTTCACACACACACGCACACACACACACACACAAATTTAATTACACAATTCCAACATGAATCATTTCATTTCATTAAGAAAAAGTCCTCTTGTATTCAATTCAATTCAATTCAATTTTATTTGTATAGCACTTTTAACAATCACACTGTCACAAAGCATCTTTACAGAAACCCGGATATAAAATTATCCCTAATGAGCAGGCCAGAGATGACAGTGGCAAGGAAAAGCTCCCTGAGGTGACAAGAGGAAGAAGCTTTGAGAGGAACCAGACTCAGAAGCGAACCCATCCTCATCTGGGTGACACCGGATAGTACGATTATAAATCATTTCACTTCTATAACTGGATAAAGTCAGTCAGTGCTAAGTGTGTTGAAAGCAACTTGAGTATGAGCATCATTAGAGATTTAAGGTTAAGTTTCTTGTATCATACTGAAGTTATTGAACTGTTGGTTGTTGGTTATCACCAAGTGATGGAGACTTGAGTGTAAACTGTTCTTAACAATTGCTGTTCTTAAGCTATCCAAAGAATTACATCCACATAACGCAGATCCGTAACATCTATAACACATATTATTAGTTATGCTCTTGTACTGTAATGGTTTAAGAAGATGTTGTGTCTATGCACACTGTAAAAAGATGAGCTCTTAGACAACACTTAACTGCATTAAGTGATTTTCTTCACTTTGTCTAAGCGAACATGCATGTTGGAATTGATTAAATGACTCTCAGGCTTCTTTTGTTCTACAACCACTTGACATGTACAGAGAGATGAGTCCAGTGAATAGAAGATAAACAAAACCTACAATAGACAATATACAATATGTGAATTTTTCTAGACTGAACAGCCTCTAAAGAGGAGAAGGAGTCTAAGCATGGTGTGTTATGGTTCCCCAGCCATTTGATTATTAGATATAATTTGGGCATATGGAACAAAATGCCTTGATTGGAGAATGAAATAAATGTCTTGATATGTCCTAGAAGATTGTCACTTCTTTGTCATTGTGATGCCAATTTCCATCCATCCATCTATTTTCAGTACTGCTTATCCTACACCGGGTCACGGGGAGCCTGGAGCTTATCCCAGGGGACTTGGGCACACGGCAGGGGACACCCTAGACGGGGTGCCAACTCATCACAGGGTACAATTGCACACACACTCACACACCCTTTCACACACTACAGACAATTTAGAGATGGCAATCAGCCGATGAATCAAATTTGTAGAATGCAAATACATATTATTTTGGCAGAGTTGTGATAGAGGTAAGGTATAAAACACAGTGGGTGGTGCTGTTATAAGAAATCTAATCCATGATGAAGGACAGTTACCACCCCAAAGTTAATTATTATCCTGTAACAGTATGTCCCTTGTTTTATTTTATAGTTTTTATTTTAAGTTTTTATTTCTTCCACAGCAATTTAAAAATTATTACAGCTTTTTTTAACAAATAAACTGTGATACTTTTATATGTTTCCATCCATAAATGTTATGTTTCCATCCATTCCATCCATAAATCAAGTTAATTCCTGTCATTACTTTCAGTGGCAAAGAAAAGCTCCTGAGATGACATGAGGAAGAAACCCTGAGAGGAGCCAGACTCAAAAGGAAAGCCATCCTCTTCTGGGTGACACCGGATAGTGGGATCCTCAAATATTGCTAGATATCTAACAGAGAAAATCCCCAAAGGAACTATAAACATAAGCCAAGATTACAAATCAAATCTAGCTATTTACTAGTAGTGAAAATCCCCAAATAGAGCTAACATTAGAGAATCCGCAAAGAAACTACCTCACTAATATTACAGACTATCACCAAATGTCCAAATGTCTGAAACCAAAGGTAGATAAAAATACTCAAAGATATGTAGTTCCACTGGCAGAAGCTATTTGAACAGCCTATATTTTATCATTTTGTTTAAATAACCTTGTTTTAAATACTCTAAAATGTTAAAAAGAATAAAAAAAGTTATAAGTGAATGGAGAAATGTTTATTGTTAAATGTTCAGTGAATTGAGAAATGTTAGAAATCTTCTTCTTTCGGCTTTTCCCTTCAGGGGTGGCCACAGCGAATCATCGCTCTCCACCTATCCCTATCTTCTGCATC
>CM074959.1:9357464-9374087 GCA_037577455.1 Pangasius macronema | reverse complement strand
AAAAAAAAAAGGCATTTATCGTGTTTTGGAACCAAACTCTTCAAATAATGTTTCACAATTAAGCATTGGCATTTTCCCCCACTGTAGAGGCCCAATGCCCTCCATTAGATGAGTCTGAATTCGTTTGGGGGTGTGTAATGACTTTCTGGGGTGTGGGCTGTAATGGGCTGTACTGGGCATGTGGGGTATGAGCTGTAGTGGACTTTAATGAGCATATAAGGTGTAATGGGCTGTAATGGGCATTTGGGTGTGGGATATAATGGGCTGCAATGTGTGTTTTGGGCAATCATGGGGTGTAAGAGACATTTGGGTATAGGCTGTAATGGGGTGTTTGGGCAATTGGGTATGGGTTATAATGGGTTGTAATGGGCATTTGGGTATGGGCTATAATGAGTTGTAATGCATGTTTTTGGTGTGGGCAGTAATGGATGTTTGGGTGTGGGCTATAATGGACGTTTGGGTGTGGGCTATAATGGGGAGTAATAGGCACTTGGGTACGGGATATAATGCGCTATAAAGCATATCTTGGGTGTGGGCAGTAATGGGCATTGGCGTATGGTCTGTAATGTTGTGTAATGGGTAGGTGGTTGTGGGCTATAATGGGGTGTATGGGCATTTGGGTATGGGATATAATGCGGTATAATTGGCATTTGGGTATGGGCTACAATGGGGTGCAATGGCATTTGAGTTTGTGGGATATAATGTATTATAATGCATGTTTTGGGTATGGGCAGTAATGGGCATTTGGGTATGAGCCGTAATGGCATGTAATTGGCATTTGGGTGTGGGCTATAACTGGGTGTAATAGGCATTTAGGCATGGTCTTAAATGATCTCTAATGGACTGCACTGAGGTTTATTGGACTGTATTGAGCTGTAATAGACAACAATGGGAAGTAATTAGCTGTAATGGGCTGTAATGATGTTTAGGGTATGAGCTGTAATGAGCTTTAAGTGGGTGTAACAGGGATTTGGAAATGGGCTATAATGGGATATAATAGGCATTTGGGACTGGGCTGTAATTAGGTATAAAGGGGATTTAGTTATGGGCTGTAATGGGCAAGTAATGCGAATACTTGGAATGTTTTCCCCGGTCTTAAGATTTTGTTCAGGACTGTATATATATATATATTTATATATAGAGGAAATACTTTTTTAATCCCAGGAACCACATAATTTTTGTAAATTTCAATTCAAAAGCTCAAATTATTCAGTTTTATTGTCATAGAGTTTGTGACTTGCGTCCAACCGTTGGGTCAATGTGGAAAGTTCTGCATATTCTGAGTCAGGTTAGGCAGCTGCTTAAGTTGCTTTTCTGGACCCCCATTCAGATTATTAATGTGTGTAGTTCACATCTCCAAGATTTTCCTTGAGAAGAGGCATCTGAGGCAGGGTTTTTCAATAGCATCCAGACCAGCATTTCCCAACTGGCGAGGTCAGCTGTGTAGACAAACTGCAAGAATTCTGATCCAAGCTGTCTTCTATAATACTCTTATGTAGAACAGGGCACACTTGAAATCTTTCCCTTGTGCAGCATTAAAACAGCGCACTGCCTGGCCTTATTGCTGAGCATTTGAAAATCCATGAGGAGAGGTTTAATGTTTATTTTTAATCTTATTGTCTGTCTTATTAATGGAAAGCTCAAAAGACATGCCACTGCAAGGTGTTTATTCTTTTACTTTCCCCCGATTTTCTCCCTAATTTAAGCTTGGCCAATTCCCATCCAACAGTCAGTCTCCCCTGTCATACAACAGGTACCAACCTGGGAGGGAAAAGGCTATCACATGCTTCCTCTGAAATATGTGAAGTCAGCCAACCACATTGTAAGACACTTGGAGGAAAGTACTGCCTGCTTCTGTATGCATGAGACACCCATGATTAGCTAGTTTCGCTGTGATTGACAGGGGAGCGAGAGTATAACACCCGTCCCACCCAGAGAGCACGGCCAATTTGTTGACCTCCGGATGATAAAGTCGATGCTTTCCTGTTACGCCAGTCGGAGCCGTTCTTGATGTTTCTGAGTGGTGTGCCATGAGATTTGGAAAGTGCGCCACGATGTAGCCCACTGCATATAAACACACATACACTTGCTTTTAAACCTGAAAAAAATCAGGGATAGAAAATACGGACTGAAGACAGAAAAAGTTTCTTTTTTTTTTCCTTTTCTGTCAAATATAATGTAACATTAAAGCAACAGACAGTTTAAAATGTATAATAAAAAAGACTAATATGTTGATATATGTAGGAGAAGATGGCAAGCACTGAGATAAATCTAATAGGAGTTGATTGTGGGGGTCTGTGAGCTCACGTGTGTGGAAGCTTTCCTCTGAGTGTGATGCATGTTCAAAAAATGTGACTGGCTGACTTTACGTATCTCGGAGGAAGAACATTAGCCTTTACACTTCCATAATTTTATCCATAACAAATTTACTCCTCAAGATAATCATTGTCTCTGATTGGGATGCATCTCCTATGATGTCCTTTGTGTGAAAAAAAAACCTTTTTTGTGGACTTTACTATGAATTAAATAACAATGTCATGTTCATGTATTTAATATTGGCCTCAAATGACATTTTCATAACATTTAATAATTGTATTTCCAGCCCAAAACAAATTTCAGCACAGCATATTAAGTTTACATCAAACTGTCAGACAGTGGTGCTGGACTTAATACTGCTCCAATCTATCCAAGCTGATATCACGCAAGAAAAATCTACTTACAATGAGTCTAAGGTCAGAATCATGTATAACTGAGACAACTTACTGAGACAAACTACAAACTCCGCTCCATATGCGTAACTTGTGCTGAACTCTTTAGTTATCTGACGTCTGAATAATGATGTGTACAATATCACTGTTAAATCCTCATGACTTTTGCATAACTCAGCACTGAGTATGACCCATAGCACTTTAAACATTAGTTCATTTTAAAGAATCGAGGTCTCACTCAACGCCGAAATCGTAAAAAAGCCGCCCTGATTCAGACAGGCTCAAGCGATGCTGCACAATATTAATCAGCTTGGTAACTGGTGAAAGTGGAGCTTTTGTTTAAAGTTTACCTGAGATTAGCCCTGTCCACTTTACGCTGGAAGTTGAGAAATTGTAGTAAAGTTGATGTTAACATTAAAAAGTCACCAGTGATTCAGACTTTGTACCGCAGACTGTGAGAGCAGCATGAAGCTCTTGAGAAAATAACTTTGCTTGGCTGTGGAACCTTTTACAAGTTTTCATAATAACAGGGCTAATAATCCTAATAAACAGGACTTTGAGCTCTGTTTTAGGCCAAACCTCACGTCTGTGAGCCAGTGACGCCGACTCTCCTGGGCTGGAAACAGCTTACGGTGTCCACTGAAATGAATCAGACAGATGGAGAGGAGAATGAAGGGACGAAGGTGATGGGATGTCTCTAAGGGATTCGAGGTCCCTCAGTAGGGAGATACAGAAGGAATGACTCCTCTCTTGTCGAGTGGTTTAAAGAGAAACTAGGAGATTTTTCTCATTCTTGTGAAAGGTCATGCTAACATTTAACAGTGTATTCAAAAGGCACGTAATGAAGTGCGAGTCTGTGCCCAACAGGTCATTAAAACAATTCAAAGTTTTAATTAGCGCTCAGAAAGTGACAGCTTGACAAATCGGGAATTGTAAGAGGTCTGGTTCAGGCTTTATTTACATGTTTATTTACATATTTAGATATATTATATTAATGAAGAATATTTTTCATTTCATGTTTACTTCATTCGATTCTAAATAAACATGGCATCATTCTGTGTGATTAAAACTTCTAAGGCTTCTATACCAATACCACAAACAGTACAAGCTTACCGGTACTGAAACGGTACCATGCTGTTGGTGAGGGGCATAACGTAGCTAAGATCAAGGTAAAATAATAAAAATTATGAGGCTGCACATCTCAGATTCTGATTAACTTAATTAATTGTGGTGTGTAAAAACCTGATAAACACCCAAAAAACTCTGGTAGCTGATTTAATAACAGGCTCTACAGAGGATTATGTCTCTCACAGGAGTAAAATCGCATGTCTGCAGAGTCAGCGCTAATAGATTAACCTGCAGCCTGAAAGTCACTTTGTGTCTGCAAATTAATAAGACTGAAGGGCAAGGAATAAATTTGCAGAAGCTTGTTTACGCCATTTAAAGACAAAAATAAACCACTCACGTACACTCTGGGGCAAAAAATAAAAAATAAATGGGCCAAGCCCAAAATGGCAAATTATTAAGCTTTTAATGGTCTTAGAACCAAATCATTGGTCAGAAAATTAGAGAAGAAATAAACAAATAGATAGAGTAACTTAGTATGGGATAGCATTTCCCTTTGATTTCTTTAAACATTTTAGCCTTGTGGGTAAACCTGTAGACAACTTTTTATAGAAAGAAGAGTCAGTGTTGTTCCATTGGATGTTGCTAGCTTCAAACAGTTGATGAGCAGATGAGCAGTTGTTTCCCAGTTAGATTGTGTGAGACCAAATATTCTATACAAATATTCTATACAAGGTTCAAATCTGGACTCTGGCCAGGCCAAAACATGAGCCTGATGCACTTGTTCTCAGGTCATGTTTTGGAGCTCTTAGCAACATGGACAGGAGCATTCCTGATCATTCCTCTTCAGAAAATAACTTCTCAGTTATGGGAAGCAAGCCTTTCTCCAATATTCTCCAATTTACTCCAAAGCATTAATTGACTTTTCACAGTGAAGCAGCTCATCTGTACCAGCAGCTGAAAAAGCTCCCCACACCATGACACCTCTTCCTCCATGCTTAACTGTGGTAGAGACGCATTCACCATTGTATTTCTCACCAGATCTTCGAAGACACCTCTCTGGAGCATCACCATGCAATTCAAATCATGATTCACCACTCTATACAATCTGCTGAACCACTCTGAATCAAACTTTCCATATTCTGCCAAAAACTTCATTCTGTCTTTGATGTTGTTCTGAGACAGCAGTGGCTTTTTAACACATCTTCTAGACACAAAACCTGCATTAGATAACCAGTAGATTTTGGGCTTGGACCATTTTTTTTTTACCTAGGAGTGTATTGTTATGCATGCTATGCAAATAAAATTGAATTGAATAGATTTTTAATTAATTGATTGTTTAAACTAAAGGTAGTAGTCCACATTTTCGCAGTTATATTAAAATCCACCTAACAGTAAGCTTTCTGGTGCAATTCTCCATTCCGATTTAGGAGGCGGGATTTAATCATTGAAATGACACCACCTTTGAGGAACAACGTGATTCTAATTGGCCAAGATGGCTGCTACTGTAACATTTCAGTATTGAGCTACATGGAGGAGTTTTGTTTCTGTCTATAGATTACAGATTTTTACAAAAAGGTTTTTGAAAAGTGAAGTGACATGTAGCCAAGTAGGGTGACCCATACTCGGAATTTGTGCTCTGCCTTTAACCCATCCAAGTGCACACACACAGTAGTTGAGGGTTCGGGGCCTTGCTCAAGGGTCTCAGCTCAGTCGCTGGTCATTCACTCCCCCCACCTATAATTCCTGCCAGACCTGAGACTCAAACCCACGACCTTCAGGTTCACCTTCGGGTTACAAGTCCGACTCTCTAACCATTAGGCCATGACTGCCCCGCTACAAACTTCAAAAGCTTGTTAGCTACATCAGCATCAGACATCAACTCAGTTACATTTGGGGTAGGTTTCTTTTTGGCTGAAAATTGTTTAAAGCAGCACTAAGCTCCTCGAAATTGCACGTTTGTTTGGGAATTCATGAATACGTCTTCATGGAGAAACCTGATTGGTGAAAAACTACATGCTGATTCTAATCATGCACACAGGATGAATTTTGAGGATTTCTGTCACTACTTTACTGACCTCATCCTGTGTCGACTCATCAACACGTCCTACCTGAGCATCCATAAGACCTGGGAGGAGGAGGTGATGAGAGGATCCTGGGTTTACCGAGACGACCCTCTGCGTAACCGCTCAGGAGGCTGCATCAATCACAAAGCCACTTTCCTGCAGAACCCTCAGGTCTGTGTGTGTACTTATCTAAGCACATTTTTGTTCACCATGGTACATGCAATCTCAATGTACAGTGCTTTGCATAAGTATTCACCCCCCTTTGAATGAATCTACAGACAATAACCCATAATACTGAAATTTGGGAAAATCAATATAGTTTGCAAAATCTTTTACAAATAGAAAACTTAAAAGTTGTGATTCCATAAGTATGCACCTGCATTGGTGCGAAACCCCTAAATTCTTTCTGGTGTAGTTTCCAGCAGATAATTAGTTGATTAATTATGTCGTCCTGTGTGCAATTGTCATGTGATATAAAAATAATGGTACACATGTTTCTGGAAGGCTCCAGAGTTTGTTAGAGAACATACCTAAAGACCAAGGAGCTATCAAAACAAGTCCAGGACAAGGGTTTGCTTATAAATATCCCAAATTTTCAATCCCACAGTGCACCATTAACCCCATTACATATGATGGAAAGAATATGGTACAATTGGAACTGTTTCTCAAAGGAACATCCATGGTTCTGTAGGTCCATTGTATATCTTCAGTGATGTTCCTCCAACTAATGTATTAATGTGTATAAATAATAACATATTAGACATTTTGAGTGGCTGTAAAGCGTGTACTCCTCTCTGTAGTACGTGTTTGACGTGAGGAAAGTGGAGGACGAGGTCTTGATCTGCCTGCAGCAGAAAGAGAAAAGAGCGACTCCCAAAGAAGGCAAAGGAGAAAACCTGGCTATCGGCTTCGACATTCATCGGGTACTGAAATATAAACACATGTAGTATAAACAGCCAACAGGCATGACAACTTAGCTATTAGTTTATCTACATTTTACGGTACCATGGTGCTGGAATTACTTCTTTTTAAATTCTTATCATTTGGATGTAAGGATAATTGACTCGGAGTTAATGAGAGAATATAATGGATTATATGAACTTCTGATGCAATTAAAAACATGTAGATTATTTAAACCATGAGCCACATTTATCCTTTATCATCATTAGCATCAGGAGGCGCATACATAAGGGTGGAAGTAACTTTGATTAAAGAGCCACAACAAGCTTTATTCGAGGCAAAGGTAACAAGAAAGGTTTGCTTCAGTGATAAACTGACATGGAGTTAACAAACGATTCAAGAAAAATATAAATGATTGTCAAACCACCTGTTTAATGACCAAATAATATTTTAATATACATGCTCATTTTAATCACCTTTTCTTTTTAGAGAAGGTTAAACAAAACCTGATGATACTGTAAATGAAAAACAAGGGTCATAATTGATCAAATCTGCACTGTTTTAATCAGATAAAAAAAAAACACCTGCATTTCGATTAACTTGATTTGTACATGCATGTTTTCAATTCTCTGGCCTGGAATTTAGCTCCGCCCCATCATGAACAGATCTGCAAGCCAAAGGGCATATATAGTCAGCTTTAATGAGAGCTTTTAATTACTAGTGTAATTTGATATGACACATAAAAATACCATTTTTGAGATTTCATGATGTCATCATCACAGTTCTTTCACTAACAGGTGTATAACCTGTTCTATATAACCTTCTTCCCACTAGGTGGAACTGAACAGAAAGTACCGCATGCACACGGCCCAGCAGAAAGTCGCAGGTTCCATCTACATTAACTCCCGCTGCGTCTTCCTGAGGAAAGAGCTGAAAGAGGGCCGCTACGTCATCATCCCCACGACCTTTGACCCGGGCCAGCAGGGAGAGTTCCTGCTCCGGGTATTCACAGATGTGCCTTCAGACTGCAAGTAAACCTAACTGCTAATGCTTCTTTCATTATTTTGTTTTTATTACTCAGAAATCCTTTAATGTTTCCATGAAATCTCAGATCCAGAGTTTTATAGCTGAAGAGTTGAGTGCTCAGTGCTGGAGTGGTCTGATATTCTGTTTTGGAACAGAGAGTTGACCCTGGACGAGCCTCCTCAGACGTGTTGGACGGGGATGTGTGGCTATCCTCAGCTGGTCACTCAGGTGCACGTGCTGAGTGCTGAGGGGCTGCAGGGCCAAGACTCTAACGGAGGTAAACCTACACATACAGCATAAAACCATAGCGGTTATAAGCTCATCATCTATTCACACAGGGCCTCATTTATCAATCTTTTAATAAAATTGTGTATAAATGTTTTGTTAGGCCAAACTGAAATAAATTCCCAAAAGTTTCAGCTAAAGTTTTTTCATACTTGTGAATATCTTAAATGCTATTGAGCTGTAAAACTCCATAAAAGGCAAAGCACACGGAGAGCTCAAAGCAGCAAAATGATGACTACACGATCAAAGATCACCTCCTAAGTGTACTGTGTTAAAATTTCCAGTAATGCAGCTCAGCTACTGCAGCTCATCGCCTACCACAGACACACCCTAACTCTTCCTCCTTTTTCCTCCTGGACGTAATTTTCTTTTGTGCTGCTTAGTCAGTGAGAGTTGGTTTAATTGCCAAATAAATGTTTGCATTGATGCCTAATTTATATTATTTTAGGTAGACACACCCTGTCCAAATTTGATTTTCATTTGCACAAAACACAGAAACAGACGAGCTATTTTGCTAATGTGAAACAGACAATCCTCTGTAGACCCTGTTAATAAATCAGCTGCCACGTTTTTCGGTAAGTCAGGGCCTGTGAGTTCTTGTTCCCTTATCTGCTCTAGCGTATCCCCTCTCTCCCGAGCTTAAAACCAGCAGGGAGCTCTTTAAGGTACACACCGACCTGCCTGATTCCCCACAAGACACAAAATGACATAAACAGCAGAGGCACTGAATCTTAGTGGCAGTGAGCATAAATTGTTCTCCCACTGGAGAAACACAGACATGCAGACCCAGGGCACCAAAACTATTAATCAGCCTGATACCTCTAATGTGCCTGTTTTTACACACACTAGCTGATTTATTCAGCCCTAATGCAGTTTGTCGAACATACTGTAGTCTCTAATAGGTGGAAGACTCTCATATTTCTGAATCAAGACAACTTTTCAGGACAATCACATTAAGACACAGTAGTGTCCTATGACTTGTCCTTCGCTGTGAGTGGACGTCCACTTAACGTTCTTATCTGCAGGTTTAAATGCTAATTTTGGCCAAAAATAGAACCCACTCTGTCCCTATCCCCATTTCCATTAACACTCAGCCATATCTCTGGATTTGGTCAGTAGCTGTGGTGTTGCATCAGCATGAAAAAGTGCACAAATTGCAAAACTGGCATGTGACCTCCAGACGTCTTGTTCCAGCCTCAGATCCATACGTGATTATCACCTGTGAGGGGGAGAAAGTTCGATCACCTGTGCATAAGGACACCCGAAGTCCCAACTTTGACATCAAGGGGTTGTTCTATCGCAAAAAGCCAAAAGAAGGCATTCACATCGAGGTGAGTGTGATGCTCTTCTCTTTTCTCTGTTCCTATTTCTGTGCTCTCTGTTGTTTTTTACAGCAATTGCTAACAGTACACAGCCACTTGCAAATGTTGTTGCCGCATGCTGCTGCACCTTTTCTCTTTTTTATAGGTTTGGTTATTAAAATTATTTCAGTTCAGTTTTGCCAAATGGTGATCTACCTTTGCCATAGTGCTTAGCCAATCATGCAGATACAGCTACATAGAGCTTTCCTCTGACAGCATCAAATTGTAGGTAATCTTTAGGTAATGTAAGGATAGCCCTTTAGTGTAACTAAGCTAAGCTAATTTTATATTGAGAAAGTAGCTAACTCCTAAGCTAGCTAGCTAACTATATTTACTCACAACCCTTTTTAGCTTATTTAATAGCAAGCTTAGAGTACTGCACTTGGCTAGATTAAGCTAAACATTTCCCTTTTTTAACAGTCAAAAATGGTTTAGATTAATTTCCATTTGTCATACATGATACCACAGGACCTTAAAGAAAGCAGGGTACGGTACCCATCTCTTATGAAAAATCCAGCTTGGTCTTGGTAATAACACATGCCAAGCTGGTCAAGCTAGTAGTAAGGAAAGAGTTTCTGAATTTTCACTGCTAATGCTGTATTGTAGATGAGTTAATTTAACAAAATAAGACAACAGTAAGGCAATTAGAAAATCTTCAACCTTTACTGATCAGCTTCGTCATGTAATAAGGAAGCTGGAAAATAACATACCAGCTGAAAAAGACCAGCTCGGACTGGGGTTTGGCAGCTGGTAGCTAACTCTGGTCCTAGAGTACCCCCTGTCCTGCACATATTAGTGTTTCCCCTGCTCTAACACACCCACTTCAACTCCAGATGGACTTGTAATTAGATGATTAATTGGATGAGGTGTGTTAGAGAATGGAAAACACTAATACTACGTGTAGGGCAGAGGGTACTCCAGAACCAGGGGTTGGAACCTATGAACTAATAGCTCAGTCAGGGTGGACTAGCTCTGCAGGGTTCTTGATGGTCCTGACATAGCCACATAGTGAATGAGATTCTACTGCACCACAACCTTCATGTAACATGCAATCTCTTCATTGCAATAAATCGTCCGCGGCATGGCAAACAAGTGGGTACGTACCGTTACTCTTGGCTTTCACTTCTGATTTCTCAATCTGCTTCTCTCTTTTGCTTTAACATCTTCCTCTGATTGGCCCATGATGATGGTAGATCTACAATAAGAATGTGATTGTAGACACCTTCCTGGGTCAGGTGACGCTCTTCAGTGACCCAAATGACCGACAGGAGCAGCACATTGTCCACCTGAGAGACAAAGGCAGTCGCCAAGATAACGACCTCCCCGGCATGCTGACCGTTCGCCTGATCACCTGCACCACGTTGACCAACATCTGACAACTTAATGACCACAGCTTCACCCCTGCCCATTACCTCCTCCTTCCTTCTCTCTCGATGGGCTGCGATCAAGGTATTCCTCATCCCTTACTGATTACCCATATCATTTTGCAGCACTCGCATAGTATTCATAAGGGCTACGCATTAGTTGTGCATGAGCAGCTGAGGTCAGTTTGGTATTGGGACCATTGCAGAGTCTTCGTCTTGCGATCAGCTGCATGGTTTCCGCTGCCAGCTTACCTCAACAAAAATCAGTTCTTGCCACCACTCTTGTGCTCCCTCATGGTATTCCTACCAGTTCAAACTTGCATTATTAACTCACCTTGCTGAAGACCATTTATCGAAGAAACCATTTATGGATGGCTTGGACAGCGCATGACCCATTCGACGTGCTTTCTGAACAACAATGAGGTTGACTCGAGTGCATCTGAATTGTGTGGATTCTTCAAAATCTTTGCAACAACACCAAGAAACAGGAGCACAGAGTTCAGCCCCGACCAGCCGCCTCCAGGGACCAAAAGCCCACCCAGCCTCCATCTCCATAGTAACGCCACTGCCTGAAGAGCGTGACAGTTTGAACAGCTTATGTGTGTGTGTGTATGTGTGTGTGTGTGTGTGCATGTGTGTGTGTATTCTAATCCAGAATAAACCCCGTCAGATGACCCTTCAAAGGTCATGCATGTGTACACAAACTACATAAATTCCAGCAGTGTTTTAGAGTGGAGAGCAATCTTTAGGAGATGGACATGTGTATACACACTTTGCATGCATACCTCACTCATGAGACTATGACGTGATGTGACAGACTGCTGGTTCTTCTTCAGCTCTTGCCAAACAGCATGTGCCATGATGCGAGTCCTATTAGAACTGTTCTTCCGCTCCACCAGGGGGTGCTGTACTAATGCTCTAGGAACCTCAGACTCTTTACTCCCCTTTCCAGTTGCTGATGTGCCCTTTTACTATGAACTACTACAAAGCTATTTATATACTTACCATTACCAGCTTACGTGCTGCTAGCATTTTAGTTGCTTGTGTTATGGTGGAAATGTTTTTGAACTGTTTATAGTTTGGTATATAAATTTATTCAACAGTGAAAAAAGTAATGAACTTTCCCCTGCAAATAACAGTTAAAAAAAAAATATTTATGCACAATGTCCCATGTTGTCTTAAAATGCGTTTGTTTTGTTTTTTTCATACAAGAAAAGACGAGTTGCTGTATTTACGGTCACATAATCAGATAATGGAACAGAAGGATATGCTTTGGGTTTCTAGCTGCAGCCCCAGACACAAATGATGAGAGGACCCAGGCTGGGGGAAAGAAGCTCCTGCTTGCACTCAAGTCAACTGTTCTTTAAAAAAAAAAAAAACAGTAAAGTACATGTAATTTTAAACAGATAGTAACTATGTAACAGCAGAATGCCTTCTATTTTCCTTTTGTTATTTTCACCCAACATTAATGGTAGCTGCCTCACCAACACTTTAGCTAGCTAGCTAACTTGCATAATGCTAGCTAGCGTAATATTTAATGAGCAGTTAGTAATGTTTATAGCCTTCTGCTGCCTTCGAATTACAGTTGCATTAGAGACACTGACAAGCTCTCCCCTCCCCTTAACCAATCCCCAGCCCTTCTGCTGAAAATACATAGGATTTATGAATTGCCATTTAAGGAAAAGGGGCAGAGCTGGGCATCTCTTCTTCAAGCCATTTATGAAAATACAACACTAGCATACTTGAAAGTACACTTTAGGACATACATGGATCATTGCTTAATTCTTCAGTGTTCAAACAGAGGTAGTTCCCAGCATGCTTCGTGTTCTGCGACGCTGCAGCTAGCTGTCACTCAGTCATTTAGCCTCTGCAGTGTGGGCTATAGTAAATAGGAGCATGAAAACTTCAAGACGTAGTGATCTTCTGCCTTTGGGCTATATTCAGAGTTGAGCTAAGCATGGTATCACTCCATAAGTCTAGAGTCTACATGGATGTCTGATAAGTCTCTCGACACAGTCTCAACGTGAACTGGAGCTATTAGTATCTCGTGGCTATATTAATATGTGCTGGATCAATTGTTATTTTTATAAACTGCCGAATAATGAGGGTGAAAGCCATACTGTAAAATTTAAACCACATTTGCAGGGAAGCTCTTGTATTTAAAGGTGGTGGTCTAAACTGTACTGAAAACCCCATCTTAGGTGAACCTACTCAAGAAATCTCTGGCAAGCTTTGAGGAATGAAATACATGCAGGTCATTTTAATAATCTGAATGGGGAGCCCAGGAAATTGTGTAACCCAAATCTGAATACGCATAAATATTGACATTAATTTTGAACTTAAATAGCCAGCTCTGAATACAGCCCTTAGTCTGAAGGCCCACGTGCTGGGAGATGGGTGTCGGGTCGGTTAGCTCACTAGTTTAAGCATGAAGTGCCATACAGTTAAGTGTTGCATGTGAGGAGTAAGAGAGATGTTCATGCCAAGCAGATTAGTCCTCAGGCATAACTGTGAAACCAGACAGCCAGAGATAATGTGACTTTATTCAGTCAGTATTTGTTAGTGCATAGCAAATTAGGAGAAAAGGGATTGTGGAAGTTCTTACTTATATCATATGTTAAAAGATCAAGAGAAGATCATTAACAGTTTATCTGTCCTGTTATTTTATCCTGAGAATTTGAAAACTTCGAAATCTGAACTTTTCCGTTTTAGCGAGGCCTCATGTTCTGTGTGGAATCTAAGATTTAATTAATTTCAGTAGAAGTACATGGTCCGTAAAAAAAAAACCTAAAATGGCACCTCAGAACCTCAACCACTGTCTAGGTCAGTGTTTGTCTTATTAACAATGCTATAGTTTATTCAGTTTGTTCCCTAAACTGAAACCTTTGCTACAATGCTGATTTCAATCCCTCTCTGAATTCAGGAAAATAAACGTTTATAGGTCTGTTCTTACCAAGAATTCATTATAGGACTACGTTTATGGCTAAAACCTCATAATTTATTTTATAAGCTTGTCAGATCACTTCAGCTGCGATAGAACTCATTTCCACGTATATTTCTGTTGTGTTTTTTAATGTTATGTTAGTACCAAGCTAAATGCAGCACTGTCCTACACAGGTCTGATGCGTACAATCATTCCAGCGTTAAATACAGATAAGGCCAGTAACAGCGATATGACTTTCTCTTTAACAAACTGTATATTACAGTAAGGGAAAATTGTTTCTACAAATTCGCCAAATCGTGCAGCGTCGTGATCGTAGTCTCAACGGTCCATACACATTGTTTGGCAAATCAAACAACAAATCCTAAACCCTGTATTAAACTCCAAAATCATGACTACTGTTACTTTGAAATATTTAAAAAATAACATCACATCATAGTATTTTTTTAATGAAGCAGTATTAAAATGGTGCAGTTTTCACTGTGGTCTTAAAATGGTCTTATATTATGAGATATCTTGTCATAAATACAGTGAGTAAACCAATTTACTATATTATACAACACAGTACAACACGGTATTAAATTATTTTATATTTTATTTTATATACATTTACTAGTTACTAGTTACAAGACATTGTTTCAGATGTTAGTTTAATCATAACCACATACTACATACCTACGTTATCGGTTATAATTCTACTAATATTCATTTAAAAACAACAACAACCCTTATCGGAATTCGAAAATACGAACATTTTGTAATGTTTTGTACGTTTTACAACGTGACAGTTGGATACCTGTCTTTTTGTCGGTGCAGGTCAGCCCAATTCTGTGAACACATCAGGCTTGGCAAGCGTATCATTTTACACAGAATATACTGGAAGTTGAAATTTCACTACAATTTTTGTCCACCATGACATCTGTGGTATCAGCTAGACAGTAAAAACTATACTGCAATTTGGCCAATACAAAAATTATAGCATGTACATGATTTTTTTTTATTTTGCTAGAGCCAGGGCTCTCATAGTTGGGTCTGTGAAGCATACTCAGAGAGTCTGTGATTTTTGTTTGAAAGTTTGTTACAGTGCTGGAAATCATAACCCAACATTATAAAATGTATTAGATTTATTACTGACACATTATAGTTATTAGAGAGTTTGACTGATTACTTGAACTGAATGGGTTTAATCCAAACTTTAATAACTCAGAAACAATAAAAGTAGGCCTATAAATAATGTCAACTTGAATTTCATGGCAATTTTAATAAAAAAAAATGTGTGGTGTTGGCATTCTCAAATAAAAAAAAGAGTAATCTCTCTTACTCCAATAAATGGCCAAATTATAATAGTGCAGATTTAAATACAGAGCTTAAGGCTTGAACAGAAATACTTACATTCTGTACTGAGAGGATTCATTTATACAGTTAAATGGGGCTAGAGGGCAAAAAAGCGTCCAGAGAATATGATAATCACACATCTAACATCCATGCCTTCATGCTCAAGCTGTGTTTATTTGGCAGAAACATTGAAACGCCCTTTTTTTTTTTTAATCTTTCACATTTCCAGGTTGGATTTGATTTGCGTAAATGCCATGAAGGTGATCAATGTGCTACGCTAATATGAGTTGAACGTTTGTTATTTATTTATTTATTTATTTATTTAATGATATCCTCTGTAATTCTTTTGCCAACATTCAGTCTGTAAAGCTAACACAGTGGATTTTTTTTTTAACCACAGTGTATCAGTCTTGCCAAACATATTTAGGAATGCACATTTATTAACACGATGCTAAATTGAACTCTGTGCATGTCCGTATTGCAGAGGCAGGTTTACAGCCACACGCGTACGCCGACTGTTCTACAGTGTTCCACATTCTAATGAGACACACGCCGCAAAGTGGTCTTTGTGCTGTGACGATACGGACGTCGCTGCTGCTTGCACATGCAGGTCTGAGCTTACGCAGCATGTGCTTTTCACTGGTGGACAGTGACGTGAACACGTGTGTACCGATTGCTCAGCTTCAGCCAGGCATGAGTGTATGTAAGTGGCAGTAACTGATATACTTCGCAAAATGGCCTGCGGGACATCCAGTTTCATGGATGTTTACAGTACTACAGTACAGTTTCATGAAGATACAGTATTAATCTGCATTAATGTGTGTGATGAAACTTTTCAGCAGTTTGTAAGTTTGAAATAAATACAAAAAAAACAACTTTTTAAGTGCTCACTACATTTCTACTGAGGCGGAATGCCATTCCTGGGTGTTCATGTTCGCTTCTGATTAGGGTTGTTACGGTTTCACAGTGAGTGACTTTTTCTAAATGCTGATTAAAATGCTTTTCTGTCTTGTACCGTCTACTCGTTCATTTCTGAACCCGATCAAGATCCTTACTCCACTGGTTCTCATCCCTTTTGCGTCTGGCTGCACCTCCCCCAAAAATTTCGCAACCCAGCAACCTCCTTTTCTCCGCGCACGGGACGCAACTGCACTAAAAAACCCCTCTTGGCTACGCAATCAGCTACTGCTGTAAACACGTTACATTGCTACCTCTGCTGCCACTCCTAGCACGCTCCTAACTTTAATCATACGCAACTGCTAGCAAACGCACAGAAGACATCGTGGCTGAGCAGTGCTGCATGCTGCTGCGCTAGTTCTATATATTTTGTGCATAGATTTTCCCTTTTTGCCTTTCTGTACAGCCACTTTCTCTTTCAGCTTATAACAACATGATAAATACTGACAATGAAAGAGATTTTATGAAAAAGTCATCCTCAAAAAAACATCTTTCTAAGAACAATTAGGGGATTCACTCTTGTTTAGTTTTAATATAGTGTATATATATACACTATATTACCAAAAGTATTCGGTCACCTGCCTTGACTCACATATGAACTTAAGTGCCATCCCA
>CM074959.1:9321898-9357364 GCA_037577455.1 Pangasius macronema | reverse complement strand
AGAACCTCAACATCTTCAGCTCTGCTACCTCTAGCTCTGACTCCTGTCTCTTCCTCAGCGCCACTGTCTCTAAACCAAGAGAAATGTTAGAAATGACTTCCAGAAATAACAATCTAGATCTAATCTTGAAAAAAAGACAAATTCAAGAAAAAGGCCAAAATCGTTAGGCACATCAGGTATTTATGTTTTCTATTTATTACTAGCACTATCCATGAGTCTATCTATAGGCTTAGCAGCTTCATCCTCTAAGTGTGCCTGCCTTTATTAAAGCATTTATTTAGAGTCCCATTAGGATCTGAGAGCAAGCACTTAATAAGATCCACAAAGATTTAGATTTCCTGATTTAATTGCTGTTCTGCATCATTTTGTTTCATCTGTGCCAATAATAGTGATTAAACTGTAATAAAATACAAACTCCAGGGTTTCAAAAACTTTTGCACTGGCAGTGTACCATAAGAAAAAGTCCCAGAACAAAGCTACTTGGATAATTTTGAAGTAAATAATCATCGTTGGATGTAATATCCCCAAAACTGTGATATTTGGTTATCATATGATGAATTTTTTTATATTGTCTGAGCCCTTGCATTTGGTAAAACAATCCTTGCAAACATTGTATATGTTCTAAGATTTGCAAACGGTGTGAGAAATGAAAACAAATACGATTTTACACATATTCTAGTCACTTCACTTTACACGTATTCAGTCTCATCCAGGCTCTCGGCTGTGTTATAAAACATGGCTGCAGGAAACCGCAAGAGTTATAGAGCCATTCTGTCCTTGAACTTCTGCCACTGTGTTTTATAACAGACATGTTGAATACACACACTCTTTAGGAGCCATACTTTTAAAAGAGTGTATTATGTAAACTTGTTCTTTGCTTTTATAGGATATATTTAAGGGCAGTTTGAATGAGTTTAAAATAGTGCTTGTTTCAATCCAATTTTAAGACATATACAGTATGTCCTGGCCTCAGAGTTTCGGTAGCAGAGCAGAATGCTTATCAGTTTGTGTTATTTTCTCTTGCTACTACTCAGTAGATGCCTCAATTAAATATGACATGACAAATGCCTACAACAGTAATGAATTCAGCCAACACTTTCCAATCTTTCCAATAGCTCACCAAGTCATAATTCTACAGTACGAGTAGTAGTGAGATTAGATCCTTCAAGTCATTGATTTAGGAATCATGCTAACTGGCAGGCCCATTTTTTCTACTCTAACAATGAAGGCTTTCAAACAATAACTCTATACGACTGCCGCCATTTAAATAAGAAATAACTACATTGTTTCTTCTCATCTACATGAGAAATGTTGGGGTTTTTAATGGATTTGCTCCAGAACTTTCTGACTGAACACACACAACACGTGCGGGGAATGTAAGAAAGTCCATGCCATATGGAGGTTTTATGAGGAATAAAACATGAAGGTTATGCTGTTATAGAAAAATCTATTGTGGGGTGGTGTGATGTGGCCTGATGCCAAGCAGAGTTACTTGATTATTTTCCAATAACAAACTGTTTATTAAAGAATTATGCTTTTTAAAAATGTATTATTATTTTTTCTTAACATTTTTTTTTATTAAAGAATATCCATTTATAGTTGTATTTAATGTAGTGAAATGTCTGTGAAATAAGTTAGTTCCTGTTTTACTTACGTTATAGCAGCTACAAACAGTCAAATGTTTGTACAAATGATGTTTTGTCCCTGCACTACTGTCAGAGCTGCCATTATAGATAATTAATCATATTTATTAATCCTCTGACCAATCAGTATTGAGAATCCAACAGCAGTGGTATAAATTGTTTTATTATATGTTGAATTATTGTAGGAGCTCATGCAAAGGCTTACTTATCTATTATCAACAGCTTTTTGACAGCCATGTTGATAACCAGCTTATGATGATTTGTGTTTTCTCTTTTCAAACAGGCTGAAGTCTGCATCTGAAGGCCTTGCTAGTTAACTGATAAGCTGACTAAAGTGAGAAAATGAGACAGAGTGCTAAACACTCATTTTGTGGCTCTCCAGGGTGGCAGTTTGATGGCAGTCTTGGTCTAAACAAATCATAGAAGCTTAATGGGCCAGTCTGTGCATTTAGGGTTCCAACCTTTTGTACTTTCAAATGAAAAATATATAAACTATATATAGTATGAAGAGAAACTATATCCATGTCTGCAATTCTGTCTGCTTGGATCATCAACCATTTTAATTTTCATTAATTCAAACTGAATGAAGATGCATGCAACATTGAGTGGTGTATGTACACTCACACACACACACGCACACACGCACACGCACACACACACACACACACACACACACACACACACACATATATACACCTCACCCATAACATTAAAACCACTGACAGGTGAAGTGAATAACATTGATTATCTCGTTACAATGGCACTGGACAGTTCTTGAAGTTGACGTGTTGGAAGCAGGAAAAATGGGCAAGCGTAAGGATCTGAGTAACTTTGACAAGGGACAAATTGTGATGGCTAGATGACTGGGTCAGTGCATCTCCAAAATGGCAGGTCTTGTGGGGTGTTCCCAGCATGCAGTGATTATTACCTACCAAAAGTGGTCCAAGGAAAGACAACAGGCGACAGGGTCATGGGAGCCCAAGGCTCATTGATATGCATGGGGACTGAATTCTAGCCCATCTAGCCTGATCCCACAGAAGAGTCACTGTAGCACAAAATGCTGAAAAGGTTAATGCTGGATATGATTGAAAGGTGTCAGAACACATTGCGTAGCTGCAGACTAGTCAGAATTCCCATGCTGACCCCTGTCCACCACCAAAACTGCCTACAGTGGGCACGTGATTATAAGAACTGGACCACGGAACAATGGAAGAAGGTGGCCTTGTCTGATGAATCATGAATCTGATGTTTTCTTTTACATCATGTGGACAGCCGGGCATGAGTGCGTTGCTTACCTGGGGAAGAGTGCACTAGGATGCACTATAGGAAGAAGGCAAGCCATCAGAGGCAGTATGATGCTCTGGGCAATGTTCTGCTGGGAAACTTTGGGTCCTGCATTCATGTGGATGTTAAATTGGCATGTACCACCTACCAAAACACTGTTGCAGACCAAGTACACCCCTTCATGGCAACAATATTCACTAATTGCAGTGGCCTCTTTCAGTAGGATAATGCGCCCTGCCACACTGCAAAAAATTGTTCAGGAATGGTTTGAGGTACAAAGAGTTCAAGGTGTTGACTTGCCAAATTCCCCAGATCTCAATCTGATTGAGCATCTGTGCTGGACAAACAAGTCTGATCCATGGAGGCTCCACCTCGCAACATACAGGACTTAAAGGAACTGCTCTAGTATAGCTCTAGTATAGATACTTGCTTACCATTTTTGCTGAAAATATATTAACTGTTTCCTGAGTAATTTATATTGACACTTCTCATATATCTGAGTTTATAAAAGTGACAGAGATAGTAGCAAAGTAAATGCTCAATTTGACACTGGAAATATGAATCATTTGCAACACTACACAGGTTTAATTTGATGCATTTAAAGTTAAATTACAAGATCTCGAGCAAATGCAGCGGAAATACACATGGTGATAACCTTATAAACACTATAATGTTATGATATTGCTTTGGTTTTTGTGAAATTAAAGGTGAAATTGCTTATTCTTTCAGTGGTCTGTTCTTGACACAAACCAAGTAGCAGTTATGTAAATTAGGAAGCCACGGTGGTAGAGAAGAGTGCTGCCAAGCTTTCAGCACCATGGACAGCACCACAGGCGTTTAGGGCACACGCAAAGCTTCTTTAAAAGGAGGACACATAGAGTTACCAGTTTAGCAGGTTACCAGATACCTTGTAGCATCATTCATTGGCCATTTTATCAGCTACACCTGCCAGATCACTTTGTGAACATACAATTACTGTAGATGTGCAAGGACTGTAGCTTTGCACCATAGAACCACCACTGATTAGATATTATTTGGTTGGTGGTTCATCCTCATTAAAACAGAAACATTCCACCAAAAAATTTCCAACCAAGTACTGATACAGAGCATAGGATGATTAACACAAATAGTTCATGGATAAAAATCCATGAAGCATTTCGTATGGATTTTGAATGTATTTGTAATGAAAATAAATGCACTTGTAATAAAAAATTAATTAAATAAATAAATTCATATTTATGCAATCAAGCAAATAAGCAAACAAGCAAAATAGCAGAATGCAAAAAAAGAAAAAATGAAATGTGGGTGCATTCTGCAACAACAACCATCTAAAACATGAAAAATCAACTGAATTTTATTTTTAAATTTCGTGTAAACCGGACTCAGTCTGTCTGTTCGACTGGTTTTCCGTATATCTGTCCGTCTTTTTAAGACAGGCCACAAACTGTCAAATATTTCCTCAAAAAAAAAAACACCTAAGCGAAAACAGTGTGTGTGTGTGTGTGTGTGTGTGTGTGTGTGTGTGTGTGTGTGTGTGTGGGGTGACTTTAGTGACATTTAGAACTCATTTTTCATTTAACTCGCTTCAGGCTGTGTTTTGAAAATAAAAGTCATCTGTGAACTGCATTTGGCTTGATGAATATCCGCTGAGTGAACTGTGAACCTCCTCCTCGGTGTTTGCATATTGACTACAGCAAAAATCAATGCCTCCTCTATAAGTGCTGCCCGGTCACAGTGGGACACTGACTGAAGGGTAAAACAGAGAAGTAGGTGATGGAAAACACAGTCACCTAAGGGAATTGAAGGAGGAAAAGTAAATGTCTCTCTTTAAAGGTCTATTAATATCCTGGTGATAACAGAGACTTTCAAAAGAGTCAGAATCATGTTTTTTTTTCTTCCAGATATCAAGATTACTCTGTCGTACTTTTGGAATTTGTCGTACTTTTGGAACAGAAAACTCGTCTCCGTGTTCATGTGTAAAACCGGGGCGGATATCTTTCTTTTACAAAGAAAATATGTCTAAGGCTGTAAACAAGACGTCACACTTATATACAAAGAATATTAAAAAAAATGCGTAGACTGTTTTTCGGGTCATGTGACATGAAGATGCGCAAGCAACTGGAGGCAAAAAGTTCGCTGGAGGCATGCTAGGAATGGCACATGTGAAGTGAAAAAAAGGTCTTTCTATATAGAGATCGGACAGACACATATCGGATGGGAGACACTTTTGATACAACACCCTACAGTTTTATCCTTTCGTTTACAAAACTGTTTACAGTTTTATCTCATACCTTCTGGCCTGAGCAAGAAACAAGCCATGCACAGTCATCTTTGACTTCAGGAAATCCAAAGAAATCGTCAGGAATTCCTATGTATTGCAAGTCCTGTGTGTGGCCACAAAGTACATAATTGTATGCATCTAATAACTTGTATGCTTTCAGTTTTTCTTTGGTGTAGATGCTTGGTTTCCCCACTAGATAGCTGTATACGTCAGGCCATTCAATGGTAGGCCAGCGGGTCACATCGTCAACCTCAGCGCACACGGATCAGGTGGCTTAACACCATTGCTTAAGAGTTAATATTTTTGTTGTAGTCCTACACTGAAATATTTGACTTTGAATCATAGCAAACATTGTAGTGTAAACAGGCTAGCTAGCTAGCTAGGTTGGCTGCTGCTTGGCTTTCTGTCTCCACTCTATAGGGGATATGTCCATAGGGGCCAGATCTATGGTGCCACTGAGGTAGCATGGTGGTTATATTTTAATGAGGAGTGGTTGTTATCTTTTCTTTTTTAACTGGTGGGAACAGATGAAGAAGTCTATTTGCCTTGGGAATTTGTGGGGTAATGATATAGGCCTCTCCATGTTGAAACATCAGTGACTCCAGTAGGTCATTCCTCCAATAGGTCCTCCATGCTAAGAGCAGCACAACGGTTCAGAGGGTAGCATTGCCACATCACTTCGCCATGGTCACCAGTTCAATCCAGGGCTGGCACGTTCTCACTGTGTCCATGTGGGTTTCATCCAGGTTCTCCAGCTTCCTCGCACCTCCCAAAAACATGCCAGTAGGCGAGCTGGTTACTCTAAATCGCCATCAGGTGTGAATGAGTGTGCAAATGTGTGTGTGTATAGTGCCTTGTGATGGACTGGCCTCCCATTTATGGTGTATACCTGCCTTACACCCAGTGTTCCCAAGATAGGCTCCGGATCCACTACGACCCTGACCAGGTTCTTACTGAAGATGAATGAATGAATCTCCATACTTAGGTTCCTGTGGTCTCAATGGTCTAACTCATTTTATAATACAATTGCCAATAGTTAAATATTTTGTGGCCACAAAATAGACATCGAGAAACTTAACTCATGGCCTAATCTTATTATTTTGATGTCACAGCTTATAACCAAGTCACCTCAGTGGTGCTGTACAGATCAAAGATCAACCGAGTTAAAACAGACTGATAATACATTCTCAGTAATAAAGGTGCCAAACTGCGCTTTTCCCTTTTCCCTGGAGTGGTACCATCAAGGGTACATCTGTTGTACCTTTATGTAATATTCACCTGGAAGGTACATAAAGTACATAATTAGGCCTTAAAGACCACTGATGTACCTTTAAAGCTGTACTCTATAAAGCTAATTAAAGGTACATGCTCTTCCCATGTAAAACATACAAAAGAGAGGCCGTTGATGGTACCATCCCAGAGCCAAGGAGCAGGGACAGTGTAGTACCTTTATCTCTGAGAGACAGGCCAAGGCAATGATGGACGTCTCTGGGATGCACTACTGTGCAAGCTGCATTCAAATCATACACACTTAACAATGGTGTACCAACACAGTCTTGCCCTTCTTGCTCTCACATGTTAAGGTTCTGCAACATATCATGGGCTGCACAACCGTTAAAACCAACACTACAATTTCAAGCCTCGAGCTCCATTCAAATGCGCAAAATGGTTCTTATCTTTTGTCTGTTGTTGCACTGAGAATGAGAACTGCAGACCGCTAGTACAGAATTAGAAGCGATTGCTCACTTGACCATTAGTCTCTCTACACTATAAAAAGGGGAAAGATAACAGCCTAAAGAAACGCACGATGGTGGAAAAAGGCGCATGTGTGCGTGCTGCTCCCGGTAGACGATCCCCTCGACAGTGTCTAGGGTTGCCAGATTGGATTGGATTCCCCCAAGCCATTGTTTCAAACAAACAAACAACAAAAACACCAAATGCACCAGTCTAAAAAGTAAATGTATATGTGCATGCAAACCTAAAATATGACTACCCAAAGAGCAGAGTGATTAAAAAATAGGGATGCATTGATACCAGTATTGGATATTGGTCAGATGCTGTGCATATTTACTCATATCACTCATGTTTATAAAAAAAAGAAAAAGAAAAGAAAAGAAAAAGGAAAAAGTGCAGCCAATAACACATCATACTATGTGACATAAGCCTAGTGTTCACTGTCACTCTAGTTAAGCAATAACGCACAAGCAAGACTGCGCTTATACTGAATGTGGCCAGGCGCTGTAGCTAATCACAGCTATGCCGATGTTCAGTATAACAGCATGATTGCTTTTATACCACAGTTCTATAAACAAGAGTTAATATTGAGTAACTGACATTTCAGACACAATATGGCCAAATGTTTTGTTTAAGTAGCTAGCTAGCTAGTTCACGTTGGTTTTTACATTCCCGTTAAAGGTGCTTGAAATTGGCTTCCCTTTTCCTTTTCATCTTCATCTGAAGAGCTTTCGTTTTAATTCAAAAATTGCATTCATGAAAAATGTATCATTTGCCATGTCTGCTGATGAACTCACTAACACTACTGTAGTAACCTTTTTAAACTAGGAAATTGAATTTTATGTGGCGAACACAGACCAGCAGAGTGAGTCCCAGTGTGTTTATAGTAAATTAACTAGCACTATAACTAGCACTTTTGGAGCGCTGCTCATCCAATCAAATTAGTGCACCAGAACTAACTGTTGTATAATGTGTAACGACAGACGACATGAAATGACAGAGATCTGGACATATTTCATGATTAATCACAGCAATCAAAGCAAAGCAGTCTGCAATCACAGCAATCTGCGAAAGTATCAAGAGGATCTACAGCATCTGTCTACAATACAAGTAACCTAATAAAACAACTTATGGCATTTAAACCGTATCTTTAATAGAGAGAACGAGGGCTGCTGGGTGTGCAGAGCAATATCAACAAACATGGTCATTAAAAATCAACACAAGGTGTTGTGAATTGCCCGCACACAATGGTGTACATGAGCATGAAGCAATGACGCAAGCATGCACAAAGACTCTCCCTTGTGAGAGCACTTCAGTTCTGCAAGCACTGAGCTCTGAGTCAGGCTTCCTTTCACCAGGTCTACACTTTGCCTTATGACCATGGTCACTGATATCACTCTGCATGCCTTTGCGCTCACTATTAAAGATACCGTTTTAAACACCATAAACAGGATAAACATAAAACTCTGCATAAGGCAGGGGTGTCCAAGCTTATCTTCAACAGGCCAGTGTGGGTGCAGGTTTCTTTTATTCCAAACAAGCATGAGCCACACCTGATAGTCCATTATAGCACAAGACGAACTAATTAAACAGGTGCTTGATTGGATTGAAAACCTGCACCCACACCAGCCCTTTTGCTCATACGATTGGACACCCCTGGCATAGATCAGGTCAGAGGTGTCCAATCTTATCCAGAAAAGGCTGATGTGGGTGCAGGTTTTCACAAAACCAAGCAGTAGCTACAATTGATAGTCTACTGAAAGCCAGGATCAACTAATTAAACAGGTGGAATCAGTTGCTTGATTGGATTGAAAACCTGCACCCACACCAGCCCTTTTGCTCATACGATTGGACACCCCTGGCATAGATCAGGTCAGAGGTGTCCAGTCTTACCCAGAAAGGGCTGATGTAGGTGCAGGTTTTCACAAAACCAAGCAGTAGCTACAATTGATAGTCTACTGAAAGCCAAGATCAGCTAAACAGGTGGAATCAGGTGTGGCTCCTGCTTGATTGGATTGAAAACCTGCACCCACACCAACCCTTTCTGGATAAGACTGGACACCCCTGCATTAGGTGTTTATTGTAGAAGAAAGCAATATAAACAGAGAGAAAAAAATTCTCCATGACGCCCCTGAATGCGTAATACTAAATAGGATACTCATTTCAATATTGATATTGGTAGAGACGAGTAGCTAAATAAATAAATAAATAATTAAATAAATAACTCGGTGCGATGCATCTCGATTAGAAATAGAGTGTAAAAGCGCGCGATCTGGCAACACCGTGTGCCGAGAGCCCCTCTCCCCACCCCTCGTCTTGCATGTGGAGCGTCTGCTGGCGGACGGACTTTCTGCACCAGGGTTCGCGCCACTGCGGGGGGAAAAGCAGCAGCAGCGGCGGCGGAGATGGAGATGGATTGCTGATATCTTTCTGTCCTGTTTTTTTTTCTCCCGTTCCTTTTTCACCCGGCTGACGTCATGCTCCACGTCTCTCCATAGTTTTAGCCGAACAAAATGAGGATTTCTTGCCATCAGCTTTTACTGATATTTTCCTGCGTTCGCGGACTCGCCATGGGGGCTTTTCCGAGCAGCGTTCAGATCGGTGAGTTGCGTTAAGGTTCCCTGGAGATCCGAGACTCCTTCATCCTTCATCCTTTCATCCTTCATCCCTTCTGTCATCAAGTGTGCATGATCGCATGCGTGTGTCAACTTTCAGGGGAAACATTTTAAAAGGAAAGAGCAGACTCNTGTGTGTGTGTGTGTGTGTGTGTGTGTTTAATAGTAGAGTCTATTTAGTAATGTTAATCGATCGGTGTGAATCCTGCCATCCGTTCACTGTCACGTAATCCGGCGCGCGCCACTGCAGTGCGCCCTAAACGGCACTAACCGGGATGCTCTGCTTGGACCGAGCGAATGGGACTATTATATCACTAGAAATAAAACTTTTTTTTTTTTTTGCTGACACGTTGTTTTTTTATTGCGCAAATTCCTTGTTTAGAATTCAGCACGCGTTTGAGCGTTTTCAGCCAGTCCCATTGCGCGCGCATTCCTCTGCCACTCCAAAGTGCCTTCCTTAATTGTATTCCAGCACTGCATCAAGCTCTGTGTCACGTTTCTTACACCCTCCCTTCTTGCTTAATAAATAAATAAATAAATAAATAAATATATGAATGAATAAACGAATGAATTCATGCCAGTCTGTCCCACTGTGTCACCCTTGATTTAATAAAATGCTCTATTCAGTTTGAAATCATGCAAATGTCCAACTGTGCAAACTACAGTGTTCGTTTTTCATTTTGGACCGGGCTCGGACCTTTGATTTCCATTCGGCGCACACTGTGGATGTCCATCATTAAGCCATTTCTCTCATCCATAATCAAATAACAGTCCTCTTCTTTGGCACAGAATATAATCTTCCTTTCTCACTCTCTCTCTCTCTTCTTCCCTCTCTCTCTCTCTCTCTCTCTCTCTGTCTCACCCCTGCAGGCGGGTTGTTCATCAGAAACACAGATCAGGAGTACACTGCCTTTCGCTTGGCCATATTTCTGCACAACACAAGCCCCAATGCGTCAGAGGCACCCTTTAACCTGGTGCCCCACGTGGACAACATTGAGACAGCTAACAGCTTCGCCGTCACCAATGCCTGTGAGTCCGAGCCGGAGTTGCTTTAAAAATATTAACGGCTGTGTCCATTCAAGCTGCTTAATTAGCCATGAGAAGGACTGAAGAAGTGTCACTGGGGGGAGGTCTTGTCAAAGGGTTGGGTGTTGCTTGGACTTGAGATGTTGCTAGAAACCTGAGACTCGTTAATGGACACTGGTGTGAATGAAAGAGCTGATAATGAGAGGAGTAGGGGGCAGAGTTGCTACCTGAGAGCAGTAGTGGCGGTACGGTGGCATTACACATGCTAAACTGTGATGAGCCACTTCCTGGCTTGTGTCCAGCCAGTGCTTGTGCCTCTCTGACAGACCTGTCCTCCGGCTCTTTAATGACACAAATACAGACTAAGTGCACTCAAAAACAGTGGCATTACTCTGTGTGTCTGTGTGTGTGTTTGTGTGTGTGTGGGGGGGCGCACCCATCCCCCAGTTAAAAGACAACACCGCTCTCAGCTGATGTGAGGTCATGCTGAAATTTGCATTTGGATTGTGTATATTTGTTTTCATCTATGTATGTTTTTCCACTTACCTCAGATTAGATGTCAAGCTATGTCTGACACGGTTTGTCAGCTGGTACGACTCGAACGTGCGTACTCTAGAAGTGAGAGAGAGAGCGGTGCATTGCTAAGAGAGCCGCATCGCACCCGGGGGCAGACTAGGCCAGCAAAGACCTTTTTCGTGCTGCTATCACAGCAAGACTCCCCCACCATTCTCTGCAACATTCAGGCTTTTGTCACTTCCCATCAGGATCAGGCACACTAGCGTAAAGTAAGCACAGAGAAGGGGCAGCCATCACGTCAGCCATCCACAGCCTGCTCTGACCCACACATCAGCCTCAGCTCATGCTTCTTCTTCTGTGCCACACTGAGCTTTGCTTGCCTTTTTTCTGTTCACTTCATCTGTAGTGGAATGTTCAGAACTCAAGGCAGTGACAAGCCTTTTCGGTATGTTGGCTGTGCTGTGTAATAGAGGTGAAGTCCATGGAATGGACTTGTCTGTTTGTGTCAGTATAACAGACACATCACTTTATCAAAGCGAGACTTCTTTATATTGGTAAATACTTACTGCAGAGATGCTAACGAAAGGCCTGTCTTGCATACTTGTGTGCATAAAACCAGCAGCCTGCAAGCTTGTTAAATGTTGGTTTATGCTCCCTTGTGAAGCCTTCATAAGGTTAGAAAAGAACCTCTTCTGGGAAAATTGAGCAAAGCAGTTCACAAAAGTCACCCATATTCCCCTCCATACTGATTAGCCACACACACTGTAAGTGCACTATTTCGCA
Organism: Pangasius macronema; assembly: GCA_037577455.1. Taxonomy (NCBI): domain Eukaryota; kingdom Metazoa; phylum Chordata; class Actinopteri; order Siluriformes; family Pangasiidae; genus Pangasius; species Pangasius macronema. The sequence goes on along the minus strand of CM074959.1, from coordinate 9,345,482 downwards.
TTACCTCCCCTCAAATGTGTGCATCTTGTCAAGGTTCCTGTCACTGCGATAAAACAATAGCATACAAATTCTGCTAGGAAATTGTGAAGGCTGTGGCAACAGGCCAAGTCAAGTCAAGTCAAGTCAAGTCAAGAGGCTTTTATTGTCATTTCAACTATATATAGCTGATGCAGTACACAGTNGAAATGAGACAACGTTTCTCCAGAACCTTGGTGCTACATAAAACAACAGTCACCTCACACAACATAGAGTTACAAAAGACACAGCCAGTGTCTTAAAGGAAGGGATGGTGGGTTTATTCCTAGAGCCATGAGTGGACAGGGGGTCCCAAGTTGATCCTAGGAAGCAAAAAGTGTACAGCAAAATGGAAATTGTCCAAGTGCATTCAAATGTCAGGGTGCCTCTGGGTTAAGTTGTTTGTCAGTGTCTTTGGTGCCACCATTTTGTTTGAACAGTAAAATGCATGCCTACTTTCTGTATGCCAGTATTGCCATCAAGTCACTTCACTGGAATGGGAACCCAGAGCACGGGGTGCTCGGGCTACCTGAATAAGTTGGCTGGAGTGGCATGTTTTGGCATAAATGTATCTTATTTGAACAAAAAATATACTTTTTTATGTAAAATTCATGCACAAACAATGAGTCTTACAAGTCAAGTCTGAAGTCATATATAGAGCAGAAAGATCTTTGAACAATTGTGTTTTTGAGACAGATTACCAGTAAACATGACATTATCGTTCATTATTTAGCAAAAGAAGCTCTTAGAATTTCAGACAAGGCATGGACGTCAGTAATGATATCAGTCTCATATTCAGAATGAATATATGGGATTGGTATGACCTGACCCGTTACCATTCTCTTCTGTATCAGTGTCATTACCAATTTGTACATTAAGATAATGTACCGTGTCACTTTTTTCCCACCATTGCTCATATGCCCTCTGCTTTATACCTTTTATATCCCATGCACTGTCTTCCAGTCTTTCAAGGGTCTGTTCATAAAGATAGGAATCCTTCTGGGCAATAATGACGGATATGTCGGAAATTTATGTGGCCCGTTTAATTTGCTTGTGAGATTAAACGCATATGGTGTGCTATCAGTAATTCACGACAGCCTGATAAGTGCTGGTGTCATTACTGTGTATGAACAATCAGTTTCAGTTAAGCAGATTAGCCGCTCAGTCAATTACTCGCCATTTTGGGACCTATGTAAATCACAGTGGAGAAACAGCAGTGTTTGCCATGTGTGTGTGTAAGTGTGATATCCCAGCAGCTGGGAGTAGTTATGGTTCATCCTCAATGTTCCACCTTTCCTCCCTCCTCATTTCCTCTGTTGGGCATGAATCCGCTTGCAGTTTGTTGCACACAAGGGCTTTTATTTCTCACCGGGGAGCCGTGGCTGCGATGGTGGGGTGAGCACAGGACAGATTATTCCTTTCCGATGATCCTTTGGCCTTCTGCAGTCTGCTCCTCCAATTCTTCCCCCTATTTCTTCCCCCGTTGATAGTCCCTTATTTCGTTCAATCAATCCAATCAATGGCTAAATAAAGCAGAGAGTGCTGAGCATGTGCAGTGAGGCGTGACTGAGAGTCGTTTGACCGCAATACCCCAGTAGCCAGGGTTCCTTTGACCTTCATGGGAAATTTTCAGATTTGGTCATGGTTGGAGCTGTTTTCTGTGTAATTCCGTTGTATCAGCAATACAGCGCTATCAGTTCGTCTGATATCATCGGCACACTGCCGTTTCCCTCTCTCACTGAGATGCAGTCACAGCAGGGGGGAATTCAACTGCTCTTCAAATGGATGGTTTCAAGAGCTCCACTTTAGAGCGAGGTGATATTTGATATTTGTGCCTAGGTTCAAATCATATTCGAGGACCAAAAATTTAAGCTGCTTTTTTCCCCCTCTCTCTCTTTGCGTTTAGGTTGTTGAATCAGCTGGATTAAAATTGAGATTAGCAAGAACCCTGGGTAATTCTCCGTCTTCTTTGGACATTTCGCATTATGTACATGCTTGGCACCATCTGAAATCCATTTCCAAAATTGAAGAACGCGAATAGAGTGAGTGTAGTTAAATAACTAAAATCCTCAATCCTGCCTAAATATCAAGATGCATCAGATGGTGACTCAGCAACAAGAATAAATTAAAAAGACTCAAGTTTATAGTGACAATTTAGCCTCAAATTTATTTCTGACAGTATAATAGTATACAGGAATGTATACAGGAATGCATAAAGGATAGGGCGGGTAGCGCTCTGCTTCAAGCTCTTTTAGTTGTTCTATGATGTTTGAAAATGTCATGGTTGCTGGCTTTTGGCTTTCAGGAGGAAACACATTAGCCTCCCAGACTGTTAGCTGTTATGCACTGGGAGAGACCAGTAGTCGCTAGTAGGTGTGGATTTTGAAGGGAAAAAAAAAAAACCAAAAGTCTACATCCGATTGTGAAAAAAATAGGTGAGAAATGGATAATATTTCATCATTTCATACAAGCGGTTTGTAATTTGGAAGTCTTTTTGAATCTGGATATTGCATTGACTAAATTTCGTAGCTAGCAATAACCACCTGTAGTAACTTGTACGCTAACTGGAAGCAGCTAGCCTAAACGCAAGTTAGCATATTTCAAATCATAAATATCTCAAACCTTTATAGGAGTTTTCTTCCTGATTCTTATCTGCCTGTGTTGAGGATTGGATTATGAAACTGACACCTTTTTAATTCATTCTCAGTATCTCGCAGGCAAATCAAGACTAAATAAATCAAGACAAAATATAATTACGGTGAACACACCAGACTTTCATGTCATCTATTTTATAAACATAATAAGAAGACGTTGTACTCTGTTCCTCGTACAGAAACTTTTTATATGTCCGTATATATGTATGTGAATTCTTCCGTCCAGCATTTACTGTCTCATTTGATTTCTACATGCGTAAACATAGACACGCTCTTTCACTGTTCTCATTGTGCTGAAAAACAGAACTGCATTGTACATGTGTGTACATTGTGTGTGTGATTGAAACCATGACATCCCCTGTGCTGCAGTGCCACTCTCCCTTGTCTTGCATGTGATATGGTTACCAAGAATCAGAGGCAAGAGCCAGAGCCAAGCAGTGACGTTCACTGCCTGAGACTTCTGGGTGACTGTTTCTGCAGATAGGAACCCTCTGAGAACAGTGTTAGTCTCGTTCTTCTGTGGTGCAGCACCCTATCTCTCCTGGCCTGTCTATCCTCTCATGCTTTCATTATTGTGCAGGAATAGTGTTTGCATAAGTCGATCGTAATTCCTCAGTGCCATCCTGCAACCGTCTGCAGTAGGAGTCAGTGGTGATCTGATGCGGTTTGACAGAGAAGAGGAGATGTGTGGTGTGGGAGGAATGAAATGGAAGCGGGAAAGTGATTGACAGGAAGCTATCCTTGCAAACCATGCAACTTGTGTAGTTCCTCTGCATCACCTTGCTAATAATGGTTCATGAATTGTTCAACAGCATTTAAGCTTGTTACTGTCTGTAAGCAATAACACACTTGGGGGGTTTGGTACAACCCTGAACTTGACTGTTTTCCAATAACAGCATGTCTCAGAGTGTTTTATTCCTTTTATACAGCAGTAATTTGCCAACAATTATATATATATTTTATTTATTAAACAATGACATTTGGTACTTATCTGTTTATAGTTTACATTTAATGATGTGGAACCTCCACAAAACAAGTTAGTTTCTGTTATCACGTACATTACAGAAGCTATAAACATTTATTCTCCCACCAGTGTTTTTTGACTTTCTTTCAAAGTCAATAAGACTAAAAATAAGACTCTTCCGTGGGGGAAGTTACAGTTTTACCTCTGACAGGTACAAAGTGCTGACACTGGAGGTTCCTTCCAAAAATGCCAAATAAACATCTCTCAAGTCCCTGCGTAAGCTGTTACTATAGAAACGATAACGTATTAACCTGTTAACTCTTGATTTGCACACGGAACTGCTGTCACACAAAATCAGACCAATCAGATTTGAGAATTCAATAGTGCTGTCGTATAATTAAAGGATAAAAGAAAGAGACGGGCATCTCATGAACCAGAATCGTGATTATTCATGCCAAAACGTGACATCAGTATTGACATCAGTATTGTATTGTCATTCTTATCATCTAGACAGACCTAGCATTAGAGAGATGCAGAAGAAATGTCTGTCAAGTGCAGAAAAACAAAACAAAACGCAGTTATGATTTTATCTCTATAATATAAACCAAATTTTATCAAGAAAATAAACCAAAATCATTTAAACCATTCTGTGCTACAGTTGGTGACTAAAATGTTCTTAGCTTAAGAACATTTGCTAAGTTACTGTATTAGCTGTCATGACTGTTCTTTAGTGGTTTCCAAACTTTAGGTCGATAACTAGCTAGCTTTCCAGTCTGACTTGTATAGATACAAGTGAGAAAGGGTATTATATATAAACAAGACATTTGATTTTGCATGTGTTTATATTTAGGTTCTTAGACGCCCATCCCTTGGTTTGTGAGCTCCCTTCAATTTCAATTTATCCGAAAGTCAGAGCATGTGCTCATGTTTTTCACACTCTGCTGGACCGTTTCCTCTCTCGCCCCTTGTGGCAAGACTCTGAGCAGTCTTTAAGTGGTTGGGATTCTCCTCTTGATTAGGGCTCTCTAGTGGCTGTGTCTCTGTGGGTCTAGTCTGAAGTTTGGAAAGGCACAGATCATCTCCGCCTGAGAAGGCTGAGGCTCAGATGAGTCTCTAGGAACTGGAGGTGGAGGTTTGTGCTGCTAAGGGCTTGTTGTTGGAACAACTGTGGTGCAACAGTGGTTCTTTCTAATGAGAGATTAATGTGGATGAAAAAGTCACGAGGCCCACAGAGTATTTCTCTTTCCAGTTTTCACACACATCTCTGCATAGCCAGACAGAGAAAAAAAATTCATTGGCCATTATTCCCTTCACAGTTATGACTTTATTTGAGCCCTTTGTGTTAGCTGTGGCATTTTTCCTCTTCTCTATCCCCAGTGTGCAGTGAACTTTGTAAAAATAAAAAAAAAATAAAAAACTATATTTCTCCCAGTGATTAAATGCCTTGGGATGTCCTTCATAGTTCTCACCATAAATCCTTGGACCATGAGCAAGATATTTTCTATTAATTTTATTCACTGCGCTCCATCGTTTGCCTTTTTTTTTGTTGCGCTGGGCAAAGTATCACCACTAATAAGGGCCACCTCTGTCCACTAAAACCTTATCTGAACTTCTTTGAGGAGCTCTCCCCAGGCCAGCAAGACTACCAATCACAACATTCTTATTGACACTTTTGAGAAACCAGCAAGACCTTGCTGAAGTGATGGATCACCACAGGGCTACACATAAAGACTGCAGGCAGGAAGCAGGGAGGAACATTGACACTAAAGACAGGAGCTACCTGTCAAGCTTCCTCTGGCGTCACCCATGCTTTGCCAGCCTTCTTTTGCCAATTTTAAAAATGAATACAATATCTTAATTGTCACTGTGAAAGTACAGTTCAAATAAAAAAATCACTGAGATTCAGCGAGAAGGGTAACAGTGTCTATCAATAGATGGAGAGTAGATACACCAAACATTAGAATCAGAATCAGAAACAATTTATTGCCAGGTACAGTAAAGGACACTCTACAATACTAGGAATTTGTCTTGATATAAGTAAATGAAAAAAAAAACAGCTTTGTTCTTACCAGAGTCCATTGTCCCGTCCCCACAGTGTAGCATGCAGGCTGCTAACTCAATAGCTTCAACGGGGATCAAGGAGTGTAGCCAAGGCTTGGTCAAAATCATGGTGCATGAGTCCTGTGTACTGCCCCTTCAGAAAAATGTAGTCTAAAGTTGTCCCTTTTGTTTGTGAGAGAATTGGCGTTAGCAAGGACAAAGCGTGGACCAGAGGTTTGTACGGTGAGCTGCTTAGCCTGTACTTGCCCCACTTTCTTTCCCTGTTCTAGGGGTGTTGCCTGATGAGTGATATAGTGATCCCCGGAAGCCACGGTGTCCTTTGTATGTTACATAGTTCCGGTTGTTGGATAGCCATGTCTCTTGTGTTAAACAGAGTGTGTGATTTTCTGACGTTCCTGATGAGTGAATAATATGTATGCAAGTCCTTTATGTATACGAAAACTCACAGAAGAGATGAGAATGAAAAGGTAGCTTGGGTTTGGGCAGCCATCTTGAGTGAAAATATCCACTTAGCAACCAGATTTTGTGAACAGCTTTTAGTCACATGGTCCCTTTGAATGACTATATCCAGAGTGGTCCATCATTGGAATTTGAATCTGTTGCAAGCAAGATTGGACCCGCTTTTCGGCACCTGAAGAATGGTCCTCTTGTTTCTTCTGGAGCAGAACAGCTCTTGAGAGTCGGTGCAGTATAGAAAAGGGTAGTATTTAGCTACAGCAGTTTAATAAAAGATGCAGTGGCTGATTTCAGGTGTATCACAAGAGACACGTATTAGTCTTCTGTTCTCTTGACTGGTAGTTGTTGTGCATCAGTGGTGAAGTGGATGTTAAAAATGATAAAATGATAAAATTGGAAATGGAAATAAAAATAAGCGTAAAAAAGTTGTCCCAAAACTTTTTTATTTGGTAAGTTTGTGCTCTCTGGAATGTCCAGAGTAATAAATAAGTAGACAACAGGGTTGCCTGTGCAGCCAAAAATGAGCATGTAAGTAACACCTCGGTATGAAAAACAGGCTGCTACAGAAGNTCTGCTGGTTAGCATTCAACCTTTCGTTCTTGAGATAATGCACAAGGAGAATCTTCAACGGATGCACGGACAACCTGAAAATATAATGCCTCCACCACTTAGCAGCAGTGGTATAAAAATATGTCTCTGTAACTTTTTTGACATTATATAATATTTCTAGGGATGCAGCGATTTATCCAGTAGCAGCCCGTTATGAATTGGTTAGGTCTAAAAAAAAAAGAGTGGAATTAAATAAAATGTCAAGCGCTGTTTTATTTTTGGGAATACTTACTTCTCGGCAGCCCTGAGGGTCAAAATATTGATGTTTCTCCTTAAAGTTCATCTAGATTCAGAGGGTTACGGGCCCATGGCAGTCATCTGTTAGGTCATGTGTAAAGAATATAGCGAATTTAGTTCCTAGCCCGCTTCTGAGTGTGTGTTACGTTGGGGTAAAAAAGGCAGTTGTTTCAAATGTATTTGCCCTATCCAAGGTTCCCCTACATTTGTGCTTGTTATATACTAAATATTCTTTTTATTTTTAGTGGCATGGCGGCACTGTAGCAATCCTGATCCTGAGTTACTGTCCTGAGTTAGTGCCATGTTCCCCTTTTCCCATGTTTCTCTAGTCTTTTTAATTTCACTCTTATTCCCAAGTCATCTATAAACTCAGGATCAGTAACTCAGGACATTGTGGAGATTCAGGACAGGAACTTTGTGGAGATTCTGTGCATGTTCTCCCTGTGTCTGCATGGGTTTCCTTTGTGTTCTCTGGTTTCCTCCCACCTCTAGGTGGACTTAAGATAAGATAAGATAAGATAAGATAAGATAAGATAAGACTAAGATAAATTTCCCCAAGTTGTGAATGAGTGTGTGTGCAAGGCAATCCTGGGATGACTAGGATAAAGCAATCACAATTTGAAGCATAAATCACATTCATGCCATGTTCCCCTGTTTCTCTAGTCTTTTTAATTTCACTCTTATTCCCAAGTCATCAATAAAATAAAATACACAATATGGCCAAAAGTTTGTGGACAACTTACCATCACTCCCATATGTGCTTTTTGAACATCATATACGAGAATTAGTCCCCCTTTGCTATTATAATAACCTCCACTCTTCTGGGAAGGCTTTCCACTAGATTTTGGAGCGTAGCCATGGGGAATTGTCCATTCAGGGACAAGAGCATTAGTGAGGTCATGTACTGATGTTGGGTGAGGAGGTCTGGGGCGCAGTCAGTGTTCCAGTTCATCCCAAAGGCGTTCAGTGGGGTTCAGTCAGGGCTCTGTACAGGACACTCACGTTCTTCTACTACAAATTTGGCAAACCATGTCTTTATGGACCTCACTTTGTGCACTGGGGCATTGTCATGTCATGCTACAGCATACAAAGACATTCTAGACAGTAGTGTTCTTTCACTTTTGTGGCAGAGACTGACATATGGGTGTGATGGTCAGGTGTCCACATACTTTTGGCCACCACCAACAATGTCAGCACAAATAACATGTTTTTGTGAGAAATCAAATTGCTGTTATGTTGATGTAGTGTAAATGCAATGCCCTTGACTTCTAAAGCAGCCGCGGAGTGAACACTCCCACCCATCCTAGTGTTCAGCAACGTAGCAAAACGCCTCTGATGTATCAATCACCTGCTTCTGTTTGAGTGATGGCCTGAAGCAGGACGAAAAGCGTTGGATGAAGAATGAGAATGTGGAAGGTCGGAAAAAGCTGACACGGGAGTGAGGGGGAATAAATAGCCTTTGCTGTGGGAGAGTGTGGCTAACTACACTAGACAGGCTTTTAGACTTGAGGCTTTGTTTAGAAATGTTCTCTTTTCTCTTTTGAAAGAGAAATATTTTTTCTTCATGCCACTGTTGAATTCTCACTGTTGAAATCTTCTAATTTTCCCTAACAGCAGCTCTGGCAGTATTTGCAGCTGCAAGATTTATATTAATGTGCTAATTTAGTTATATATTAATTTAGTTTATATTTATTAGTTTATATTAATGAAACTCTTTATGATACATTATTGTTTTTTTGTGTGGCAGATGCTCCACCTAAACAAACATGTAATTGTGTATGATATGGTGAAGCTTTCTGTAACAAGGTGTTTATTTAACATTTTTAAAAGGAGTCTCCAGTGTCAGCGCTTTAGAGCAGTCAGTAATAAAGATCCAGTGAAGTTAATTAACTTATAGATAATTATATTTAAATAATGGAGGAAGACAAATTCTCACAATTAAAAAAAATATGATTAAAGTCAGTGGAGATGTGTAGAAAGGTTACAGATGTCACCCAGTGAAATAATCCTTTTTGAATAGTGCTATAGTCTATGATTATAACTTAGTCTGCATTATAATCAATCAATCTATTTGGAATAGCAAGAAAATAACACAATATTTTGCCAAGGTAGAGGAGAAGCAGGGAGGGTTTAAATAGACAAACCTGACAGGCTTAACAAGCAAAAGGTGAGAACAAATAATTACCAGTTAACTTCCATATCAACAGGCTAACTAGAACAGGAAACACTGACCATATATGGAAGGCAACTGATAACGATGCATAAATAGAGCCAGAATCAGGGCAAAAGTGATGCAGCTACAGATCACATGTTAATGCATGGTATAAATAAGGCCTACGTTATGTGAGTCACGCAGAGTGGTCTGGCACACACTGGGATGTGAGAATATAGAAGTCAAAGCAGCACAGATCAAATCCCAGCTCCCAACATCCTCCTCTCTAGTGTACAATTAAAAGCAGTTTACTAGGATGGCGTGATTGTTTCTTTACCCTGCAATAAAGTGTTTCACAAAGTGCATCCACATGTCTTTAATGTTTATGGGGAGAAAACAGGGTGAGTAAATGCTGCCAAGAAATGAGAAGAGAGAGAGAGCGAGGGCGAGAGAGATGGGGGAGGAATTGGACAGAGATTGACGTGTGATTGATGCAGACTAATTAAAAGCGGAGAAATTAGAGGTTCATAGCAGGCCTCTGCTGATCTGTGGAACCAGGCTAGGGGATTTAGATGCTAAGGGTGGGTGGCAGGTGAAAAGGCGCAGACTATGCAAAATCGATTCCTACAAAACAAATACACATTTTTTTCAGTCATATTCGACAGACCAGCTGCCTTGCAATTGCCTTTTCAAATTGGAGCAATTTAGAAAATCTATAATGCGAATGAGAATTCTAAAGGAAGTGAGGGATCTAGAAACAGAATAATTAAGAAAAAAGGATCTTTAATGGCTTCTTCAAATTGTACTGGAGTATGGAGTATGCTGATTAACAACAACAACAACAATAATAATAATAATAATAATAATAATAATAATAATAGCAAAATGCTTTACAGTGGATATAAAAATTCTACACACCCCTGTTAAAATTGCAGGTTTTTGTGATCTGATAACTCATGTCATATCTTTTTCCAGTTTTAATGAGCTATAGGAACCAGTAAAATCCAAGGTAATAGAAAATAGAAAGGTTTTAGGGAAAAAAGAAAAAGAGAAAGCTTAAAATAACCTAGTTAATACTTTGTTAAAGCAACTTTTGCTTGTAATACATCACTCTGTCATTTTGGATAAGAGTCTAAGTCAACTTAGCACATCTTCTTTTGGCAATTTCATTCTACCATTCATTGCAGAAATACTCCACGGCTATCAAATTGCAGTGGGATCTCCTGTGCGCAGCCCTCTTCAAGTCATTCCACAGGTTTACGATAGGATTTAGATCTGGGCTCTGACTGGGCCATTCCAAAACATTGACCTTCTTCTACTGAAGCATTTTCTTTGTTGTTGATTTGGGTTTGTGCTTTATCATGCTGGAAGGTGAATTTTTTTCTTCAGCTGTCTAACAGAGGCCTGCAGGTTTTGTGCCAAAATAGATTGGTATTTGGAGCTTTCCATGGTTCATGATATCATGACTGGAGCCCCAGTCCCAGCTGAAGAGAAGCAGCCCCATAGCATGATGCTGCTGCCACCATGCTTCACAGTGCGAAGGTTTTTTTTGGTGGGGATGAAAAGCTGTCTTGTTTTTTTGCCAAACATATTCTTTAGAATTATGCACAGAAAGTTCTACTTTGGGCTTATCAGACCATGACACGTGGTTTAAGGTGATTTACGCAGACATGGATGTTTTTTTTTTTTCATGAGAATGGGCTTGCATCTATCCACCTTACCTCATAGCGCAGACATGTGAAGAATACGAGAGGTTGTTGTCACATGCAGGTTGTGATCAGCACTTGCCAGTTTTTCCTGCAGCTCCCTTAATGTTGCCATAGGTCTCTTGGCAGCCTCATTGATAAGTTTTCCTCTTGGCCTTTTCGTCTGTTTTGGAAGGATATCCTGCATTGGTAATGTCACTGTGGTGTCCCATTTGCTCCAGTTCATGATGATGGCCTTCATGGTGTTCCATGGTACATCTAAGGTTTTGGAAATTCTTTTATACCCCTCTCCTGATCTCTTTGTGGACCATGGCTTTGATGGTCAGAGGAAACCAAGAAAATCCTACAGAAACGGCTGATTTTCTGTATCTTTATTTGGGGTTAATCCAAATCACTGCACTGATGACAGGTATATGATAATTACTTTTGAACATGAGTCTGAAGGTGATTGGTTCATTCTGACACATACTCCATAGTAAAATGGGGTGCACACTTGTGCAGCCAGGTTATTGTAAGTTTTATGTTTTTTTCTCCTAAAATGCTTCTGTTTGTTTTTGCTGGTTGATTGCATTAATGGTGGAAAAAGGTCTGACTAATCCGGGTTAAATTTTTTACCTCATAATAACCTACCATTTTAATACAGGTGTGAAGACTTCTTATATCCGCCATATATTTACACAAAATTGTATATATATATGTATATATATATATTGTGTGTGTGTGTGTATGTGTGTGTGTGTGTGTGTGTGTATAAATGAAATTAAAATGACAAATAAGCCTTTTCTGCTGTAGTTCATACCTCAATGGACTTGCCTTGTGAGCTAAGGGGGAAAGGAAGTGCTCAGTCTTCGCCGAACTAAAGTGCTCTCATATTTGAGAGTTTCTCTGCATGATCACTTCATTGCTCCTCACTCATGAATACCTTTGTGTGCAGTTCACGGCACTTTGCACTCATTTTTAATGAACACACTTGCTAATACTGCTCTCTGCTCTCAGGTTGGGGTGGGAACACGGGAGATAGTTACTACTCTCGTATTCTCAAGTTTGTTGGGAGCACTCTCGTGTTCCACAAGTTTGTTCATACCCTGAGTTTTAAGAAATGACAAAGATCTGCAAGGTTATTGTTTTTAAAATGTACTTTTTTATATATATATAATCACATATCCTAGGTAACATAGGCATAGGCTAGGCTAGTGCCTCTCCCCCCAAGAGCTCTTAACCAGTGCAGCTCAATAGCTACATTTCTAGAACAATCTTTTTTTTTTGCTAGGAACATTAAATTTGATATTAAAGTATCATATCACATCACCCAACATGGCTAGACGTTTAGTTATCTTCTCATGTGGAAATACTAGTGCCTTGCTATACTGTGTGTAACTTGATTGCTCCTATATACTACCTGCACAGTAAATGCTCACTTATTGTAAATGATTGCTTCTACATAAGTGTGAAGTACCGAAAACCAGCAGTTCATATAAAAGAAAGTGACAGAGAATTATGTGCTTGTGTTAGAATTAGGGATGAGTCTATGTGCAAAGTTTTATACAATGTAAATGAATCTCATTTCTCCTGTGCAGTATGCAAATGAGCTAGTTAGCAAGGTGGAGCGTGTAAAGTCAGCCAGCTGTCAGCATAACAGAAGTCGGATCACCAGAGATTGTTTCGTTACACCCAAGTCGTCCATATTTTAGAATTCTTTTCTAGGGTTCATATCTAGTCAGGCTGTGAGACACTTAGGACGGACTCCGGCTTACCGACTATGCTAAGGTTTGTGTCACGTACGACCTACGTATATTTGAACGAAAAAAACCTTTTCTTTTCTTTTCTTTTTTACTATCTTCATAACCTTGTTTGTTTAGTTTGCTTTGTTGATTTGTGTTACTTTGTGTTTTTTGCATTTTATTTGCAGTTAAAATAAGGTCACATCAGTTAAAATCTATTTAAAATTTAAAAAAACATGTTTGAATTTAGAAGTCCTAGTTAAGGCTTAGCTTTCCTTTAGAGTTGGGGAAAACATTCAGAGCTCATTTCTATGTTAATGTACCAGATATCTGATGCTAAAATTAGTTAGAAAGATACTAAAATATACTCAAAATCTGCCTCTACAATAACTCTGGACTCTTGGGATAAAACGTGTCTTTAACAGATTTACGTGATTTTTTTTTTCTGAGGTGATATTTGAATTTTATTTTAATATTCTCTTAGCTGTGAGTGAATTTTACAATTACCAGCATGTTGTGAGAAGGAACACATTTGTCCTGATATTATGTACTGAATATTAAACGACCAATTACTAAACAAACAAGGACTAAGTGTATTAATGAATGAATGGGACTAGTGATTCATGGTCACAAGCACCATCTCACTCAAAACTCTCCACTGACACGTTACGCATAGGGAACGTTTATCAGGACCAATTTCTACCCACGTGTGAATTATGAGTTGTTGTCAGCAGAAGAGCAGAAACATTGCCACAACAAATTATTTGACCAGCAATTAATATTGGCAATTTCTTTTTAACTCTGGGCTGGTTTTTAATGTCTAAGTCTACCCTGTATAAACAACTCTGATTAGAGAAGACAAAGAAAATTGCATTTTCCAATGTGGGATCTTTAAGCACATTTTGATTACTTCACATTTGATATTAACAGGCAGTGCGTGAAATTAAGCATACACATAATCTCTACTGAGTGAGTTGGAGGGCTTCTTAAACCCCGTATCACACACTGAGGAAAATGACTGACTAATATGTTTTGCTTTCACCTCTACAACCAAACTTGACATTTTTACATCTTTTTACAACTTACAGAAAGCAATGTCTGAGCATTAAGCCTTTATTTGCACCTCGGTTTCGAATCGAATTGTTTTTTTTTTTGGGTGCTCTTCAGCCAGGCATCAATGCAGTCTGTACAGTGTGATTGCATCAGCCTGGCATTAGGGAGAAAGGCTTGCGACGCTTTGCCAGGCCTTTACTGCAGCTGCCTTCAGTTGCTGCTTGTTTGTGGGCCTTTCTGCCTTCAGCAAGTTTGCCTGGCAAAACCATCTCAAGGGAGGAAACTCAGCATTTGATCATGTCCATGGGTTCCAGACTTCAGCCAGTCATTGACTGCAAAGGATTTGCATCCAAGTATTTAGAAAAATCCTAATATTTATGACTTTTGAGCCTGTGAAAATGGAGGGTAGGCTGTAATTCCTAAATGGTTAAAGCAATATTTTTGTCTGCATATCTTTACTGCTTCAATTCAAATCCATTGTGGTGGTGTACAGAGGCAAAATTATGAAAATTATGTCACTATCCAAATACTTATGGACCTGACAGACAGCTTTAATTTGAGGTTATTTATCTTCAAATAGGGTGAACGGTGTATTTATTACAGTACTTTTTATTTGTGGTCACCACTTTTAATAGACCAAAAGTAACTGGACAAACTAGGGTGCAAAGTAGGGTCAAGAGTGCAAACCGATGATTTTATACTAGCTAAAAAAAATTTTAAAAAAACAATCCCAGGAACGCGGCATCTGGAAAATTACAGGCATGACCTGATTAAGATGGGACGAGGATGGGAGATTCTACAGTAATAATTACATTACACCACCTCCCCATGCAAAAATACTCTAAGCTGAATAGGGCTTTATATTGAGGCATGCTTTCACTGAAAACCAGAGGAAAGAAATTAAATTCAAAGAACAGGATTTAAAAAACAACAAAATTTCACATTTTGTAAATCTGCTAATTTGAGTTTGGTGTTCAGGTTTTTGCTTTATTAGCTTTTTTACTGGACTTAATGTAGCTAACGGTTGTATTGTAGTAATGGAAGTGCATAGCTCTGTAGCTCTAGTGCAAAACTAAAGAGGCCAGTGGTCATAAAATATGTCTTAGCTGATTAACTACATCTGGGCTAAGTGGAAAACTGTAAATTATATTTTTTACACACTGTTCCTATAACTGTTGTAAATAATTAATGTTAACAGTGCATAAAGAGTTATTTTACAGTAAGACACATTGCAGTTTTACATTTCACAGCACTTCATGATGTGCTGTGCGTTACATAGCGAGGTTGATTGACTGCGCCAACTCATTATAAGTCATTATTAGTGCCAGACTGGATTAACCTTTTGACCTCCGTTTCGTTTCACTCTCCGCCACAGGCTTCACACCAGCAGCTAATTTTCTCTGCTGTAGTGCTGCGTTTCTTAAAGTTCTGGAGCTAAGGACAAGGTTTTACTGCTGTGTCATCGCTTACACATCCAACTGTTCCTGCGCTGTTATGAATGCCTGCTGCTTTTGAATTCGGCACGAGCCTGTTTGAAACACTGACCCCCAATTTCATCACCCAGCTGTCATTTTGGAAGATAGTAGCTGTATTATTTGTGAACTGTCCCATGAATCTTGTTTTTTCCTAAGTGATCTCTCTCTTTCTCTCTCTTTCTCTCTCTTTCTCTCTGTCTGCCTCCCTGTGTCTCTGTTTCCTTCTCTCTCTCTCTCTCTCTCTCTCTCTCTCTCTCTCTCTGTTTCCTTCTCTCTCTCTCTCTCTCTCTCTCTCTCTGTCTGTCTCCCTGTGTCTCTGTTTCCTTCTCTCTCTCTCTCTCTCTCTCTCTCTCTATCTCTCTCTCTCTATCTCCCTGTGCCCCTGTTTCCTTCTCTCTCTCTCTCTCTCTGTCTGTCTCCCTGTGTCTCTGTTTCCTTCTCTCTCTCTCTCTCTCTCTCTCTGTCTCCCTGTGTCTCTGTTTCCTTCTCTCTCTCTCTCTCTCTCTCTCTCTCTGTCTATCTCCCTGTGCCTCTGTTTCCTTCTCTCTCTCTCTCTCTCTCTCTCTCTCCCCTGTGTCTTTCCCTCTGTCTTCCTCCTGTCTTACTCGTCTGTAAGGCATTTTTGTAACTGTATCCTGCTGCCATTACTACTCTTTACGCGTCTGCAGACATCACATGACCCGAAAGGGCTTCTAAACATCATGCTTTTGAAAAGTATACACAGTGTAATTTAGTTAAATGAATTTTGGTTTGATCTTTGGCCCTTGCCTTTTCTTATGTCATCTTTATCCTCCATCCTTCAACAGCGCCTCATAGCAATAAGGAGAATTCTTTATTAGCTTGGGCCAGAGGTCTAACTGGATCGACTTTTCCCCAGAGCTCCTTTGAAGGAAATGCTATATTGAGTCTGAAGAACAATTCTGCATTTCCCTGGGGACTTCATCTAAAAAATACTGTTCATTACATTTTATTGCAATCATTTCATATTACATTTCGTTTCAATGTCCTTATTTGTTTTCATATTTTTTGTTATTCATATTGTATTGTTAGTGATGGTATCAGTCCTATCACTATGGAAACGTGTAGTACTATTCAGATAACATAAGACATTAAGATCATAAATCACACAAAGGTCTCTAACAGTAAAAACAGTATGAAATCTGTAAATACGTTATTTGTAATATTGAATTATATTATTGGCCTGCATAAATAAGGACTGTGTGGCTGTTTGACTGAAGGACCATTTGATTGAAAACAAAAAGGTAGTCTATAACTTTTGCACAGTACTGTATATCTATTAACTAACGTTCCCAGAGCATGTCTGCAGTACTTACAATCAATTTGCACAGGATAAGCAATCTCTATATAAATTACAGAGGAGGTATGCATGGTCATCACACAAGATGTTACTACTATGCACTGTATACTATGTACATCTCATTTTAATGCAACCTGGTTGCTTTGACGTTTGTTATAACCACATGTTATAGGGCTTGTATCTGAATAAGTTGATCATAAATAGGTCAGATGACCATAACATGCCACAATAACTTATGTAAAATTCCTGTAAGCATCGTTTTTGGTTTGGTATGAGATTATAGAAAAGACCAAGCACTTTCTGAAGTGTCTGTACTGAAGAAAAAGCACAAAACCTGTTTTCCCACAAAATATAACACAATCTTACCGCTGTTAATTCAGACAGGATACATATGATATATATATATATACTGGTCATAAAATTCAGCGTAGTATCTGACCCAAATATGACACACAGTATTCTACACAGCATTTATATACCAACCAAAGACAAATCTGTGTAACCTACGATGCCCCAAAAAACAAGATATGTTTTGCATGTATGAATTGCTGTTGTAATTCCAATGTTACAAGCTGAGTAAGAAAACAATGCTCTGAAATAGGCTAGGGTTCTGTGGGTTAATGGCGGTAGGAATAGTAGTTCTTCTGCTACACAGCCGTCTACTAGTGCCTGTGGATAAAACATAAAAGTGGATTACTGCCTCTACCATCTCCTGGGCCACAGTATTCACTCATTGCAGTGAAAGTTGGGGAACAGCTGCTCTAAGAGGCCTATATGTCACACGACACACAGCATACTTTCAATTATATGGGCCGCAGGCAGAGCGCCAGGCCATGCACATACGCGTGCTTTCCAATTACACGGCCGGCTCTTCTTCAGTGTGAATGGAGTGAGCAGGGAGGAGCAGGCACAGTAGAAAACACACATACACACACACACATGCCCTCACGTATGTTGGCACACAAAGAGGCCATGAGCGGCTCACAGAACTGCTTTTTCAAGATGTGAGCAGCAAAACAAATATATTATCTCCTTTTCTGCCGTGATGTGTTCTTCTTCTGCCTTGATTCATTTTCTTTTCTAATTTGGCTTTCTCTTTATTTCCCTTTTGCTCACTCTCTTTCTCTGTATTTCCCATAAGGGGAGCCATTGTTTTGTTAAATGAGGCATATACGGTATACCAGATGATGCTTACTGGGTAAAAAGTCACACTCTTTCAGTCTCTGAGTTTAGGAAATGATGATTTTTGGGGGGAAAATAGAAATGGTTGCTTGATTTGGGGGTGACGCGGTTGTGCAGCAGGTAGCGTATTCCTGTCTCACACCCGGCGTGTCTGGGATACGTTTTGGATCCATCACAACCCTGACGAGCATAACGCTCTTACTAAAGATAAGTGAGTTCCTGTTGTGTGTCCAAATCTACCGTAAGACATTCAGGACAAGATAAGCAAGTCTTATGGCAAGATCATTTTTACCTACGTTAAGCATACTTTTACATGGAGCTAAATGGCCAGCAGTGGTTTCAGGAAACATTTGATTATGTCCTATCACAGTCTTATAGGAAAACACACGGACGAGCTCTTTCATTATGCATTCTAGAGATGAGACCTTTTCAGCTTTCTCGCCAGTTACTGTCAGTTTAAGAGGACAAACAGGGCACTGCAGGGTAAATATACAGTCTTTCTTCTGCTTCAGCTCTCTTGCCTCTTTGCCCTCAGGCTATAGCTGTCAGTCAGAGGCTTTTTAATACGCATTTGCACTCGTCTGCTTGACCTGTGGGTTACATTCTTCTGTACGCTTCCCGCGTGACTCACCGTCATCTTCCACCTCGTCAGAAATGACCCCATTGTGTACAACAGCCAGTGTAACTGACAAGGGCACAACTGGTCATGCTTACTCTTATATGACCATACCATCACCATATTTTTATTGTATCACAAGTAAGGGAATAAAACATAGTGGGTCATGCTATTTATAGGAAAATAATGAATGACTGTGAGGTGTTATGTGGCGCAATGAGAAGCAGAGGTACTGTTAGCACCCGGAAGTTGATTATTTTCCTATAACACCACATCCTGAATTGTTTTATTCTTCTTATACCACAGCAATTTGCCAGTGATTTGCCAAAGTTCCATTATGTGGAACGTCTGCCATACAAACCCCTGCGGATTAGCTGTTAGTCGTTACTATAGAAATGATAATGTATTAAACAAGCACATTAATAAAAACCTATTATTTGCGTTACACTTGGAAATATTGTCAGAGCAGCACATTTTCTGACCAATAAGATTTGAGAATTCAACAGTGTTGTAGCATAAAGGCCAATCCAATGCATTCTGAGTTGAACAGTTATCCACCATGTTTGTTTTTATCTGAAGTCACGTATGTTCACGAGAAACTCTGCGAGATCTCAGGTTCTGAGAGTCAGGTTCATTGATTTATGAGTGTAACCTGAACATGTGTGCTGTTTTGTTTTGGACAAATAGTGTAGAGAGGTTTGAAGACAAAGAAAACAGTGAAATCTGTCATTGGATCTGTAGCCTTTCACGATTTCAACACAAGTTAGGATTATATCAATTTTATAATGCGACAAATAAGTAAAATGATGATCTCTTTCTGGAAATTTAGAGGAGGTGTCTTCAATTGAAATATGTGAGAGTTACACTAACACTAGTTACATTCGATTCTTTGCCAAAGCAGCGGACATGAGTGAATGGTGACAACAGTTACCTTTTAATTTTTGGCATTAATGATTAGTTCATGGCTATAAAAATACAGATCAGGTTAAAATAGTTAGGTTCTGTTTCACAGTGGAGCTCCACATTACCACTTTGGACTAGTGCCATGGACTCTGAACAGATGAGACAGCTGTTTTCAACTTAAAGTGGAGAATGAGTGCATACTTTAATCATCATTAAATATTAAGTTTTTGGCACCTCCATTTTTTTAATAAGCAAAGTCCCTTTACTAGTCAGATCAGAGAGGGAAAATTAAAAAACTATACAATTATATGGCCAAATGTTTGAGGACACTTGAAGTGAAGTGAAGTGACTTTGTGGCCAAGTGTGGTGACCCATACTCAGAATTTGTGCTCTGCATTTAACCCANGGGTCTCACCTCAGTCGTGGTATTGAGGGTGGCAGAGAGTGCTGGTCATTCACTCCCCCACCTACAATCCCTGCCAGACCCGAGACTCGAACCCACAACCTTCAAGTTAACCTTCGGGTTACAAGTCCGACTCTCAGACCAGTAGGCCACGACTGCCCCTAAGTTCCACGACTGGAACTAAGAGGCCCAAACATCTTCCAGCATGACAATGCCTCTGTGCACAAAGCAAGCTCCATTCAGACATGTCCTGCACAGAGCCCTAACCTCAACCCTGCTAAAAATTGGAACGCTGACTGCTCCCCAGGCCTTTTTCACCTGACATCAGTGCCTGATCTCTCTAATGCTCTTCTGGCTGAATGAGCACAAATCCCCACAGCCATGCTCCAAAATCTAGTGGAAAGCCTTCCCAGAAGAGTGGAGGTTATCATAACAGCAAAAGGAGAATTACATCCGGATGGGATGTTAAAAAAAAGCACTTATGGGTGTAATGGTCAGGCAGTTTTTGGCAATATACTGTATGATGAGCTTGATGAGCCGCCTTCAGCTGAATAAGTTACATAAATGCATGTGATTAGCCACAACAGAGGATCTGCTACAGAAGCCAAGATGTCAAGTGCTCTGTTCAACCTGCTGAAATATTTTGGGTATGCATCCAGAGGGCAGTCCTCCAGTTGATGACCCTCATTTAGCATGAGATCCCATTCTCCTACGTCACATGACCAGAAAATGTGTGCACTAACAGACTGAAAGGAGAACGTAGAGCAGTGAGTCTTCTAGTGAGTGTTTTGCTTTTGTATTATGAAACTCCAAATAGTATTTGAACAGTAAAATTTGTTCTGACAGCTCCAATTCACTCGTTTTATATCCTGCTGAGTGCAAGTTTGTTGTGATTTAACCCGAGGCATGAAACAGCCAAGAAAATTAAAAAAAAAAAAAAGAAAAAAAAAAACTCAAACATTTTTCACTTGTTCCTTTCTGGGAATTCTGGAAAATGGATTTTAAATGAAAAGCGGGTTTGTTTACTTCAATTACTTCTATTCCCAACTCAACAGCAGTGTAAGCTTCCTCGATATTGATACACCCCTTAAGGTTGTGTGGGGCAAGAGCTTATTTGCCCGAGTGGTGCAGAAAATACATAATACAGGTGATGGCTTCTGTGTAATTTCAGTCACTGAATGCTGTGGAGCTGTTTGTGTTCTTGTGAGAAAATAATCACAGCAGGGACGAGCAAAATACAATCAATGTTTTTGCCTCATAATAAAAAAAAATACCGCAAAAAATAAACTACAGGCTACTGTAGCTGATCACTTAAGTTGCAAGGTGACTTAGTGGTTAGCAAAGAACAAAGTGCAACTTTTTAGCTCTCCCTAATCCACTCTCTGCTGTAGAGCAGCTCTGGTGTGAGTGGCTGCTCACAAATTCATCAGAATCAAATGATTGCATCAAATGCAAATAGCTTAATCATATTTTCTTTTTTAAATTATTATTTTAAATAAATCTATCAGCACTTCCCACAAATACATAAAAAAATGAAAATCATACAATATATGGGCAACATGGTTTCGCAGTTGCACATTTTTATAGCAATCTGTATGATTTAATATAAATTATACCACAGTGCTGTTGAATTCTTGCATCTGATTGGTCAGAAGGTGTTGATCGATTTTCTGTAACAGCAGCTTTGACAGTAGTGCAGCTACAGATCACAGGTTTATGTTAATGTGCTCGTTGTAGTACGTTATCATTTCTATGGTAACAACCGGACTTGTATAGTGGACACTCATATCTCATATAACACACACATAAACAGATTTAAAAACGTGTATATGTTCATATGCTGAAGTTTTCTATAAGGGGACATTTATTTAACATTTATGGAAGGAGTCTCCAGTGTCAGCACAGGGAAGTCTTTAGAAAGTTACATGCTGTATTTTCTTGATAACATGACAAGCTGCATTTTTTATCTTTATTAACTAAGAGAGAGAAAAAACAGGCTGATGCGGGAACAATGGCTTACAGCTGCTGTAGCATAAGCAATAACAGGAACCAACTTGTTACACGGACGTTCCATAGCATTGTCTGTATCTGTAAGAGACTGAGAGAAAAAATGTCACTCTTTAATAAATAAAAAATGTAATTACTGGCAAATTGCTGTGGCATAAGAGGAATAAAACACTTTGGCATTGGTTATTGGAAAATAATCCACTTCGGGATGGTAAGAATAACTCCACTTCAAGATGGGCTGCATCACACCGCCCTGTCACACTCGGTCGTGTTTAGGGCTGGGTTTGATTTATATGCATAGTTAGCTTGTTTACCTTGTTTTGACGACTTCATTCGTATAAGATAACTATCTTGAATTGTCTGAATTTCTCTTGAGATTAGGTTGTTCAGAGATGTCTAGATTTTGGTTACAGCTTTTATAGCTATATGCAAGACACCCAACTTAAAACTGATCAAATATTTAAGCATATTTTTGGGCCAGATCAAAACAATAATTATCTAATGTCTAATAGAGATCAATAATATCAATCATATTTTAAGAACTAATTTAAGTTGGGTCAGTAATGGATGTCCATGGATGTCTTTGGTCATACTGTGCACATTGCAATACGAGTGTGTATCCGTGTCTATGTTCAGTGTACATGCATGTTTGGCATTTACAAGTGATACAAAAGTCTCTCCATTGTGGGCTGAACAGAGTACTGTTACTGTGGAGATAAGGTAATTTATCCTGCCTGGTAGAGGAAGCAGCATGTTAATGGGATGACTAGGTCATACTTTTGGACCTTTGTGCCTGAGGCAATCATTCACAGGATTTTATACCTGAATAGCATTAGTCATACGTCATGCTCAATATCTCCACTGATGCGTGTGTGTCTGGCTCCTGTAATAACTTTAGGTAACCCATTTTCCTCGCTGTGACATCTCCTTCAGTCTAAGGTTGATGAAGATGTGGTGTGCAAATTTGTCCTCTTTCCCATTCTGACTTGCAGGAATCTCTCCAGGCTGTGTGTGATGGAGGTTTATTTTTAGACCTACTTGCTCAATTTAGCTGGAGGAAAAGGCCATTTGGTATAGTTTCGTTAAAACAGGTTTAACAAAACCAAATGAGTTTGGGCAGGGATGGATGCTTCACTGTGGGCTTTTTTTGTTGAGTTTAGGGAGTTGCAATAACTCCACAAAGCTCCCGTAAAGGCTGTTGTACTCTCTGCCCTGTGTAAAGCCCTGGTGTTATAGAGGGTGTCTGTGTGAATGGAGAGACATAAATTCCAGGCCCAAGCAGTGTCGATAATGCTCGTTATAGTCCGTAATGAGGTCACAAGCGCACTATCTGGCTCTGATAGAGATTTATAGAGGCTCTGACTCACTGGAGCGCTCCGTGTGAAGGGCCACCCCATACCACCCTGTTGGACACACACACACTGTGGTGAGAAGATTTTGGTGGAATTGCTGGGTTTTACTGCAGTTTCCACTGTGCTATGTGGCTGCGCTGAGAGTGTTTCTCTTCCTTTTTGATAATACACAGAAGCACCAACATCAATACAGGATGCTTTTCTGCCTTTTCAGCTAAAGCAGTGGTCAGTCCAATTACAAATACAAATTGATGGATTCACTTAAGATGAAAGGGTGTGAGGTATGAAAAGTGCATTTGCTTCTTGTAGTGGTTATTTTCCTTTCATGTCAACTTTATCTAGGTGAACTTTGACATATGAATTCACAAGCCTGNGGTGACCCATACTCAGAATTTGTGCTCTGCATTTAACCCATCCAAGTGCACACACACAGTAGTGAACACACGCACACCTGTGAACATACACCCGGAGCAGTGGGTAGCCTTTTTAGCTGCGGCGCCCGGGGAGCAGCTGGGGGATTGGTGCCTTGCACCAAGGGTCTCACCTCAATTGTGGTATTGAGGGTGGAGGAGAGCGCTGGTCATTCACTCCCCCCACCTACAGTCCCTGCCGGCCCCGAGACTCTGTTTGACTGGAGCTACCAATATGAAGTCCAAGGAGATCTCAATGCAAGTGAAGGAGGCCATAATTAGGCTGAAAA
>CM074959.1:9307300-9321798 GCA_037577455.1 Pangasius macronema | reverse complement strand
CGAATAGTCTGGACGAGGTGCATGTTAGAGTACTTAAACTGTTCAGAACAATGGGACATCTGGACTTGGGTTGAGAAGTTCTGACATAAAGCAGCCTACGACTCGTAGTTCATAGCCTAGTGCACTACATGCAGAGTATACCTACCAATAGCGTGTGTTGTTATATATAAAGTAGTATGAATAAGCATCAGGCATGCATTGGCCTGCCTCTCGCAGAACACCTCTGTACTCCACGATAAAACTTCCCTCCTCAATCCATGTGGTGGCAAACACTCCGTATCCTACAAAGACAACATCTCACTTGAAAACGGCTCATGCAGTAATGATCAGCTGTGTTCACTAAAGTTTCAGTAACATTACGAAGGCACTCTATCTACCTTTAATGACATTTATAAATCTGCTTTCCAGATTGCTCTTGTCTCTTCTTGCACACACATGCTGTTTAGCATCCAGAACTGGATTTATCCCTTTGCCCACTGAAAAGAGAAGTCCAAAATATGCTTATTAGGGTCATATTAGATATTTGCGTATAAAATGTTTGCTTAAAAGACATGAAATTTATCTTAGTAGCTAAAACCTTTCAAAAACTCAAACAAACAGCCACTGCTAAATAGTTTATCAGAGCCAGAAACCTAGCAAATCCTCAGATAATAATAAATATAAATATAAGAACATGTTTACTAAAAGATAACTTTGTTTTCTATCACTGTATAACGTTTTTGTGAAACTTACTTGCGGAAACATTCAGCACGAAAACACCAACCTCTTTTAAGCAGTAACCAAGAGTTTTAGCGAGCCACGGCAGTTTGAAACGGATTAGCCAATCAGCGGCGTCTATGTAGGCGCGTACCAAAATCGCGGCCTCTCATTGGTCGTTTGTGTGTTTCCGTTTTGCTGAAAGGCTCGCGGTCAGAAATGCAACGATGTAACCGAATCGCCGTATTGACGCTTTTTGTGTGTATGTTCACATCGCTCGCAGTGCGTTCAGAGAACCAAACACCTCAGTGTTCATTCTCGTAAATGCACAGACAACTCTCGCTCACACACATACCGGGCGGTCAGGTGTGTGTTTGTGTCTGTGTGCACGCGCGTGCGTTTCTCTCCTCGGCCTGTAGGTGCTGTAAAGTACAGAGTGTGTAAGATAAAGCGCAGCTCCCACTCACGCGCTCCCACACTTCCGGGTTTTCATTTCAGAAAATCAGAGCTGGCTAGAATAATAATAGAAAGGAATAGACTTATAAGATTCATTATTAGATTATTAATACTAATTACTAATAAGGTTCTGTTTGTGAAGATTTAAACATTAACCTACAATCATGTCTTTTTAACACATTTATTTATAGTGCTTTTTCATAATTCAAAGACTATTTTAACATATATCATATAATTAACTTTATGCAGGATGAATTCAGGTATTATGGAATAATTTTTTTTTTGTCCTTAGCAATATCGTATATTTGCAATGCATTTTCATTCTTAACCAATATAGCGTAACTTAGATTTAATGACGTCATCAGTGGGGCGGGGCATCCAGCATGCAGCAAAAATATAGCTATTCATTCAATTCAGTAACCATTTTGTCCAGGTCGAGGTCATGATGGATTCAAAGCGTATTCCGGGAACACTGAGCACAGGGCAGGAATACACTCAGGATGGGATGGCAGTCCACTGAACGGCACCGCGCACACACGTGCACACACTCATTCACAGCTAAGGGCAGGTTAGAGAAACCAGTCCACCCATGGGCATGTCACTGGGAGGTGGGAGGAAACCGGAGACACAGGGAGAACATGCAAATCTCTTCAGGGACAGCACTGGAATGAACTGGTGATCCTGGAGCTGTGAGGCAGCAACAATCTCTACTGCACCACCAAGTAGAAATAAAGAAATATCTAAAGATTTTATTGTGTGCCAATGTGGTACACACCCTCCAAATATCATGCTGATAGGCAAAAAGTGCATCCTTACAACTAAATTCATGCAGATGTTGTCCACTGATGTTCCAGTATTTATTATCCACCAATTTTCCACTTGTCCCATTTTACAATTGCAAGAAAATTATCAACTTACTATATATTAATGGCATGAGTAAAGAGAGGAATAACAAAATATGTTACTGCCAGTCCAAAACAGTTTATCACTAAACCAGTATCACCTGCTTACCAACATATCTTACATATCATATCTCATATCTGGCAGAGATCGTTACATACATTTCATTTTATTTTATTCAGTATTAATCTTAAACTAGTTTGATTGTACTGTGTAGCAATTTGGTTGACACTTGCTGTGTTTTAAATGAGCTATAAGAACAAAGTGACTTGATTTCCATAGTCAAGGACATAGTGTATGGTATAAGGATACAGTGTCTTTCTGCTTTGTGTGTGTGAATTAGGTGTGCTGTGTGCTGTGCAGTACATTAGTTGACACTTGCTGTCTTTTAAATCTGCTATAGAAATAAAGTGACTTGATTTCCACAGTCAAGGACATAGTGTATGGTATACGAATAAGAATACAGTGTGTATCACACACAACCTCTTTCTGCTTTGTGTGTGTGAATTATTAGGTATGGCATGCCAGTGATCAGGAGGAACTGTAGTAAAACACTGGACTGACATTAGTGATTTCCTGTGATTGGCTTAAAACAGTATAAGTGAACCAAATGGGTCATTCATTGAAAAAAAAAAACATAACTGTCTCCTCCTATATAAGGATATTTCTTAAAAGCAACCCTGGGATTACTGTATTGGAATGGAAAGTTACAATATCGCCCTCTAGTGCCTAAGGCTTAAGGCCTAACCTCTCATTTATATTCTTCTTCTTATTATAATATGTGAATTATTATTAGAAATAATTTGATGTTATTTCATTCTTCACTTTCACACATTCCAACACTCAGGTTTGGTATTTCACATTACCTCATTATTTTGTCTTTCAAATGTTATATAGATTGTCCTGTATGTGTGTATACATTTGTGAGTCTCTCTCTCTCTCTCTCTCTCTCTCTCTCTCTCTCTCTCTCTCTCTCTCTGTGTGTGTGTGTGTGTGTGTGTGTGTGTGTGTGTGTGTGGTAATTTAGTGAGCGGCCACCAAAGTCATGAGTCTGAGGTGTGCTGATTGTACCTGCCATGTTCCATATAGTTTATTATCTATTATTTAATTTATCATGATCACTAGAGGACAGTGTGGTGCTTGTATTTTAGATATCATCTTTGTGGAACATCTTTGGGATATTATCTTTATTATGCTTTTTTATTTTTTTAAAATAGGCTCCTGCCAGCCCAAAACTGTTTCCAAAACATTCATAAATACCATGAGCACAAATGAATATTACCTGCTTACCAATATGTGTTTGGCTCAGGTCATTATATACATGGTAAATATTATTTGGATTTCCATTAAGAGTGTCCTGATAATTCATGATTCATCTTTTTCCAACTATTCTTTTATCAACACTCTATTTATTTGAAAAAATAAAGTCCTTACCGCCAGTCTTTACAGTCAGGAATTACCTTATTGGAGTGGAAGGTTATAACTGTGTGAATATCGGCCCCTGTTTCCTGTGAACTAAGGTTCAGCATCTCATTTATCCCAATATGTGAATTATTATTAGAAATAATTTCATCAGTTATTTCACTCTTCACTCTCACACTCTCACTCCAACACTCCGGTTTGGCATTTTGCATTACCTCATTATTTTTTGTCTTTCTTCAAATGTTGTATAGATTGGTCTGTGTGTGTGTGAGAGAGAGTGTGTGTATGTTTACATTTGGGCGAACAGATGGAGTTTAAACCACTGAAGTGCTGAGACAGTGTCTCCACTGCACAGTGAGCTCTTTACACTTTCAGAGTGTTTAATGGCCTCTCTAACGCACACATGTGGACACACACACACTCAGTGCCCCTACTATTACTGGCCATCATATCCAATTCACACAGCTTCTCTGGATAAACATTAATAGTTCAAACAGGGGCCATCAGAGTCAGGAGGCTGAGGTGTGCTGATGTACTTGTCATGTTCCATATCATTTATTATACGTTATTTAATTCAAAATGATCCTGGATCTCCAGGGGACAACGGGTTGCTTGTATTTCAGTGAGTTGTTTGTATTTTTCTTATCATCATCGATTCTCTATTTATTTGATGATTAACAAAACTACAGTCTTTATTTCCAGTCTTTACAGTCAAGAATTACCTTATTGGGGTGAAAATTACAGTTGTCTGAATATCGCCCTCTAGTGATTTGACGTAAGGTTTAGCCTTAATTAATTATTAGTTAATTATTGGAAGAAACGATTTGATCAGTTATTTCACTCTTCATTCTGACACACTCCAAAACTCAGGTCTGGCATTTCACATTACCTCATTATTTTGTCTTTCTTCAAATGTAATATAGATTGTCCTGTATGTATTTGTACCTTTGAGAGTCTGTGTGTGTGTGTGTGTGTGTGTGTGTTAGTGTGTGTGTGTGTGTGTGTGTGTGTGTGTGTCTGAATAGATGCCGTCTAAAATGCTGAAGTGCTGATATAATGTCTCCACTGCACAGTGAACTCTTTATAGTACTTTCCACTGAGTGTTCTAAGTGTTTAATGTCTTCTCTAGTGCACACACACATGCACGCATGAATGCACTCACACACACACACATACACACAAAAGCACATGCATCCATACATACATACACACACACACACACACACACACACACACACACACACACACACACACGTACTCAGTGCCCACTCCCAGAGATTCAGCCCTACATTCACTATTACTGGACATCATATCCAACTCACACAGCTTCTCTGGATAAACATTAATAATTTAAACTTATGGATAAACATTTGGATAAACATTTTAAGTTTAAACTTGTCCATGTAATTTATTATATATTATTTAATTCATCGTGATCACTAGGGGACAGCGGGTATTTTTCACCTCATACTTTTTCTAAATATTTTTTTCTAAATATTTATTTTATGACAAATAACAAAACTAATGTTTTTTTTTTAAATGTACAAAAATTGACCTATTTGATATTTTTACCTGTGGCAACCACACATGCACTACAAAGGGGTATCTGGAGGTTAGGTTGAAAAACTCTATTTATAATTTCATGGGCGATTGTTTATAATTTCCATTTTGTTCAAAACATTTACATGGTTATTACATAGTCAAGTTATTTCATATCACATACCATATGTTTGTGTCACACAGACACCTGTCTTCCGGAAAGACGAAACACACACACACACACTGTGTGTGTGTGTGTGTGTGTGTGTGTGAATTAGGTGGCCATGGCGATGATCAGTGGAGACTGGAGTGAAACGTTGACGTTAGGGATTTCCTATGATTGTCCTAAAACAGTAAAATATTACAAATGAACCAAATGGCTCATTATGATTTTCCCACTTCAGAAATAAATAAATATTAATTTGAAAAAGACGGTTTCCTATATAAGGATGTTGCTGAAAGCAAATCTGGGACTACGTTATTGGATGGAAAGTTACGATTGTGTGAATATCGCCCTCTAGTGCCTATGACTTAAGGTTTAACCTCTTATTTATCCCAATATGTGAATTATTATAAATAATGTGATCAGTCATTTCACTCTCACACACTCCAACACTCAGGTTTGGCATTTCACATTACCTCATTATTTTGTCTTTCTTCAGATGTCATATAGACTGTCCTGTATGTTTGTATACATTTGTCAGTATGTGTGTGTGTGTGTGTGTGTGAACAGATGGTGTTTATAACGCTGAAGTGCTAATGTGTCTCCACCGCACATTGTACTCTTTACACTTTCCATAGTGTGTCTAATGGCCTCTCTATTACACAGACACACACAGACATTATTATTATTATTATTATTATTATTATTATTATTATTATTAGTCCTAGTTACCATTGTGTGTCTGTTCCTTTCTTTTCAGGAGTGGCACCGAAATAAGGTTCATTCGATTAGATCAAGATAAGCACAATGCACAAGCGTTTGTCTAACAAATGCGCTACGGTGCATTACATCAGCAAAGGTCACAGCTATCCATTGAGTCTGCAATGCTGTTTCGACTTGGACTGAATTGAAGTCAGAATATACATGGAGACAGTTACTTATGTATTATTTTTTAGCTTGTTGGTCTAAATGATTTTCCTTTAAAGTTCTTGCCACTAATGGACAGGGACATTCTGCAAATAAGCTTGGATGTCTCAGCAATAGACAGGTGCCTAGCAGCACCATATACCACTGCTGAAGGCACTTATCCGAACTGAGCAAATGTTTTCACAAGCTATCACACTGCACTAACTGGATCGGATGTCTGTCACCCTGCCAAGATCTGTGACCTGTTTACTCGAGTCATCAGATCATGGATTTTTCATTTGTGTTGTCTTTTCCCAGCATGTTGTTTAATTGATTTTTTTTTCCATCTCCTCGGTATAAAAGTCATTCCTGTAAAATATGATTAGCGCTTACCTTTACACAACTTGTTCCACTATAAACTGCCTGTCAGGTGAATTTATACCCACTAACAGATGTGCCATTTTACAGTGTCCTCTTGCACCTTATGACCAACTTTACATTAGGTCCCAACTTTGATAAGGCTATACTGAGAAACACCAAAGCTGCTTTATTTAATAGTCAACAAAAACAACTCGTTATTACATCAGGATTGTTGAAATAACTGATGTTGTAGCATTATACAGGGAAATTCAACAAACCTAATTTTCGCAGTATAATACAGTTTCGGGGAAGCTGAAGAATTTCCAGGCGTTTTGCATTTGCATTTCTGTGAACATATTTGTTTGAAATCTAGACAGCTGAAAAGAAATTTGCATTGTAAGGCACTTTCCTCGGGACTCAGGCTTTCAGAGTTGATCGAGGTCATATTAAATCAGGTCCTGCTTTTTACTTTACTTTCACTTATTTTACCTGCACATCTTTGCTATGCTCCAGTGGCACTCTCTGTTTTCCATGTAAATACAAAGTAACACAGTAACATCCTGGTCTTTGTGGGATATTTTATTTTGGAATTTTTAACTCTGTGTAATAAATCTGAATTCACTACTCTTTATTTTCAGTGAAATCAATCCTCAAACCAGTTAATACATTTTTATAATTTCGAAAACTACATTTTACAGATTGTAGATTTATTAGATCGCTAGTTACCATTTTTACATTAAATTATGCCATGTTGGAAAAAAAAGAAAAAGAAAAAAAAAGTGTGTTCTACATGAAACCTCCATTACTTATAATCTTGGGTTAAATAAGAGTGTAACAGCAAATGCAGATACATATTTATTAAGTGAAACACTAACCAAACAAATAATGACAGTGAAAGTACCAAAAATTAGTACTAGGAATGTAAGCTAGTCACAATAACAGCAACCTAACAACAATGCTCAGCCACAAGGGGAAGAAGTGCAGAGCTTCTACAGGGGACCAATCAGGGGGAACACATAACAGGTGTGCAACAGAACAGGAAGTGTGTCAGAACACAGAAGAAGAAATTCAAATGATGGCCCTCTAAGCTCCCTCCACGCCACAAGGTGCGGCTTCTGGTGGGTACATGGACACAAGGAGATCCTGAACCCCTGGGCCACGCTGCAACTTGAAGGGGAGCAATGTCCATGGTGAGGCCAAGGGGGAGGAACGACGTCCACGGTGAGGCCAGAGAGGGGAGCAACGTCCACGGCAAGCCCAGAAGGGTGTGTGACATCCACGGCAAGCCCAGATGGGTGTGTGACATCCACGGCAAGCCCAGAAGGGGGAGTAACATTCCACAGCAAGGCCAGTATTGGGAGCGAAGACCATGACGAGGCTGGGGTTGGGGAGAGTGGCTGATGGGGGACTGGGTTTGGGGGTAACGTCCTCAGCTGAACAAGGGGGTCTTGCTTCAATTCTTTTGTCTCTGTAAATAAAATCCTTGCTTTTTCAACAGACAATAAGAGCTGTTTGTGCTTTCCATCTTTTTTTCTGTAGCATAAAGAGGTGCTTTTTTAGAGAGAGAGAAAAAAGAGAGGCAATGACTGTTTATAGCTGATGTAATGTAAGTGATAACAGGAACTACCTAGTCTTGTTGATATTCCACAACATTGAATGTAACTATAAACTGTTAAAAAGTGTGACTCGCTGTCCATTAAGAAATCTAAAAATTGAATTGTCACTCTGGTATAAAAGGAATAACACACATCAGGCTGTGCTGTTATAGGAAATTATCCATTTGGTGGTTTTAACAGATGGGTCGTGGTGTTCTAGGACAATAATCCACACCGGTATCACATGACCTGGCCTGTCGTGTTATTCCTTACATATATTCTATTACTTAACAAAATGCAACAGTCTCTGTAAAAAAAATTGTTTGGAAAAAAAAGAGTTTGAAAATCTTTTTTTCTTTTCTACATATACAGTAATTCAGTAGGTATAAAACAAGCCTTACGCAGTAGTGTATATTAAAACTTTTTCATTTTAACAATATCAAATCTATATCCCAGTTTAACTCCTGCTTATAACACTGAGAATATCAGGAATTTATACCTTGTTCATAAGGTCATAACTTGTTGTTAAGCTTTATGCTCCATGAAATGCTCTGTGTGATGTCCATCCAGAAGGAATAACACCAGCTGAGAGTGATTAATCTCTCTCCTACTACATTTAGTGCGCTTGACCAACCTGCAGCTATCAGATGAAACATTAACCAATGTTCTGCTGACACGGTGGTACTCCTGCGTTTTTAGCAGTGATAAATGAGCTTGTGGGAGACAGCTCCAGGTCCATATTATGGGGATCATGCTCAGTCGTTGTCACAGGAACCACTGACTTACACGTAGCCCAGTCAAACATCCGTTTAAACCTTCAGTGACCAATGAGGATGACGAAAACCACCTCACATAGGGATCCTATTCTTCCGTCTT
The DNA here is from genome assembly GCA_037577455.1 of Pangasius macronema. Lineage (NCBI taxonomy): Eukaryota > Metazoa > Chordata > Actinopteri > Siluriformes > Pangasiidae > Pangasius > Pangasius macronema. Next base: position 9,312,885 of record CM074959.1, on the reverse strand, counting down.
ACTTTGGACCTTTTCCTTTGAGAGACTGACTTCTCAATTTATGAATCCATATCAGGACACTTCAGAGCCTGACCAGGGTCTATCATTCATTTTTTATCTAAACTTTAAATATTATTTTTGGATTTGTCAGCAAAGATGGACAATCATTTTGCATTTTTAGTGCAGAATACCTACTGATCATAAGATTGATTTCAACCAAGGAAGTTTAACGACTATACTCAACAAAATCCCACGTTAGATTGAGTGTTATCTGATCCACAGCGGGATCTCTGGGCCTTGTGTCTCTCATGCTTGTGGGCATACATGGCTCAGCTCCAGGTCGCAGGTACAAGGTTTAGCTGGACCACTCTTCTGGCCCTTTCTCAATTTACCTACCTGCTGTTGGGGGCCACCGTATTCCAACTGCTTGAGAAAGAGGCTGAGAGCCATAATCGCGACCATTTTCAGATGGAGAAACTCTACTTTCTGGCTAATTACACCTGCCTGGATGGACAAGCCTTGGAGAAGTTTGTACAGGTCATTATTACCACTCTAATTGGATGCATGTCCTAGTGTTCACATGTTTTGATTTGTCCTGATAACTCTATGAACCTCTTTGGATTATTGTATTGTTTTGCTGCAGGTGATTTTAGATGCAAGGGAAAGTGGGGTGAACCCTTCAGGAAACTCCACTAACCCGAGTAACTGGGATTTTGGCAGTTCTTTCTTCTTTGCAGGGACAGTTGTAACCACTATAGGCAAGTTAAATGCTAATATAATAATATTTGACCATGTTATGCTAATGTACCATATGGTGTCTGTTGGTCTTTACCTAATCAGAAAAGCATGCTTATGATTGTGAGAATTAATGTGGATATTGTGCTCCCTCCAAAGGCTATGGAAATCTCTCGCCCACCACATACCCAGGGCAGGTTTTCTGTGTGTTTTACGCCCTGTGTGGGATCCCCCTTAACCTGGCCTTCCTCAACCAGCTCAGCAAGTGTCTCAGCGTTCATCTGGGACACCTGGAGCACAGGATGATATCAATGGTGCCTCACAAGGTATTACTGGAAGCCTTTCTCTAAAATATGTCATCCTAGTCACTGTTGAAATATCACTTTACTCACTATTATAGAGTCTCAACAGGGGAAAAGATGTTATCTAGCATCCTAAAGCGTTATTTGATTTTATTTGTCCCACTAGAGGAATCTTTGAAAGTTCCATGTAGAAACCTAAAACAGAGGGTTTGCACTGTACATTCTAGAGAACCATCCAAATAACCATTGAGGAACCAGTAGGGACTTTTTTGGAAATCCTGTTTTTAGTAGAAATGCTAGAGTCAGAGTACGGCAGCAATAACTCAGTGGTCAAGGCTCTGGGCTTCAGCTGAAAAGATTCAAAGGCACTTAACCCTCAACTGCTCCAGGGCACCATATGGTGGCTGATCCTCTACCTCAACCTTAGCTTCCTTCCTGTATATCTACACTCTATATGTACTAAAGTATACTTTTCCTTGTCTCTAGGGTGGTACCTTCAAAGGTGCATCTTTCATACCTTTATTATATATATCTTTTGCATCTTTAAAGCTTTATTCTAAATGTTAATTAAAGGTGCTACAGTGGTTCTTAAGGTCAATTTATATAAAATAAAATCTCAGGCAACAATGTCTTTTTTTTTTTTTTTTTTACTGAAAATGGCATTTAAATGATAATGAACAGGGTTGAAAGTAACAGCGTTGAGGGTTATTTTTGGCATAGAATTAGCAAATACACAGAATATGGTTAATTAGCGTCCATGATAATTGCATAAGGACATTAGGGACATTCTAATGATTTACTTAATTTTTTTTTTAATTAATAACTGACTTACAGTCTATAATTTAGGAAGCAGTATTATACTTTCAAAGTGAGCTCAATCAATCCATTTTTCAATATGATGGAAAATGAAGAAAAAAGAATGACCGAACTTAATTTTGACATTTGCGTGATTTTTTGGGGAATTTTAGATGACGCAACTTCCCAGTGAATATGCGAATTTTGGAATATTCCAAAAATCCAAAGATCCACACTGCGGTATGAAGCAAAAAGAATAAATTTTTTGTAGTATTTTAATAATTTCATATTCAAGGTAAAGTTTAGTGAGGGTTAGGGTTAGTGATTGGTCTGGACAGGCAAAATGCTGTTTTCTAAGTGCTGTAAAGAGGTTTTCATTAATGTTTTACATCCTTTTTTAAAAACAAAAACTGAAACATGCACATAGGTTCTTGTGAAGGAAACTTATCTATGTTTAAAATGTCTTTTCCCCTTTTCCCTTTATTTTACATAAATATTGGTAAATATATATCAGTGGGGCACAAATGGAACCCCAATACCATAATGGTTTTTATAGGTATATTGATGTTTTCATGTGAAATTATATATATATATATATATATATATATATATATATATATATATATATATATATATCACAACTCAGCAATGATGTAAGAAACAGTTTATCGCTTACATCTTCTGAGAGTGTATATATAACATCTGTCTTCATCATCAAGACACACATAAATTGTTTTTAGAGCAAAACTGTCTGATACACACTCATGTACAACTTAGTTATGTACAATAAAAGCTTCAATATAGCTCCTTCTCAGAAGATGTGGATGTTTTGAGCGCAGCAGTGTGTGGAGGTGCTGGCGGTGGCCTTATTCCTGCTCATGGGCAGCGTGCTCTTCCTGATCTTCCCGCCGGTGATCTTCAGCTACGTGGAGGGCTGGTCATATGGAGAGGGCTTCTACTACACCTTCATAACACTCAGCACCATCGGCTTTGGCGACTATGTGGTTGGTGAGTACCACTTCATCTGTATTCATATTTAAACCTGATGTCTAAACTGGAAGGGTCTTTTCTGTCTTTCCTTTTTTAATGAACCAATCTGCCTCTGGAAGTTCATAATTGTTTTTTTTTTTTTGAATGTTGATGTTGAATATTATTTTTGGCAGGAAATGGGCAGGAAAAGCAAAACGTCTCTGTGTACCGCTGCCTAGCAGCTGTGTGGATCATCTTTGCCCTGGCATGGCTCGCCCTTCTTCTGAACATAGGTGCCAGGATCATGGAGCATTTTCTCGGCCTCAAACACCCCCCCGTCACTGCGAGAGAGGAGCGAAGGTCTTCAGTAAAGAAGCATGAAGAGGGTCTGAGTACACCAGAGAACCAACCCCAAGAGAGGGAGAAGAGGGAGAAGGAAAAATGCTTCTTCAAAATCAGAATGGTTTAAGCTTTGTGGTTTAAGACTCTCAAGAAATGAGCTGTTATTGGCTGTAAAGTGTACATGTCAACCATTTTGTTTTTTCAGTATCTTTGTACATATAATGTTTCTCCCCATCATTTAATCATGGACACAAAGTGTTCTCTTGTTCACGGGCATTTGTTGCACATCTATGTCTTCAACATGCCGTGAGAACTGGATAAAATAAAAAATAAAATAAAATACACTTTTCGTAACTAAGTAATACAATACAAGCTTTCTCATACGAAATAATAAATTACAAAAAATAAACAAATATTCACAACACAAATATAGCATGAATGATACATTACTTCAAGGCTATAAAACGCAAACTTACAAATAATTACATTCGCTAACATGTAGGTGAACCATCACGTTGCTCTTGAATGAAAGTTGCTAACATTAGCTTTAAGTACAATGTAAAACAGACATATGACATTACGTACCTCATTGGCCGCATTAACTTATAGGGAGAAAAGAAACTTCAAACTTTACGAGTCTTCGCTCCACCCAAGTCTTCAAAAAACATTACTACACAGTAGCTTAAACGTTATCTTTGGCCAAACACGGCAAACTCTCAATCAGGAAACATATGGTGTCATACACAACAAAATCCTGACGTCCCCTTGACTAATGAATATTGATTCCACTCTGAAAATACTATACAGGAAACCACATATCCTCATGGTTTTAATCATGTTCTTGGTCACCAAAAATTATTTTATTAAGACAAAATATATATTTAACTTAAATGATTTAAAAAACTGAAGCAGTATAAGTGATTCTGATAGCAGTTACATATAATGTGTACATTATATTCTAGATGTCATACATCACTTGTTGAAATTTGTGCTATGTTATAGACTTGTAACAACAACTTCTATTAATTTCATGCAATGCAATGTTTCCAAATCCAAATTTAAAAATCGATTGTGATTAGATTGATAGATTGAAAAATAGATTGTGATTATGGGTGCTCTATGAAATCAATGTCACAACTAAGGTGTCACCACCAAAATAAGGCTGTTGTTTTGACACTTGTGTTTTTTTCCCCTGAGAGTTTGGTGCATTTGTTGAAGTGTGAACGCTTTTCAAGCCCAGGAGTGGTCCAGAGAACCAACCCATGGCCTTCTTTAAAATGGTGGTCTTCAAGTTGCTATGTTGCTTCCTGTTTCATGATGGCAAGAAAGAGTTGTTATGGTCAGCAGAGGAGACGGAACACCTTACTGTTATATAAAACTCGACTTTCGTAGAACTGGAGCACTGTATTTAGCTCAGCATTGAGGTGAGAGCATCACAAAAATACACATCTCATGCTAGTCTGCATGGCTAAAGCTATTCTTATGCATCCAAAATGTGCTTTTCTTCACTTCTTTAATGTTGGTACCAAAGGGAAATAATAAAAATCAGCAAACAGATAAACCTAGTATTTACAAGTTTTGCACCATAATTGACATACTGAATTGCACAGTCAATCCATGGTTCAGAAGGAATTCTTCCATGTGAAACCAAAACTGCAATAGCCCCTCCTCTAAGAAAGCCCAGAATCAGTTCTGGGAGTAGATTCAAGTGTTTGGGCCAAGTGTGAAACGCCCTTAAAGTAATTTGTGAGTCAAACACACACAAATTAAAGTATGGATGACAGCTCAACGTTTTGGTAATAGTCATATGACTTCTAAGCACTTGTATCTACAAAGTCTATTTGTCAGTAGTGCATAATGCATTTGCATTTATCCTTTGAGTATTCTTGTTGTGCCTTGGTATTTGCATCCACTTTTTGTTTTTTACATAGCTCAGGTTACATCCAGGATGAGCATGCATTCAGCCAACTATCAAAATACATTAGGCATTTTACTGAACTGCTTTTCATATTTGAAGACCACCGGTATGACAATTATTCCTATATATTTCCCTTTGCAATGAACAATATATATTGTTGACAGAGTTTTTGTGATTTTGCCTTTATAGACCACCACAATGGATTTTGAAATAAAACAATCAAGATGTGTAGACTTTCAGCTATATTTTAAGAGGCTCCACAAAAATATGGCATTTACCATTTAGGAATTACAGCCATTTTCAGCAAAGTACCTCCATTTNGTGCGGTCCATTCCCTAGTTACTTCAAGACAAATGAAGCAGATAAAAGGTCTGGAGTTGATATCAGGTATTGAGTTGCCATTTGAAGGCCTGGCAAAGCATCTCCAGGGATGAAACTCAGAATTTGAGTTTTGAGAACATGGGCTCCAATTAGGAACGAGTACATTAGAGGGACAGCTCATGTTGGACGTTTGGGGGACAAAGTTAGGGAGGCCAGATTAAGAT
>CM074959.1:9286415-9307187 GCA_037577455.1 Pangasius macronema | reverse complement strand
AGAACATGGGCTCCAGACTTCAGACAGTCATTGACTGCAAAGGATTTTCATCCAAGTATTAAAATTATGGTTATATTAACAATTATGTCACTTTGTCCAAATACCTTTGAGGCCCTGAAAATGGAGGCACTTTGTTGAAAATGGCTGTAATTCCTAAATGGTAAATGGCATATTTTTGTGGAACCTCTTCAAATAAAGCTGAAAGTCTGCACTTCGATCACATCTTCATTGTTTTATTTCAAATCCATTGTGGTGATGTATAATGTGTATGTATGATGTGGTGATGTATGCAAATACTTCCAGACCTAACTGTGTGTATGTATATATATATATATATACATTGTATATCATCTAGATGAAGAACAATACAGTGAGTTGAATCTGTGAATTTTTACAGCTTTTGTGTGTCCCAATCTCAGTGCACTTATCTCTCTTATCTCAGAGCTTTGCTTGTGCTGTGAGATAACTCTTTTTGGAAGCCAGGCTCAGATGGAGTGTTTCTGATTTAGCCGAAATTGTTCATTCCCACAATCTTCATTACTGAAATAAATGCGAATCCCTGGAACAGGTAACAAAACCCCCTTTTGAGAGTCTTAATTATATCTTGGCGTAAAAGGCCACGTAATGTTTCTTGAAAGAAAGACACAATCTTGTTCTCTAGCCCTGTGAGACACCGAGGTTTGTCATGTCAGCGTCATTTCTCAATTTTCTGCAAGAACAGTCAGTTCCCTGCATGAGTTTTTATCACAAACACTGCCGCAGTACTGCTCCTAAGGTGTGTTTCTTAGCCACTGCAGAAATAAACCTTTATAAATGTGATTGCCATAAACACATTTGAACAGCTAGTGTGTTTTCTTTTTTTCTTTTTTTTTTGTAAATGCTGCATTTTTGCAGAGGAAGAGCCCTGAGCTGAGTAGAGTGGCATTGTGCAATGTTGAGACATGCCTCCTTTCCCAGCTGGAGCAACCAGCAGGAGGAAACACACCCAATTATTCAGCCATGGGCCAAACCTGCTGCTGTGCGTGGAAATCAATCATGATAGCACGCTACTCTTACAAACGTGTGCATATGCACAACACACACACAGAAGCAATTATTTACACACCAGTGCACACATACAAGCAAATCCACAAGGGAAAAAGATTCTATTTTAGGATTTGCATGAACTAAGATAGGAATCGATGAAATGAGTATACTATTTGGTTTGATTATTATATATTATTATATTGAAAGAAAGACTTGTCATCTTTTATCCATTTATAGTTATTATTTATTTTTGGGGAATATCCACAAAACAAGTTGGTTCATGTTAATTATATTATAGCTGCTATAAACAGTCATTACCTCTGACTGTTACAAAGCTCTGACACTGGAGGCGTCTTCTACAATATGTACTTCTAAACACATTTGACATTTTTCTTGTTAAATAGCAACACATTTTTTAATCTGTTGTTTTATTGGACTCTTTTCTTTTATTAAAGGATGAAGCTCTTACTGAAGATTGAGTTACATAGTAGTCTAAGTGGTCATTGTGTAGGGATAATGTGCAAAGTGCTGAAGGCGTAGCCGATAACCTGAACACATATTTCAATTTGTATGATTATCACCCCAGGTGTGTGACAGCAGCTGAGTTCCTGTAGAAGTTTTCTTCTGAACCTCGAGTGAGACTCTGTACCACTATTATCTATTCCCTAACGATACTGGCGTCGGAACAGTCAGAAATCACATTTCATTCTGTCAGCATACATCTTAAGAACAAAAGTGTCATTTTTCACATTTTAAAAGTGGCCATCTTGTAATTCACAAAGGGACCATAAAAGCCCTTAAAAGATCTGAGAGCTTTTTTTTCCCACCCTCCATTAAGGCACAAGGAGATTACATCTCTCCTTGACATTTCAGGCAACTGTAAAATTTGCCTCGCTGCTGTATTTATGGAATGTACAGCTCTCAGACCACCTTCATTTGATGGGAGAGCTGGATATAGGCCTCTCACTCGCTCATGTGTAACACATCCCAGCTCATTAGGACCACACTCTGTCAATAATGTGCATTCACTGGCTGAGGTAAAAGGGTCAGTGTCAATGTTGTGGCTGCTTTAGTTCCAGCTCGTCAACCTCAGACAGAATGAGTATGTAGTCTGTATTATATTGGATTAGTGTTTGACACTGTCACATAGGTTTTATTGATTTAAATGTATGATATCAACAGACATACCTCACCAATATCAACACAGAACTTAATTTAATATCTCTGTAGAGTTTAAGGTGGCTGTAAACAGGACCTGACTGTTTACTTCAGGCTTGAGTTCAAATGATTCTCAAATATTTACGGGGCACTGCTTGGGTTCAGATTTCACGATTGGGTTCCTCACAACCTGTTTTTTTATCCTTGCTAATTCCCACTCACTAGCTAGCTCTACTTTATCGTATCTTAGCTACTGACTGAGGANGACGAACATTCATAGGAAAGTGTTAAGTGTCATCACAGACATCTACAATTGATTAGTGTGGCACTGATTGACAGGGGAGAGAGTGACATCATCCTTCCCACACAGACAGCATGGCCCATTATAGTCCCTTGGACACCTGGCCACGGATGGCTGTGGTACTGTCTGGATTCAAAGATGGGGGAATGATTTGAACAGTGGCATTCTACTCGGTCACATCACATTACAAGACATACGAGAGGTGGGCAGTTACTCAATTATGCCAAAGTGCTGCAATTTATTTAATCTAATACTTTCTGGGTGGATTTGACTGATTTTGAACATTCGTTTCAATTTTGTTTATATTCCATAATATTCAAATACTCTTGTAACAGTTCAGTCTCTGGTTGTTTTGGACAGATGGCGTTTACTCAGATTATGATTCTTTTCTTTTTTTTTTTAACTTGGTGCTGTGAGCCGGGTCAGCCTCAGACTGAATGTCCTTGTATGATGGGCAGGTGGGGTTCAAATATTGAAGTGCAATAAAAGCTCCAGACCTGCTTTCAGCTTGTGTTTATAACATACCTGCTCAACATGACCTTGCCATTTTCCTTCAGGAAAAATCCTGATTTTAAATCGTTTATCAACTCAAACCAATCTTTCAGCAGTCCAAAATGACATGGCGGTCTTTTCCCAAAAGCAAAACCAGTGAATGGAGTAGTTATAAATGTAAGTTGGATAACGTATTTAAGAGGCAGTTCCAACTCATATTACATTTTTCACTCATTTTTACTATATACTCCAATAGTTGTTATAACCCTTAACCCAAGCTCTTATAACCCTAACCCAAACCCAGTAATTGTTGATGATATTAGATGGAAGGACTAAAATCTAACATCTATTAATAATAGCTTGACAATTAAACTATTAATGGTGCGCAGTACATTATATATTGAGGTCTCATTGATAATAATAATCATAATAATAATAATAATACTAATAATAATAATCTGTAAGTTGCTCTAGGTAAATGTGTTTGTCAATTGCTGTAAATAATATTTGGACAAATTACTGCACACACACATGCACACAATTAAAGGCAGATATGGAGCTGTATTAGTGATTTATAATATTTTTTATTGTTTCAAGTCGGTAATGCTTGACTGGCTTCCCTGCAAACAAACAGAGCCAACAGAAAAGTTGTAACCCTTTCATTGAAACGAAAGAACACTAAACTTATGCTTCTGTCTAAGCTGTCCATTCCTGTAGTTTGTACTTTGATTGAACAATGTGTGCTTAGTTTCTATACTTCTCACATTCTATACACACGACTGAGATTGTACAATGACTGCGGATGATGTATAATGGACATGTCACCAAAATGGGCTGAAAGATCCCAGGCCTCCTCACCCAACATCTATGCCTGACCTCACTGCCTCAATGCTGTTGTGGCTGAATGGGCAAATCCCAGCAAAAAAGATAAATAAAATCTAGTGGAAAGCCTTCCCAGAAGAGTGGAGGTTATTATAACAGCAAAGGGGGTAATAAAACTGGAATGAGATGTTCAACAAGCACATATGGATATGATGATCAGGTGTCACAAACTTTTGGCCATATAGTGTACTTTGGAAGCGGGAAGTCAGAGCTTAGAATAACGTCATTTTCAACCTTCATGCATTTGAGGCATCCATGTTTCTCTTTTGTTAGCAACAAGCTAGCCAGTTAACTTTTATGAGTGATGTACTGTATACTTTCCTCAAGACTAGATTTAGAATAAATTTAACAAGTGAATATGTCTTTATGTTGATTGATCTTAAGGTAAGACGCATTGTGTTTTGACGTCACTTGCTGTACTCGGAGACCGTTTTGAGTTTCCGACTGGGAATTCCAAGTTTAGGGGGCTTTTTGTTTGTTTTTTCCTAGTTGGAGGTCAGCAATTATGAGTTACAACCTTTAGTCGAATGCAGAATTAGCCAAAACGGAGATCGAATCTAGGGGCGTATCACTCTGTGTACTCATCTGTCACATTTCTCACTGATAAACTGTGTGAATCTACAGCACTGGGCTCATTACATCTAGCCCACAGTATCGTTTCATACCATTCTTCACACCATTTTTCCTATTACCACTGTGCTGTTGCACTCTGTTTCACAAAAATACAAAATAATCCTTATGTCAACAGTGAAACCTTATACATTTTTTTTTCTTTAAAAGACAGGGGTCCCCACCGAATCGGGACGATCTTGTAACCATGGTCACCGGGGACGGGATTAGAGATTGGGTACTCTACGAAATGTTGATGGAACAGCCCACTTTTCCAGTCTGAAACACACTGAGTTGTCTTCATCCCCTGGACTTTTGGTTTGAATCTGCCCAGATGGGAGGAGCTGGATCATGTCCAACTCTTCCCCCTGGAGTTTTGGTTCTGCAGCAAGGGGTACTTGAAATATTTGATTGAATTTAACTTGGACATTTTAGCTAATGTGTATTATGTGATTTAAACTGCCAGATATTTATTAAATCTTTACCTTCATGAACTGCTGTTACTAGACTATGACATTTGATTGCATAATGGTTTCTTAAATGGTGCTTCTCTGAACTGTCACCTTCTCCAATTCAATTCAGTTTTATTTGTGTAGCAGTTTTAACAATGGACATTGTCACAAAGCAGCTTTACAGAAATATATAAATCCAGGATATAAATTTTAAATATACGGATTTATCCCTGATGAGCAAGCCAGAGGCGACACACTAGCACTGAAGAGATGGAATAGGGATATGAAAGGAATTGCTATAAAGCAGTACTATTATATCGTCAGGATTGAGCAGAGTGTTCACTCATGTCTTCTAATTTATCTCTGAAAAGCAATTTATACATGCACAGAAGTGATGAAGCATCTGAAACTCAGCTCATGCTAAATCACTTCTAGATCAGTTATCTAATCAAAGGCAGTTGATTATTAGTGTGAGTTGGGTAAACTGAATGATGATGAACATTTGAGCCAGCATCTACTCCAAAAAAAACAAAAAAAACAAAAATGCTGCACTAATCACGCTGTGTGAATGTGCAGAGTGATCACACGGGTTTGAAGAGCAGCAGGCTGTGAATGGGCTCGTAATGATCCACACAGGAAGTGTGAGAGACCATACTGGGAAGTTTTTCATGCAACTAAAGCTGGCCATCATCATCATGTTGTCTCTACTGCCTCTCTTATAGACACATATGTAAGACAGAGCCCACTGAATTATAGAGCTCCACGTGACCAGACTGTTGGACATCTTGGACACACACACGTGAAAATGTATAAAGAGAGCAACCCCAATGAAAAGAGACACAACATGCAGCGAAGCACAGATGTTAGAAAAAGGGTAGCAGAAGCATACAAAAAGAATTTGACAGAAATGGGCCTGGGCTTATAAACAGAATGCTGGATCCTGGCTCAGAGCCTGCATCAAAAATGCTTTACGCCTCTTTGTTGTTGTTTTTTGGCTTTGTAAATATCACAGCCTTGTGCTGTTTGGATTCAGAGCTAATTACCGTGACTGTAATTAGTGTGAAATCAAACAGAAAACTATGGATTTATGTGAATTAGGGACACAAAACCAAAATTAATCCACCTGCTGGTACTGCTGAATAAAGACAGCTGAGACGAGACCTGTTACGATCTTATAAGGTCATAACGTTAACAAAAGATGGTGGTTTTAATGGTAAGATTCATGTTTTTTTTTATCGTTTGTTTTTTAATCACTCCTGACCTGATTAGACTTGTATCATGTATATTTTTGTAATGCTATTTATCTTCTATTTATTTAGATTCTTTTATAAAAAAAATAATAATGCAGGAAATGATCTGCTGCTGATGTAGACCCATTGTTTCTCATTATGATTAATATTTTGGATATGCTGAGGTGGCTATTCAATTTAGTTCAATTCAATTTTATCTGTATAGCGCTTTTAACAATGGACAGTGTAACAAAGCAGCTTTACAGAAATCTGCACGTAGATTGAGAATCATAATGAACACGCCCGAGGCGACAGTGGCAAACCGGTACGGAAGAAACCCTGAGAGGAGCCAGACTCAAAAGGCAATCCGTCCTCTTCTAGGTGAACCAGATAGTGAGATTATAAATCATTACCATATGCAGGTTGTAGAAAAGTAAAGACAAAGAGTATTAAGTGTGTTGAAAGTATTAAGTGTGNGCTGTTTTTCCATATGAGGTGGTTCATAAGGCTGTTGTGATTTGCAGCGGTAGAGGAGTCATTAAATTTCCATTTTTCATTTATATTTCCCAGTAAGTATTTAAATGCAAAGATTTGAATGAAGACTTGTTTAAAAAAATGAACATTAACAGAAAATAGTTATGGAATTGTTATAATCTGCCTCTGAATACTGAATATTTTAAATATTTGTATTTATGACCAGGAAAAACAGTTAAAAGGAGCACAGACATTTTACCTTGATTTGTTTTTCTGCCAAAAATGATTGGCTGTCTAAAGAGAGAAATATTTAAGTTCTCTCATTTTTCCCAAGGACTTTTCCACTAAAGATATAATAGACCATCTGAAAGCATGTCATACCAGTTAATCATTTTAATTAATGATTTTCAAAAGCAAATTGTTTGTGGAAAATAGCAAGATGATGATGATAATTATAATAATAATAATAATAATTATTATTATTATTATTATTATTATTATTATTATTATTATCGTTAATAATAATAATAATAATAATAGTATTATTATTATTATTATTATTATTATTATTATTATTAACATCATCTTTCTATTTTCCATAAACAATTTGCTTTTGAAAATTGTTATTATTATTATTATTATTATTATTATTATTATTATTATTATTATTATTTCAGTTTTTAGTTACAGTTTTCAGTTTCACGTGTCCTGAATTTTGCCTTTAGCTAATAATGTTATTTAACTGCATTGCTAGTCATTATGCAGCAGCCTCCAAGATGTTCAGTGACATACTGGCATTTACATTCCTAGCTATTTCTCTGCATGTCACTAACTTAAATAGTATTATTTATTTAGTAGTAGTGTAATTTTACAAGAACACTTTAGTAAAATAATAAAGCAAGCGCCAGTAGTTTCAGTTTACAATTTTGTGGCCAGATAGGAAAAAAAATCAGATATCAAATATATCAGATAGATTTTCAGATGGATGCCAGAATGTGCTTATAAGGACAGCCTTTAGTGATTTTCCCAGCAAGCATGTTTCAGATGTTTTTTTTGTAATAGCTTAACGAATATATAGAATATTCTCTTTACAAATGCTGCATTCTTACCCTGACATTTCTTTCCTCTGCAGTGCTTTAGGAATGATGTGTGTGTGTTGTGAGGGCTTGCGTCTATGAGCTTGACTACATCTGACAGCTTATGCTGCAAAAACCCATCATCCTCAGACATAGAAGTCTTCAGTCTTCAGAATGTGTGTGTGTGTGAGTGTGTGTGTGTGTGTGTGCCACATCGCTGCACAGACCAGCTTCCTCCGCCCTCATTTTAGATTTAATTTAAGCGTGGGAGGAATTAATCAGAGCTCCCCAAGGTGCTCTGAGGAGGCCATCAGGAGAGCCGTCCTCTGATTCTGGTTCACATGTCCGTCATGTTCTGTGATAACACCGCAGTGAGCTCGTCTGCTGAGATGTTTTATAACACAATTGCTTCTCTCTGGCCCAGCAGCACTGTGTTCTCTGGGGACATGCTTTGTCCTGTGGATTTTGTTAACACTACCTACCATGGTTTATGTTATTTGGATTACCGCATACGCCGCTGATTGTTTTCATGCTGTTTTAGACAGCCTAAATTCCAGTAACAGGAATTCCATTAAGGGAGCAGGCTTCAGGTTTGAACAGATCCCACTATTCCTCTTTCCTGCTGTGTCCTGTAGTGTTGACGTATGCTAATCAGAATTCTGCATCATACACATCCATCCTCATACACCCTTATATATGCCTCCTCTGTCTCCTATCTTTCACTTTAAAGAGATCAACACATCTAGCAAGCTATTTTGCTCTAGTTACCTGCTAGATAAAGTTAGTTAGCTGCTAGATAAAGCTAGTTACCTGCTAGATGAAGTCACAGATATACACAAATAAAATATTAATAAGTGTGGTTTCATTTCCATACTTATATTCTAAGCTATTTATACAGAAATGGTCAAACTCCTCAAACTGTTTATCACTAACACTCATTAAATTTGGATAGAAAGCTTAATGTGCAAGTTTCCTGTTACCACATTGTTGGCCTTTAATACTTATTTAGCATATCAGTTTATTCAACTAATTCGCACATTTGTGCAAAATCCTGATCTGAGCCAGAGACAGCATGAGCAGAGACAGGCCAGTGCTTAAAATATGAACAGGACTGTGTGTAACACTCAACATGGTGGCTATTACGTAAGATCCACCCCTCAGCAAAATGGGCCAATCACCATGTTGGTAAAGACATTTCCAAAACACCTAGCGATAGTCTAAGAATCGAGGTAATCAACAAGTTTTTGTACACGTAATTAACCACGTTTATACTTTTAAATTCTATACGAAAAGATGAAAAAAAATTTTTGGGTTATTTGAGTCAAAGACAACACATTATGTACGCCATTCTGTTAGATTTTAACAGCTATTTCAAATCTATGTTTGAAAGTTCAATCAATCTGTTGAATCTGTCAATCAATCAATTCAATCTGTTTCTGGTATATGGGTCTCTCACCATTCATGTAAATGGGAGCCTTGTATTCTTGTATGAATGAAAATAGCTGCAAAGTGTCACCAAGATGGCCATAGAGTAGACAGAATTTATTAGAAGGACTTTGTCTGAGCTTATATGTAATGTGCCCCAAATCAGCCTAGTGAAAGTCTCTGTTTTCAACAAACTGAGCTCATGATTAGTACAAATTGTAATGAACAGTAATGATCGACAGAATTCATACAAATGAAATCGCAAATGTGGCACCATGTTGATTTTCAGTGGAGAAAAAAAAATATGAATCTCCCATGTACATGTTGTTAGCAAATAGCAAGACTGGCACAGCATTCAAAAGCTAGCCACTTATCTAGCTAATGTTCTAAATTAGTCACTGTTCACAGTAGCCAACTTGCTAACTTATTATGAAGTTAGCTAAGTACATTTAAGCTCACTTTAAGTACTGTGGCTACCACACTAGCAATTTAATCTGTTTTGCTAGCTAACATGTTTGACTATCAAACTAACACTAGCTTGATGGTGTTTCACTTTTTATAGCTAGCAGCAAGTGAAAGAGCGATTTTTAAACATGAGACTAGCATACTGGTGTCTGATATGAGAGATAAAGAAACAGCTACAGTCTGTTCTCATGTTTTACTCTCAGGTGTTTATGAGCAACAGATAGACAGTGGACTCCATTTTGTCAGACAGTCTAAAACTAGCTCCATGTGGATGATGATAAAAAATGAAGCAATTTTACTAATGTTGCATTTTAACATGACCAAATAAAATGCTAGCTCTGTTGTTCTTCACTCAGGCTCTTTTGTATTAAAAGTATTAGAGCAACATTGATAATAAAAAATAAAATAGTTGATGCAGTGAACCTCTGAGGATAGACAAGTGAATATACACTGAAGGCCTCATCTTACTTTATGAATATCAATGTGATGAAATTACGGAGGAAATGGACGTTGTGCGGAAGTTTCACTCGCCGTGTGGTGACCAAGAACAAACAGGCTACATGACCAACCCTGTGATGAAGACGAATGACTTTGCCAAGCAGCAATCTTCTTGCTGTAGTTTGATAAATTGTCAAGAAATTTAATAGCGCCACCTGCAGTACTGGAGCAACGTCCATTACAGAACTGCAGAGAGTGCGCAAGGAGAATACAACACTACCAACAATGTAGAAAAGCATTGAGAACGTCTGTAATCCGACGAGAAAAACATCTCTCTCGTCCGGAGGGAGAGGAAAGTTATACAAAGAAACTAGTCAAACAGAAAAGGCAAAGAAGAACAATATGTAGAAAAGAGATAGAGAGTAAAAAATGGCTTCGTGAAGAAAGAGATGGAAGGAGATGATAAGAAACTAAAAGGCATGGAGTGAATAAAAAGGAGAGATGGGAATACAAAGCCCAGCGATAGAAAGGCTAAGACTAGAGCAGAGATTAGAGCAAAGGTTTTGCCTTACTATACGGAGGCGAGAAAGAGAAAAATAGAGGGCAAGGCTGGATGAAAGAAAGGGTGTGTGTGAGATGGGTGTGTGTTTTGTCTGTGTGGATATAAGAGAGAGAAATGGGCCAGTCTTTCCCTGCAAGGCACACCTTGTCATTCTGCCGTTTGGGAAAGCATTAGGGATGTTGAAGCATAGAGAAGAGTGTTTGTTATAAACTGAGGAAACAATGTCAGGATTAAAAAAAAAAAAAAGAAAAGGATGAAAGGGATGGCAGACTGGCGAGTCAGTGTACTGTGCTTAATGATGTGCCTTTTAAGAACACAGTGAGAAATGGAAATGCCGCCACTTCCACTTCTGTTTATTCTTGTTCAGGGAGAATATGAATATGTATCATCTGATTATGAAGGCAAACATCAGCGCACTGATGATCCACTCATTTTAGGATTGGCTGCGATGACATTGAACAGCACACACATTTACGTTTATTGAAATAAGAAGGCAGATCAGCGGATGAGTGCTTGTATGGATAGGACTTGTCCGACCAATTAGAGATACTAAGTGTCGATGCAAAATTACACCGTAATTTTAGAATCCTGAAACGAACCCTCTTTGTACCTAAAAACAAAATAATACACAAAAACTAAGATGGTAAGCAATATATTTATTTATTTAATTATTTAATTTTAATTTAATTTAATTTTATTTTATTTTATTTTATTTTATTTTATTTTATTTTATTTTATTTTTTTTTGCAGGTACGAATACCAGTCATGGATAATGTTCTTGGTGACCAACTTAGTCCCTATAAATATTAATACCTTTAAATGATTTAATTTAAATGATTTGATTTAATTCCTGAATTTGAGTCTTGATTCTCTATACGAGGACTATTTTTCCACGACTCACGATAAATAACAATAAATATACCGATATCCGAATTACCACACAGAATAAGACATATCTCCTTAAATTTTATATGTATGAAGAGCTTCTTTCTAAAACATAGTAAATGCATTTTTGGCTATTGTTTATTTAAGCACAGGCATGTGTAAAGACTTACATTTATGCAAATGTATTGCTAACACATTTTTATATTGTGTATAAAAGACAATATACCATCCATCAGAAACAACAGAATCTCATGGGCTCATTGTTTTTATAATAAATTTTGACATAAAAATAAGTACTGAATAGTAATAGATAGAATTTGAAATCACTAAATAAAATGAAAAAAGAAAACAGTACTGCATTAAAATAATTTATTTACATACAGTATAGTCAACAATACTAGTACTGCTATGAAAAAAGTGATAGAGTGTTATGAGTGAAGTAAATTTGTTTCTAAACTTAAACGGAGTGTCGAGGTCCCAGGACCCAAGGACTCGAGACTAATGACAGACACACCTCAAAGTGATGTTCCCTCCATGTTCCCTCCATGTTCCCTCCAGGTTCTCTGTTTTTCATTCCACCTCCCAAAAACATGCAAATAACAAATTGGCTGACTCCAGTCCAGGGAGGATTCTCCCTCCACAGCGACCCTAATCAGGATGAAATGGTTACTGAAGATGAATGAATGAATGAATGAATGAATGAATTACATTTATGGTTATGCTGGGTGGGGTTGCCTGCCAAGTTACAGGTTACTTAAATTTTTTAATTAAAGTACGACCATCCTTACTTTGATGTCTTAGAGAAGAGAAGCATATTGCTTGCTCAGCTGATGAAGGATTTCTGTCAGAAATGTACTGTTTCTTTAGAAACCTTGTGCACCTCTACCTTTTACTACATCTACAGTAGCTAGATAGTTGGATGGGTAGATAGCTGGATGGATGGATGGATGGATGGATGGATGGATGGATGGATGGGTGGATACAATTTAATGTAACCTTAATACCAAACCACTCAAGATAACAAAAACATAGTATAGTTCTCTTTGTTGCTGTAATCCCATTTATTTTTTGTAGCTTGTAACCAGTAATGAACTTATTTTGATTAATTATATTTGGTTAAATTAATGATTTCTTGGGTAATTAGCCATGTAATTAAGAGGATAATGTTGCTAATTCTTGCTAATTAAATGATCAACTGGCTATACACTGGCTATAACTTACATTTTAAACCTAAAACATTGTAGCTTTTGTTTTTTCAATCACTGTCACTTTGATAATGCTAATTTCTGATAGCGCTGATATCTATGGGCAGTGTTATGCAGTCTCCAAGCTTGTCCATAGTGGTCCATAGTGGTCCATTCATAAATCATTCTATAACTGCTGGAGAAGCACATCTACTGTAAAAACACGAGCAAATTGACATAATTCAATTAGAGCATTGCTAAACATATAACATATACTGTATAGCACTGTGCTGTACACTATACATAAGGCTACTACTAGTTTGTTTTATGAAGGAGCCACCAAAGGACCAGAAGCTCTCCGCTCTCTGTGCGCTGTGTGCAAGAGTTGATATTCGCTGCTTAAGTGCTGGTACCACAGGAAAATAAAAACGGATGAACAGAGCACTTATCATTTTGCAAACCTGCATGCATAAAATTGATGTATGAAATTCGATCAATCCATGGTTCAGAAGGAATTCTTTTACATAAAAACAAACCTGTTCTTATGAGCCCCTCCTCCAAACAAACCCAGAATCGGACCTGGGTGTGGACTCAAGTATCCGAGCCAAGCATGAGAATGTCCTTAGTTTCCTGTCTGTGCTGAGCACTGTAGTGCTTGCTACATGTAGTGGGGATCACTTCACCAGTCCGTAGTCCAGCTTTCCATCTCATCACTGCCTCTCTCTTGCCTCCTGGATTATTTGTTCTGCACTGTCAAGGCTGGCTGCACTCCCACTCCCACCGTTTGCACATGCTTTAAAGATGTTTTTTGCATAATGTCTTTTAAAACGCTGGCAGTGGCGAGGAAGAGATGGAGGTGATTGTGACATTTAACAGCCAGACATGGAGGAGTGGAGGTCGGAAGGGCGATGGCAGAGCTGATGTGTACAGGTGTTCTCATTATGCTTCATTGACGTCTTTCTTTCATCCTCTCTCCTGCTTGTACACACACTTTTCTCACCTCCCCTCTCACCATTAATGCCTGCGATGACAAAATTTCCAAATGCCACTGACAAAGTGATCATTTATTCATTTGCGAGCTGGAATTAGTCACACTGAATGTCTGACTAACCAAAGAAGAGTGATGTGTGGCAGATTTATTGACTTTCTCCTCTTTGTCTCTGTCTTGTTCTCTCAACATTTTATGGTTCTTTGGTTCTCTCCTTTCTGCCTGTTGTCTGGAAGAAGGAGCCTTTGTAGATTAGATATGAGGGGTGGGCGATGTAGCCACAATTTTGTCATGTGATTCTTAAAATCTTGGTTGCTAATGACAGTGTGTCATGTGATATGGAAAATCTGGCAGGTTTTTCTACAATTTTTCAACCCCATTCTCAAGCAAAATTAGACCAATTAAGCGCAATAGAAAAGTGTTCGCCGGAGATCATGAGTTCTAATCCCGATGATGCTACAGCCATTTGTGGCTGGGAGAGAGTTGCTGGTTGGTAGTTGTCATGTGATAGGGGAGAGCTGCCTGATGGGTGGGAATTGGCCATGACTAAATTAGGGAGAAATGGGGGGAAATTTAAAAAAAAAATGCATATATGTATTTGGAGTGGAATTGAGTTAACATTATAATGTATATTAAGTAATATTGTAATAACAGTAAGTAATAATAATAGTACAATAGTAATATAATAGTAATATTACTTAATATCATTATATAAATATTAAGTAGTTCATAAAGTGTCAATTTAATGTATAAATGAGCCTTGAAGCACTCTCCTCGACCCACAAATCCCATTTCTTATGACACTGGAGAAATATGAAGATCATTACTGTTTTCCTGAATGGATTTTTAAAAAGCTGGACCAGTAGTTTGCGTATTTAAAACTCTCTTGATTGACTATGCTAGGTAGTAATATGTTACTTTATTCCTTTTTTCTGGCAAAATAATTGCAATAAATTCCAGCCGTTAATATCCAACAATTGGGATAAACTTATACAATTGAGATGTACCTGCATATTGAGAAAAGACCCAAGAGATACCAAGCAGTTTTTTTTTTTACTGAAACCTCTGTCAGTGTAAGTGCCACGGCTAAGAAAATCCTCACATAGTGCGCTGTGGGCTGTAGAGAAACCTGCAGACATCTATCAACAGACATCCCATAAGTGTAGTTTAGTTTTATTTCCCCGAAAAGGCAGGGTTGCTCTTAGCTCTCTGCAGCCTTGCTGGGAGACAGAACAACAAAGAAAAACCTCACCTCACCTCACCATCACACATTAACAGGCAGCCGAAGGCACAGTCTCTCTATTATTCCCATTGAAGCTTTATGAAACTAAGCCATTCTCTTACCCCATATGTCCTGTGCACTGCCCGGACTGTTTTTATGTCATAATCTTTAAGATTGTGTCTCAGAGGAGGGGCACGGTGGAGAGGGGAAGCCTCCCAGAGGCAATGTGGGAAATGAAGTCAGGCGCATGTGAATGAGGTTTTCAGTGGCACTGATGCGTGAAGTGGAAAGCAGGGTCTGTTTTCCTGCATTTCATGGTTTACACCGAATCAGGAAGCTGCTCAGCCCTCACTTATTTCCCTCACGTTCACCAGACTATCAAGCTCAGTGACCACAGCAAAGAAGTAGAAGGCATTGATGGGAAACCAATAGCAAGAAACTCTGATTGGGTCATATATAATCTTTTTGCCCCCAATATATATTACAGATCAGGCAAAAGGGAATTGGGAGTATATCAAAAGGGTTGAACGCAGAAAACAAGCTTAGTTCTGTCCTCTTTTCTACTAAGAGAAGCGTTAATTATAGAGGTTTTAACAACTCTTTGTGCTTGTGGAGGTAGGCAATTTCGCGCATGAACTACTAAGCGCCTGCATGCAAATGAACGCCAGCACACCTTACCTTATTAACATTTGGCTGATGAAATAGAAACCGCTGTTTTGCACCTGTCTTTCTGTCAGCAGATGGGCCAGCCAACATACATGCTTGCAATACGTGCTTGAAACACTGTTCTTGGACATGTTCTTTTTGTTGGCATTGACAGTTTAGCTTTGTTTATCATGCTTCATATGAGCAGCTTTCACTGCATGTCAGATAGCACATGTAGTCACAAAAATTGGAAGAGTTGGTTCAGGACAGTAATCTCCATCAGTACTTTTTTGTATTGTAAGAAGAAACCTTTCCTAAATACATACGCAATAAAGCAAATTTGTAATAAATAAATGAATGAATGAATAATACCTTTGAGTAGATCATGGCAGCCAGTTTTTGAACACCAAAAATGTGTAACGATGCAAAATGATAGTAGATATCAGAATCCATAATGTACTTAAATTTCTACCCAGTTTTTACCCCATTTTCTCCCATTTTGGTCACTTGCCAAATCCCACGCATTAGCTAGTTCTCCCCTATCACTATTACCAACCGGGGAGAGTGAAGCTAGCACATGCTTCCTAAAAGTCACATGAACCCAGCCACAGCATTTTTTCCACTTCTTGCTCATGCTGTGTCACAGGGCAGCTGAACACTCAAAAGTACAAACTGACTCTTTCTGCATACATGAGTTCACAGACACGCATGATTGGTTAATGTTGCCCTGATTGACAGAGGAGAGAGTAATGTCATTTCTCTTACCCAAAGAGCATGGCCAGTTACGTACTGTTGGGACGCCCAGCTATGGAGGCTTTGGAATTTTTTTGGCTGCAACATGTTGGTAACATGCGAGTCCCCAGATTATGTCAACTTGAAGAGTGGCTAGGATCTCAGAAGAGAACCAAGAGAGGGCTTGTTGAACAGTACCAAGGTCAAACATGTTAGCTGTAGCAGGACAGGCATGTACAAAGGGAACAACATTGATTGTGTGACGCGCAGGATAACATCTCTGACCTGCTAGCGCATTTGACTGGAATGATCCTGGGTACTGTTTGGGGGTCATCACCAATCAGGGCCAGGGCTAACTGGACCATTGCTCTGGCTAACTGTCAATCACACAGATATATAGTAGCAACCTGTGAATCGATCGGTGTATATGATCAATGAATAATCCTAATCGCATTCTCTAGAGCATGCACCAAAAGCCAAGTTGAAAACATGAAACCAAACATGAAATGTGGGGCGTTTTTGATAATGTCAGATGGAAGCTTTCTTTGGGCTGTGTTACATTCTGAATCTTGGCTCCTTGGCTTTAAAAAGGTCAAGCCAACCTGGAGCATAGCTGAGCTGACGTTTGGGAGAGGGTGGCTGGCGAGAGTGTTGTTAAGGTGATTGCTGCTTTGATTGCTACAAGCAGCCAGCATGTCCCCTTTAGCACTTTCTTTCTCTCTAACGCTTTCCCTTCCCTGGGATTGGGCTCACAGTAGTGATTTCGGCATACATCCCCCTCCCGGCAGATTAAATAAGATAGAAGATGTGTCTGAAAAACTATAACGAGATGGAGCCAGGCAGGGAATTGCATGGAGGTGACTGCGAATGCCTGGGTCTCTAAAATAAAGGGCTGCAGAGGTCACTGTTGTGTAATTGCACTCACAGGTGAAATGGTATCATTGGGTTGGACTTTCCAGTTAATGCTGTGTCCTTTGTGTAAATATCCTGATGCACATTGAAATAAGCAAATAAGCAAATTAAATTAGGACATTTAATGGAGAAAGGGTGCAAGGGGGATGGGGGGGTGGCAAGACAACAATTCTTTTAGTAATTGTTTTATGTTGGGTAATCGTATAAAGGCTCTGGAATGACAAGCAGAGTAAAGAGAACCAATTCAGCATCACACGAAAGCGCGTCGACTGTGGAAATCGGGTGAAATTGAATGACTGCAGCGTGAAAAGGCGGCTTCAGAGCTGCAGCACTCTCACACTCCACTAGACTGGATAAGAAGCGTGACAGTTCTGTCCTACTTGAGCAGGATGAGAATATCTGTGGTTGGTCATGTTGGTGGAAAAAGTCCATGCAGGTGTCTGAAATGCTTCCTGTCTTGCCTCAACATGCATGTGTGTTTTCTTTGCTACCCCAACCCCCTCTTCAGCCAGATGTGAGCTCTGCAGTCATTAAGATAACTGTCACGGCACATGCATTATCAGTGAGCCTGTATTTAAAGCACAATAAGATGCGGATAATAATCTACAATTATCCTCAGATGCACGTGAGCGGCAATCAGTGTCGTTTGGAGAATTACCAAGACGAATAGACAAAAGACACTTCAGCTGGTTCTATATTCAGCAAAGTATAATTGTGACAGAGACTGTCAAGCATAGTAGGAGCACCGAGGTACCTGGTGTTCGTCTGTATATCCTTGATGAAATGGAGAGCAGAACAAGGCATTGTTTAGTTTCAAGTTTCCTGAGATGTGGGGTCGTCTTTTGCCATGAGTTTGGAAGGAAGAAAGAAAAAACATCAAAGTTAGGATGCTTTCTATCAGCATAGTTATTGTCAGATGCAAGAGCACGATGCATTTCACTGAAGCTCTTGTTTATTTGCAAGCAGTTAAAGACATTCTGTATTTTTCCCCACACCAATTCAGTGCATATAAAGAGATGGCGTTCAGTTAAAAAAAGACTGATTTCCCAAGGCATACATACAAAACCATGTCTGTGGTTTTGTAGTTTGGTCTGTGGAGAACAAGCAGTGCTTTGATATCCAAAGGCATAATTCACAGAGGGGTGATGATGAGACATGATGATGAAATTCATACACTTGTTCATGTAAGTTACCCATTGGGGTAAACGACTCTCTCAGGCCCTCTTATAAATATTTGAAGAGTCTCTAAAGGAATTCTACTAGCAAACACTACATTAATCTACTTTGTTTGTAAATGCTATAGAGTGGCAAAATGAATGAATTTCCTCCCTTGAGGTGTGTTATTTAATTAAACTTTTAGTTACCTAACTTTCTCTCTGTTGTGTTCTTTTCCAGTCTGCTCGCAGTACTCGAGGGGCGTATTCGCCATTTTCGGCTTATACGACAAGCGCTCCGTACACACACTAACGTCCTTCTGCGGAGCGCTGCACATCTCCCTCATCACGCCCAGTTTCCCCATCGAGGGCGATAGTCAGTTTGTGCTGCAGTTGAGGCCGTCCATACGAGGAGCTCTGCTCAGCATCCTCGACCACTATGACTGGAACCGCTTCGTCTTCCTATATGACACCGATCGGGGTGAGACTCGTGCACACACACACACACACACACACACACACACACACACACACACACACACATACTACAGCAATGAGGTTGACGGTAGGTTTGTAGCATTTAGTCACAGTGATCAGATGTAGTATATAAAGAGCATATGTTTAATAATCAGTGAAGGAGGTTCAAAGCTTAACGGTATGTAATAGTGTTGTAGGTTTCAATAGTTTCTGTCTGAAGTGATGGACTCCTCTTTTTTAAGGTTTTTTTCCCCCATCCTGCTAGTGTTTTCCTAAAAGAAATTGCTGCTGTGGTTTTGTTTCTTCTGGAACATACGCCAACTCCTGAGCTCCCAGATCCCAACGAACACTTCCGCAGCGAAGAATCAGAGCCTTGTCTTTCCCCCTCCCTTGTCTTTTCTCTTTCCTCTCCATCAGTGTCTTTTCTTCTCTCTTCCTCTTCCCCCCAGTGTGCTAGACTGCTACACTGGCAGGAGTCCCGGAGGAGAGCTGTGGCTTCTGCTCTGACACGTTTCTAAAAGCGCACACTCTCTTCCTGTGAGAGTCTGGCAGATGAGCTACTGATACATCTGACTTTATCCTCATCTGTCATCACAGAATGTGTGTTTTGAGTAGGCCTACATTGGATAAACAGCTCAGTTACCCACAGGATCAAATCCAGAAAAAAAGGGACAGCTCCAAGTAATATATAGTGCTTACTAGTGCAATTGACAGTCTGTTAATTTTTTTTTCAACGTATATATGTAAGGAATAAAACATTTCAGGGTGTGCAGTTATAGGAAAATAATCAGTCACAGGGTGGTGTGATGCAGCCCAACATGAAGCGGAGTTCCTCTTACCACCCCAGTGTTGCTTATTTTCCAATAACAGCACGTCCTATAATAATGTAGAATCAGGCTGCTTTCCCACTAGCGCAGGTTTTGTGTGTTACAAAGCACTTTTTTCATTACAAGTGAAAAGCACCAAGTAACATCACCTTAGAGCACACTCAACACCTTGTTAACGTAAGGATATATTGATCCATTGATTATATTTTAATGTAAATAGAGATACCAGATTAGGTATTTTTGCGACATTCATCTTTAACCATACAGTGGGCTAAAAAAAATGCAAGTGTGAAATCAGCCTAATGATACCTGTGTATTAGGGGCATGCATAGGATCATAGGATATGCATAGGATCATAGGATATGCAGGGGTAGAATCGAATTATCTAATTATCTGACATGCTTTGAATATCTAATATCTAAATTGCTGAAGAAAAAAAAGCAGACAAACAAATAAAAGCTTCACATGGTTGCTTTGCCCTGCTGGGCTGGCTGGCAAATATACAAACACACACACACACACACACACACACACACACACACACACACACACACACACAGCTTCAGGCTACAGATTTATCAGATATTAATCAGTGCTCTGTTCTGTGTTGGTTATTTGAAGTAAAGGCTGTGGCTGTAAATTGAATGTGAAGGCATTTTAAAGCTATGGTGCAGAAAGCCGCAGCTATGCTGGAGATCTACTGGTGAGATGGTATATCAGATATCAGAGAAGACTGACAAGTAACCAGTGCTGATCCTCATTGGGAACCCATTGCACATATGGGAATAAAAACTCATATAAAACTAGAGAAGCCAAATTTGATTTCAAACAGAGGATACATGTATTAAGTAGTTTTCATCTCAGGGGTTTCCTGTAGTCCAGAGCCGATGAGCTGCTGTTTGTATGTATTAATACATTATCATTAAATATAATGGTAGGAAAATTGTACTTTGGGTATTATTCAAAATCATTTCTTGTACTCTTACTCAATTACATAAACACAACAGTCAAACTTTTACTCCTATCATTTTCAATTTAGAAACTTCACTTACTCATTACAAAGACTTGAAGATTGTGAGAATTTTATTTATTTTTTTGCCCAGATGTCGATCCATTTAATTTGAAGTGAAGTGAAGTGAAGTGACTTTTCTGGCCAA
>CM074959.1:9269425-9286398 GCA_037577455.1 Pangasius macronema | reverse complement strand
AGACTCGAACCCACCACCTTCAGGTTCACCTTCGGGTTACAAGTCCGACTCTCAGACCATTAGGCCACGACTGCTCCAATTTAATTGCCAATCTGATTAATTTCATTTGGATTTTTTTTTTAACAATATTTAACTTTCAGTCAAATCTGTAATCATTTGTATTGATAGCACAAAACCAATAATCTTTCTATAAGTGTCACTTACTCCTTATACATTAAAGGTAGTTAAAAAAAAAAAACACACAATCTGATCTTATGGAAAAGCGTGGTTGGATTTTGTCCAGCTTCATTGCCAGCATCTATGGTTTAGCTGTAGCATTTCTGATTTGTGACCCCTTGCTGCAGCTAAATGGGGGACCCCTGAAGAGACCTTTTTTCCAGCTAAAACAGCATTCAGACCAAACATGTATAAAATTCACCTCACAGAAAAGCAAATTCACTGAAGGGTAAAGGACACGGGACATGAAAAAAAGCCTTTTCTTCTGCTTTATGTTAACTTTATCTAGGTGAACTCTGACCTCTGTATTCACAAGCCTCGGTCTTATGAGCCAACAGGACTGTGACCTCTGCTCGATAAAAGAAATGGAGGAGATGCATATTGTTATGTAGCAGATACACTGGTCTTTTGCCTCGCTGTTTTTTTTTTTTAATATTAATAAAACTACTTTAGTAAATACACTAGGGGTTTTGGAGTAAAATTATGTTCTGTTTTGCTTTTTTTTCTGCTCAGATTTTCTGGTTAATAATGTTGGCACCTCTGGAGCCCTGCTCGTAACTCTAACTTTAACCTCGATTGCTTTAAAAGAGGTGTGTGAACTGTGCGAACAAGTTTGCATATGTGAGATCATTTAGGAGGAAAAAAATCTTAATATTTTACTTAAAATGGGTTTCTTTTTTAAGACCCCAGTAACATAATACCCCATATTTTGATATAATTATAACTTTTCTGACTTTCCAGTCCCAGGAGGTCTAAAGCAAGATTTTAATTCAGAGGCTGCCAACCACAGTGTATTACCTCTTTTTACTGATGATACATAAGAGAATTTATGCATTTTTTTGTTTGATATAGAGAACAACTTTAAACTAATCCGAGTCCATAATCTACCTGTAAAACATCTGTAGGTTCTTATATACTCAGAATTGCCATTGGCTATAACAGTGACTTTTTGTTTAAATGTGAGTGAGTTGGCTCACTTGTAAACGTCATTGAATAAATGATCTAGGCATAATCTAGCAAGCTTACACAGCTAGTTAACACTTGCTGAAAAACGTCCTTGCTAATTTAACTAGAAAAACAATCTGTCTAGTAATGGCAATACATCCACAAGCTAACATCAGTTACTTTTACATGTTTTAAAGCAATGAAATTAAACGTTTATACAGATACTTTTACACAAAATGTGTTGCTACAAAACTTATATTCAGAGATGTTCAGGATAAATTGGGTTACATGTCAGTAGACAGCTTATTCACTGAGGTCCAATGCAATATGGTCCCCATATTGATTTATATCACTCTGAATCGAATGATCTATGATTACAACCAAAAACAAAAACAACAAAAACATGAACCAAGACAATTGGAATGTGAACCATCATCCTGCTTGTTGGTTAAAAAACAATATCACTGATTGCCAGTGCTGGCACCAGTGCCTCACCATTTGGAAATTTAGGCAATGGATGGTAGAACATGCTAGCAGTAGGCCAACAATCATGAACAGACATGATTCCCAAATGGTGAACTGCAGGCTTGCCAGATTAGGCATAGGTTAATCCATTAATTATCGAAGCTAAAGGAAGGTGTTGCCAGTTTCTGATTGTGACCATAAGGGTCCATTTTACATGGACATCTGCTCATCCTGGAGTCAAGTGGCCCTAGGAGGCTGCGGGTATCTCTCTCCAGCAGCCACATTAACATATCTGACACACAGCAACGTGGCAGGCTGAAATTAAAACTCTACTCATCAGTGCTTTGAGATCCTCAACAACATCTAAAAGCTGAGAGAACATGCAGCTCTTTGAGCCTGCTAGTGTGACTTAATGAACTCAGAATCACAGTTTTGCATGTTATTTCAGACAAGCCGGTGAGAAGCTGCTGGGAAAAGAGAATCTTTACACTACTATTCAGATATCACATGCTAGGGGGCGGTTTTGGTGACTTATACCTTAGAATGGCCATAAAATGCCAAGTAACAGGCATCTCTGGATCAAGTTAAATCTGATTCTAATACGAAAACTTAAATATCATCGTCGCTAAGTTTGACATACTGCTTCAAGAATAAAATACTGTTTTCAACACAATTTCATAGTTAGCCTAATCTTAGTTTTCCTGATAGTGAACGAATATTTTAAGTTACGCAATATGAGTTAACAAAATATATGCTAGCTTGCTGGTGGACCTGACTAATGAGATTGAGTACACATTTAAAAATAAATACTTGAGCTGCCTCAGAATAGTGAACTTGACTATCTATGAAACAAAATAACTACTGATAGAGACATAATATTAGCTAAGATTAACTAAGTGGAATTGTTAGTTGGCACATCTTCATTAAATAAACAGTGTAGCTATAATCTAGTAAGCTAACATAGGTGGAGAACATTTGTTGAGACAATTAGCATGCTAATTTAGCAAGCACACTATCCTTCCAGTAAAGACAACACATGCACAAGCTAACAGCAGTCATTTTTATATCTTTCAAAGCAATTAAATAATATTTTTACACAGATGCTTAACATATGAAATATGTTAGCACAGCACTTAGATTTACTAATGTTCAATGGAAATGTGGTAGAGGCTTTTTAGGAACAGTTTGGTAGGGCTTTCTATCTAGAACGTTATGACTGTCGAGCTGCTCAGCACGTCGCACCATTAAAAAACATGCAAAATAAAATCGCAATCCTCATTCTGATTTATGAAGACAGCCTCTTCTCTTCTACAGGATACTCTATCCTGCAGGCCATCATGGAGAAAGCAGGTCAGAATGGCTGGCAGGTCAGTGCAATCTGCGTGGAGAACTTCAATGACGCAAACTACCGGCAGCTCCTGGAGGACCTGGATCGCAGGCAGGAGAAAACATTCGTCATAGACCTGGAGCCAGAGCGACTCACCAACATGCTGGAGCAGGTACATCTCAGATGGTCGCACAAAAAAACAAATGAGAAATACATGACTTTGTTTACATCTGACCATTTCACGTGTGTGAATGCACCCATGAAAATCCCAGGAGAACAGCAGTATTTCTGAAATACTCGAAGCCTATCTGGCACCGACAACCAGTGAAAGTCACTGAGATCATGATATATATTATCGTATCTTATATATATCGTATCTACATGATTTTATGATTTTGTGTTGTTGCCACATGATTGGCTGATTAGATACGTGCATGAATGAGCAGGTGTTCGGGTGTTCCTATACGTGTATAAGTGAATGTATATATTCATATATACTATATGGCCAAAGGTTTGTGGACACCTGACCATCACACCCATATGTGATTTTTGAATTGCCCATTCCAGATTTAGTCCTGCTCTGCTGTTATAATAACCTCCACACTTCTGGGACAGCTTTAGATTAGATTTGCTCATTCAGTCACAAGAGCGTTAGTGAGGTCAGGTACTGATGTTGGGTGAGGAGGTCTGGGGTGCAGTCAGCATTTCAGGTTCATCCCAAAGTTGTTCAGTCGGGTTGAAGTCAGGGCTTTGACAAATCATGTCTTCATGGACCTCACTTTGTTCACAGGGGCATTGTCATGCTGGAACAGGTTTGAGCCTCTTAGTTCTAGTGAACGGAAATAATACTGCAGCATACAAAGGCATTCTAGACAATTGTGTGCTTCTAACATTGTGGCAAAAGTTTGAGGAAGAACCAAATAAATGTGCGATGGTCAGGTGTCCAAATACCTTTGGCCATACTTTTGGCCATGTAGTGAATATATATCACTAGTTTTACCTTCTTCCTTCAATAAACTCACCAGCATCCCCTCTTGAGGGTCATGAAGTCTTTTTAGGTTAGGATTTACACAATTATTCAATACATGTACAGCTTACATCATTTTAAGTACCTTCTTTTTGAGTTCCTTCCTCCTTCTGAGCAGGGGTATGCAAACAGAATAAAAAAAAACAACAACAAAGAAACAAGTGCGTGTTCAGAAGATGAAAGAAAGAAAAAGATAAAAAAAACTTTGTTAACCACAGTATTTTCTACAATGATCAGCACTCTATCAAAGAGGCAGTTTGTCATTTTAAGAGCCTGTTGCTTACCTGGTTTGCAATTGCAGTTGCCCTCCCAAAAGCCCGCCCCTTCTGCCAACTGACACCACGCGTCCATTTAAACTATGTATGGGTTTTTTATATGGACCAGAAAAAAAAAGCTAATATTAGCCTGAAATAAAATACCTACCAAGATCTGATCTATAGCATGATTATTATAGATCTAGAAATACTGTTCAAAATTATGGATCGAAGAGTCTAAATATCCGCCTTCTGACATGGTAAATGCCACTGTACTCTGAGGTCATAGCAGTTAAAAACAGCATGCCAAGTCTCTATTTTTGACATGGCACATAGCACATCTGGAAATGAGGTCAACACAAAGTTGGTGGTCTAGACTTAAGAGCTGATTAGCATATTACATGCATACAGAAATAAGACTTCAGTGCCGCTAACTGCAGTCTGCAAGCATTTAGCTACAAATGACTGCATGTGCTTAAAAGCCTACAACCCAGATACAAGATCTATAAACAACCAGATGTACTGTATGTAACTGCGTCTATCGTTATAGACAAACAAGTAGATTAAAACTGTTTACAATGATTTAGTGTGCGAGTGCGTTTTCTATATGCTGTGACAGATTTTTGCCTTTCAAAATAATTTCCCTCTCTGTCACACGTCTTTGAGATATGAGAGGCCGTATTTACTTAATATCGCTGCACTGACAGAACATTATAAGCTGAGGCGGTCTCTATTATTACTGTTAATTAAAAACAGCAGAAGTCTGATTTCCCCCTCGGCTGGTGGCGCAGGCGTTTCATTCAGGTGTCGAGTGAACGGTGACAACTGTGTGTGTTGTGTTTGCAGATTGTCAGCGTCGGCAAGCATGTCAAAGGCTACCATTACATCATGGCAAATTTGGTGAGTGAAATTGTTTTTCCTCTTTTCTTCCTCCTTCTTCCTTCGTGCATATTTCCTCAATTCGCATCTACTCTTCTTTCCTCCCTCTGTGGCTTTCTTAATCGTTTTTTCCTTTTCAAGATGTCGAGTCTAATTCGTATTCCGGGCGGCAGCGCCGGTGACAAAACGGAACAGGCATGGGATTGGCTCACGAGGGCAAACAGGGGGACGAGTGTTTACAGAATCAGGCTTATCACAGGCCAGCTTGAATATTTCTCTTCCTCTCTCTTTTGTCCACTGCAACAGGGTTTTAAGGACATCAATCTGGAGCGTTTCATGCATGGTGGGGCAAACGTGACAGGCTTTCAGCTGGTGGACTTCAGCAATCCCATGGTTATTAAACTCCTGCAGCGCTGGAACAAGCTGGACCAGAGAGAGTACCCCGGCTCAGATGTCCCTCCCAAGGTAAACTCACTCACACCATGATTCAAATGTACCAGTTCCTGCTAAAATATATTCTACCCAGAATGTCAATTTGAGTGATAACGATGCAGATTTCTCCTGACAAACTAGAACTATCTGTCATGGATTCCCTCTTCATGTAGTGGTTCCCATGGTGACAAGCATCATGTGATTAAATTTTGGTTCTAGATCTGTCTCTGCCCCTGCCCTGTCTGTTTTTTTTTTAACCAATTGTGTTCACCTGTTCTGTGTTTTGTTTCTTATATCATTTGTATGTCATTGTTTGTTGCAGTGTCTTGTTGATAATATCGCACTTTTTTTTTGTCATTATGTCTAAGTGACTCTTTGTCTGAATCAAAGAGTTTTCTAGTTGTGCGTTTCCATAGTTTTGACCCTAGTTCCTGTTCAGCATTTCTGATTATGGATTGCCATAGCAACAGCACTGTGGTATGAATACATTAAGCACGTTATTTGTTTACATAAACTATTTCATTGGTTTTAAGAAACGTGTTCAAGTCTAACTTAATGCAGGACTGAAAACTGAAAAGATTTTTCACCAGGATTTGAACAGTGCCAAACCCACTAATAATAACAAACTAAGCAGAATACTTGGTTTGCTAGTGTAGGCATGTGAAGTAGTGGGTTTCGGGGCATACGTCACATAATAAGACATATAAGATCTAGGCGACATATACGTTACTTTAAGCTTCTTTCAGCATCAGCAGTTTCCCATTAGCCATCCTGTGTGTAACATTGCCAGAGATGCTCAAGCCGCTGCTGCATTTCAGTCCTTTTCCATTCACCGTGATTGCACATCCCCACGGGAACTGATTAGGATGACAGTCAGTAGAGAATGCCATGAGATTGACATGCTGAAGGAAATCCTCTTGCCGTGGCCTTGAGGGATGCTGCATTAGGATGGCTTTTCCTAAGCACACGCTGCTGGCGAGGACTGGGACCTGTGTCCTCGAGAGGTTACAGGCTTTAATGGCTCACAGAGGGACACTTGGCTAGCACTGTTTTTTTTGTGTGTGTGTTTGACCACATATGGACTTAGAAATCTGTGATTCATACACATTGTAACTGACTGCAGGTCTAACAGCATGGATCTGGCACTGCCTCCTCTCTCTGTGTGTTTCTTCAAAGCCGTGTTATTTGCATAGCCAAAGCCACACTCAATGCTTGCCTAGCACTTAATTGAAGCTCTTTTGGTGCCACGGTTATTCTCGGAGTCCCTGAAGTCTGTGCTATCCTCTTCATCATCTGAATCCTCAGCAGCTGCACCCAGCTCAGTCCTCTTGTTTAAGGGCTTAGATAAATTTGTGCCCCGCTCTGAACTGCAGAGGTCCAGATGAAACAGAGGGCATTACTGCAGGATGAATGGGGCTGAACGCGTTCTCTTTAACCCCCCACCCTGGTGCTAACGGCAGGCTGCTTTTCTCCTCGGCATCACCCCAAAGCCTCTCTAATGAATCTAAGGGAATGATGTAACATCCGCCTCCTGGCCTGGAGGACATAATGAACTCCCGTCATCTTTGATAATTAATACATGACTGCAGCGCTGTGCTAGTCTCTCTACACATATCCTGCTTTCTTCATCCCCACCTTCTTCCTTTCTCCCATGCTCTTCTTTCTGTCTCCTTCACCTCCTCTGACAATCTGATGTTTTTCGCATTGAGGTCTCTCCATGGGTTTAGTGTTTTGTTTGTAAAGGAAAAAAATCTGTGCCAGCAATCCTTCACCTTCTCAAAGCTTTGAAGTGCCTTCAAACAGATAAGAGTGGCTGAACAGTGAGGCATGGAAAAGGAGGGGCAGAAAGAAAAGGCGGAAATGTTATTCGCTTGAGAAGGGCGGATTAAAACCGACTTTAGTAGCAGGTCAGAGTATCTGGTTCACGGACCAGACATGCACACTGAAAGCAAATTTGTTTTCCAAAATGCCCCATTGGTTTCATTTTCAGCAGGGAATTATAATAATACACTGATTACCTAAATTCAACATTATGCATAAGCCCAGCCTTAGCTCTTAGTGCTGACCAATCAGCACTTCAGGGGAAAGTTATAGTACTCTGACGTTGACAGACGTAAATAGTTTCACCCAATTACAAAATTTGCTGGGTTCATTATACTGTGTGACTCCAAACTGCATGATTATAAATTAACAATAACAATAGATATTATTAACAATAAATGAACAATAAATATAGCTATAAGTAGCGATCTCCGGGGTCCAAGCACCCTTACCCAGTATCTAATACTGCCATCCATTTACTGTTCTTCCACTAAGCCATAAATGCCATAATGTATCTAATACTGCCATAATTCTACTATCCAAACAACTACTTACCTGTGAGATTCATGCTATCACTTCCGCATACTTGTATTTATATCCTGTTATGCTGCTATGCTGAGCCAAGGCAGCGTAATCTCGTTCTGTATACATCTACTGTATATTTGAATGACAATAAAGTCTGTCTAAGTCTCTAAGTCTCTAAGTCTTGGTATATAACACCCACATTGGCCAGTTTTTGCCAAGTTACATAGAACATTAAAGAGACCATAGTGTTGTGGCAGTAGCTCTGTGAAATGCCTGCTGAAAGCTGATTGGCTGATGCCATGTTTTTTAGTAATCATTAGATTACTAAAATCCATTTTCGGATTAGTGGATGCAAAACACCAAATATCAGCTTTATTGGATTCATGTTTTCTGAGAAACATGTATTTGAACTTAATCCCACCACATGAATGACCATGCATCATGCTTGTAAAGTTTCCATACTACATGGTTATTAAAAAAAAAGTTAAATGACAAAAAAATGTCGCCTAACAGAAGGTCATTGATGATTGTTTAAAGCAAGTTCCTTAAATTTGCTGTTTAGTTTCATTTCTTTTTTATTTCATTTTTCATTCATTCATCTTCAGTAATGAAGTAATCCTTTATCCTGGTCAGGGTTGCACTGGATCCAGAGCCTATCCCAGGAACACTGGGTGCGAGGTGAGAATACTCCTGGATGGAATGGGGGCACCATGGTCTCACACATCCACACATTCATTCACACCTAGGCAGTTGATTTTTTTTTCTTGATGCTGAATAAACACTAATAGATTATTAGTTTTGACTGCTTTTGTATTTGGTAAGTCTCTTCTGCAAAATTGGTCTTTGAAATGGCCTTTAAAAGGCTTAAACGTGTATAATTTGCAGACAGGCTGTAATCAAATACATATTTCTTTAAAATCCACTTTAAAGACTGACAGGTTCATTTGCATACCTCGTTATTAACATTCGCACCCTAGGGCCTAGGGGAAAAAAGCAGAGCTAAAACACTGGCACCTCGTGCAGTGTCCGTGTAAAGAGAAAGAGAGAAAGGAGAGACAGAGAGAGAGAGAGAGGAGGGTGAGGTGAGTCATATCGTCATATCTCACGTCTCATATAGACATACACACACTTCTGCATTTGTCAACAGCGAAGACAGATGTGCTCGTATGCACTGTTTCGACGGAATGCAGTGTCCTTCTGTCCCCAAGCCCCTCCCCCAGAAACCGAACATGCATGTGTAATTTAACATGCTGAAAAAATGTCCAAGGACAAGCTCGTTTGAGTGTAACTCAGTGTGCAACTGCTCTCTCCTCCTTTCTCTATTCCCCATTTGCTTGCTTTCTCTTGTTCATGCTGACACACTTGCTGAACCCTTTTTTTTGTGCTGCAGAAGCATGACGTTATTTCTGTAATGCAGCTGTTCTTTATCTGAACCAGCAAATGCAGTGTATTGTCCTGCTCAGTACTTTGTTCTTTGAAGCCTTTTGAGCAACCAAATTTCACTGATTTGTCTCCTTATTTAAGATGTGTTGCTGTAGTTCAGCATTGTATCAATTCCTGAGCATTTGCTACAGTGCTTATCTTATTGAAATACCTTTATGTATGTCTGATCATTGTTGCTACAGTACTGCAACAGTTTCTGTGGAGTAGCACATCTACCATAAAAACGCTAACAACTGAGCAACATTTGTACAAAAATGATCAAATATACAACGTTGCCTTATATGTCATCGGTTTGTCCTAATTTTGCAGCATAGCAGATGTTTCTGGATAACAAGAGCTAGGCAAAGGGTAAAGTTTCATCAGCCATTTACAAACTTGAGCATATGGCACCACCATTAGACTTCTATTTACTTTTTACACGTCAACTTAATATTTAGAATAAAATTCTGATTTTAATTATACAATATAGTTGTTCAGCAGCATTAGGTAAACTATCCACCTACCAAACACAACACAGCTAGTTAGCTAGTTAGAGGTAACTATCTGGTATGGAAGAAGCTAGCAAAGTTTGCTAACTTATTTTTAGGTGAACTACAGGGTGTCCCAAAATTCTCCATACATAGGGGAAATTAACACATTTTAGCAAAATATGTTCAAAATTTTTCATAGTCTATATTATATATTTTTCAGATAGCCTTTAAGAACGCCTTTGACAAAAGAAGAACGTATTGAAATCATTTTCATGGCTGGATCAGGAAGCTGTCGCAAGGTTGCAATGGACTTCAACAGGAAACGTGACAAGCATATCACACACAACACTGTTGCCAAACTTATTAACAAATTCAAAAAGACTGGAAGTGTTGCGGACCAACTGAGAAGTGGACATCCACAATCATCCAGTGATGAAGGCACAACCCACTTGGTGCTGGTAGACATATTCCCTTATATATGGAGACTTTTGGGACACCCTGTATAATATTGTATAATAAGAAGAAGTAGATTAAATTTAATAGGAATCCTATTAATGTTAACAGAGCTGAAACTCCTACTATTATCAAGTTTTTTAATCTTGTGATCAAGTTTAATTTAAAAGCCACCCTTGCTGATTTAGGGATTCCTGAAATTCTCACAAATCAGGACAGGGAAAAATTGTCATGTCCTACACCCTGTACAATACAGTAAACTTATTGTGTTGATTTCAAAGATACAGTCATATATTTACGAATATAATATTTGTATTTGTGCATGTTTTTTCTTTTCTGTAACTCTATCAAAATTACACTATCAGCGAATGAAACACAAAGCCCAGAGGTAGAGGTAGTATGCATTTGAACGAGGGCTGTACAGGATGCTGGTATTTAGATGACCTTTACCTGACCTTCTCTCTATGCAGTACACCTCCGCTCTGACATACGATGGAGTGATGGTGATGGCAGAAGCCTTCAGGAACCTGCGCAGGCAGAAAGTGGATATCTCGCGCAGGGGCAATGCCGGAGACTGCCTGGCAAACCCGGCAGCTCCCTGGAACCAAGGCATCGACATGGAGCGCACACTAAAACAGGTATGCACAGCCAGAAAGTGGATGGAGTAGGAAAGAAAGGATTACTGAGCATACGCAGTGCCAGTGGGGTAAAATACCCTACTTTTACCTGTCACAAATGATTATGTATACCAGAAGCTTGTGTTAGCCTTTATCATCCTCAACTGGTAGCTGTTTACAATAATAAAATCAGCTAGCTATTACTAAATTTTGAGAAAACTGGGTTAAAATCAAAAACTAAAAAAGTAAGTAAGAATAACTGATTCTATGTTGTCTGCATAGTGTATTGTTTAGCACTACTTGCAACATTGTTAGCTAGGTTAACTAGTTAGCTAAGTTGACAACTGAAAATTTGAGGAATTGCTAGTTGGCTTGCTAATGTAACTAGCCACACTAGCTAGCTATGTTAACTTGTTAGATTAGGCTTCATAACTGACAAAACACGGTTAAGCAAAGTGGCTGGTATGCTCTGATTTGAAAAGATTTGAAAAAAATTGAATAAGTTGTAATAATTTAGAGAGCACATAAAGTATGTTAGTAAGATGTTGGGCCACTACAAGCCACCAGACCAGAGTCATTGCACCTTGACTACAGTTCGCTGGAACTGTACTGGAGGGATGAGCACCATTCTTCTAAAAGCTATTCCCTCATTTGGTGGTTTGATGATGGTGGTGGATAGCACTGTCTAACACGTCACTCCAAAATCCCCCAAAGGTGTTCAGTTGGGTTCAGATCTGGTGAGTGTGGAGGCCATAGCATATGATTAACATCAGTGCCATCCTCATCAAACAATTAAGTGAGCCCTCATATCCTGTGGATGGAGGCGGAAGAGACAACACTCATCAAGGATAGAAATGTTTCATCACAGGATTAAAGGAGATCAGTCAGAAGAACTGTATTGATTTGCAGTGAAGCTGCTTCCCTCTGAGGAGGAAAGTAGGCACAGAGCATACCAGCAAAAATATTTTCCCCACATGACATAACAAAGCCACTTGTTTTTCAGTTCATTTGTTGCCCATCACGGATCTATGTAGTCTATACATGGGGGACACTTCAGGGGCGTATATACACTGGGATATCTTAGCCATTAATATGTAGTTTTCCTCCACTGGAATTGGTGTGAGCTCTCGAAGGGCTGTATATTCAAGGGAAAAAAGAGAGAGACGCCTAAGGCAGTCTATAAGGGTGAAACTAGGAGGTGATGAGTAAAGTGAAGTTGTGTTAGATAAATAGTTGAGGTGAGAGTGATAGTGAGAGTGCAATACGAAGTGTTAAGCTTAGAGAGGAGAATAATTGAAGAGCAAGCAGAAGCGGCAGAGTAATGGGAGTGTGAGAGGCAGCAGCTGGATAAGCAGTAATTACATTGTTTATCGCCACAATCCAGGTCCGGCTCCAAGGATTAACAGGAAATGTCCAATTTGACCACTATGGGCGCAGAGTCAACTACACTATGGACGTGTTCGAGTTGAAAAGCAACGGCCCCAGAAGAGTAAGATCTGCAGCATGTCTCATCTGTGCCATCTGTATCATCACAGATTTGTCTTTTCATTTCCATTTTTAATGTATAACTCTTCAGAGATACAAAAAGATTTATTTAGCTTTTACCACATTCAAGTAAATTACACTATACTATATATAGAATAAATACATCTGGTGTATTTACAGTTTGTTTTTGATTGTAAGAAAGTTTTGTGATGATTTGTCGTCTTGTCTGTCTACTTACATCTGTTCAGTGCTGTTGCAGTCTTATTCATGTTCTTTTCTCTATCTTTAATTTGCCATGACTTGTTTGATGCAGTTGTTTAGTAGCAAAAACAGTACAAATTATTCGTTTCATGCGGATTGTGCCCTTTGTACATCTCCAGCACTGCTTCAGGGTTTCCCAGCATACTTGAAGATATGGATCTCTTTACACAGCAAAGCATTTTATAGTCACATTAGCATTTAAGTGACTCATTAAAATGCTTTAAATAATGTAACATATAATTTATATAAATGAAATACTTAACTTTCTAGTTTAAATGGTGTGTGCTGCCCTCAATAAATCTGACTTTGTGAAAAGCCAAGGCTGTAGAAGAAAAATTTGTAATAATTTGTAATCGCCTCAAGGATTACAAATTTACAGCTACAGTCTGCTATTATCATATTCATTTGGAGGATATTTTGTTAGAGTTAAGACAATTAAAATCTCTAAAGCTGAATTATTAAGCAGTTTCAAAGCAGCCCTTTGTAGGTACTGTTTCTGTCATCTGTAACATCATTACAATCCAATCACCATTTGCACCAACACCAGCCTTACCCCATTCCCTATGTACTTCAAACCCTTTTCCATCACATCTGCATGTGACCCAACACCATCCTCACACCATCCTTACATAATCCAACGTGATCCTCCTTTGCCTCAAGACCGTCCACCCTGTCACCACGTGCTCCATCTTTGTCACCACCTCATCCCCATATATCCCAAAACATGACCACCCCATTCCCATATACCCTCAACACATCACCACTCCATTCTCCTATACCCAACTCATCACCACTTCATTCTTATATACCCCAACACTATTCCACTATTCCCACCCCATTCCCATGTGCCACAGCCACATTCTACCCTATTCCTATGTGCCACAACCCCTTCCCCATGTGTCTTAACACCCTCCCAACCCATCTCCCATGTGTATGAAAAACCATTCTAGCCCATCCCCTTGTGGCCCAATACTGTCCTATTCAAATCCCTATTTGATCCAGCCCCATTGCCATGTGCCAAACAATGTACCTATCCTATCCTATGCTCCATCGCCATCTTCTCTACAGCCTATGTGTACCAACACCAATCCAACCTATCACCATCTGCCCCAACACCCTTTTCACCTCACCTACAATGTGTTTCAGCACTTTCCTCATCCCATCCCCATGTGCATCAAATGCTTACCCACCCCATCCCTATATACCATAAACACATCCCTACCCCATCCCCATGTTGCCCAATATCTTTCTCACCCAATCTCCATATGTATGTTCACCACCCTATCCACATGAGGCCCAACTCCACACCTCCTGTGTGCCCCAACACCATCTCCAGCCCATCCCCATGTGCCCCAACACCATCCCCATGTGCCTGAAACCCTTACACATCCCAGTCCCATTTGCCCCAATACCATCCCACCCTGTCTACATACGTACCAAAATAATCTTCAGCCCATCCCCATGTTTCCCAACTAATGACTGTATATATAGGTGGATGTTGTAAAAGGAGTGAAAAAAAGAAGCAAAAATATCTCTAGGGCTCTGTAGTGGCTGGCAAGTACAATTTTAACACCACCCATTTCCATGCAAGTGAATGGAAAATGAGCAAAATTTACCATTACCAACCCACTGTTCGACCTGGCAGTGTCTACTACACATGCTTTGGCTCCAATTTTTACCCACTGTGCCTACTCAGTCCAGATAGCAACTTTCTATTCAACCAAATGTAGGTTTCAAGATCACATAATGGGAGTCAATGATGACATGATTTCCACCCACATATACAGTCATTGGTCCCAAACCCAAGCCACCATATCCCCATGTGCTCCCCATCCCCAATGTAGGTAAATGATTAAATTAGCTGTTAATAAATGGACTGACTTCCTTGTTTGAGCAGACTGTAATTTCTTTTAGGTTGGCCTCAGTTGTTTTGGTCTTTGCCCATTTATTATCCTATTTATTCACATTTTTTAATTCCAATTAAGCTGTCAGTCAGACTATTAGCATATTTTTAGGCTGCATGTAAATGTAGCTGCTTTCTCTTTTCTCCAGTAAATCAGTTTATGTATTCTCATATGTGTAAAGCAATTTGTTTCATAACCCACATAGTGGACTATTATAAGCTATGACAAATATGGCAATTGATTTCCTCACCTTTACTTCACTCCTGCCTAGGGGAATACCATAAAGCCCCTCCTCCTGCCAATGGACTATGACCAATGGAAATATTTTTAGTCTTGCCCCATCCTAGCAGATAACCGTGGAACACTGCAATATTCCAACAGTCTCCATTTCCATGCAGCTCTTTAGTAGGTACTATAAAGCTTCCTGTCACGCACCTGTTCTGTGTCCTGTGGAGGCTCAGTGTTTGCACCATGTTTTATGGTGTGTGGTGGCTTCTGGTTGCCCCGTGCCTGGGGAAGAGTGATGGAGAGTGATAGAGGGAGGCAGGGCAGGGAGGGGAGAGTGCATTGAGAGCCTTTCAGGAGCATCAATCAGCCAGCTGAGAGGATGCTGCAGGCTCCTCTCACTCCTCTGGCTCCTGTATGGTCATGGGAGGCAGAGCGCTTAAGCCTGCACCCATCCCCCATTCATCCATCATCACTCAGCATGATATAACACAAGGCGACATCGTTTCCAAGTTCACCCTAGCGTCCTTTGGACTGGGATCATGTTTAGCCCGCTTCAATGTAATAACATGTCCTCACAGAGCAGTTGTGTTCAGATGCAGGTCATTTTCAGTACCTTACAAGAACAAACACATGCACTGACTACATGCACATTCACAAATAAGGCGTCATTTTACAATTATGGTCATTTCAAGTTTCTGTAATTATTCATAATTATCTGTTGAAAATTCAGTTAATTATCATCAGCTATCCCATTTCACTCAGAGGTACATGTTAACAGACAAAAACACATGAATTCCATTTCATGCTTTCTTTAAATGGTTTTTATTTTTCTTTTAAATGTTTTTTTTTGGCATTTTGTACTGTGCCATAAAAACAACCACTTTCCAAATACAATAAAAACATCTCTGAAACATCAACTCAAAATTACCATAATACCCATAATATAATACTATAACACAGATGTCCCTCCTTAACCTCATGTGTATCATCCTCAGATTGGCTACTGGAATGATGCTGATAAGTTGGTCCTGATCCAGGACCAAGCCTTGCTTCCAAATGAAACGTCCGGAATGGAGAACAGGACAGTGATTGTGACGACTATTATGGTGAGTACTGTAACTGTTTTCTCATGTTCCTAGACAAATGATATTCACACACAGGAGCAGTTGTCAGCCTCAGAAAGACTGTTTGTCTCTCATCCAAATGCTTTCACTTGATGAGGTGTCCTGCTTGTGTAAATGAGCGTTCAAAGGCCACAATGAGCTGCCTCTTGCATTTACATTCACTTGCATTTTAATAAATGATGTGTGTCAAATTAGCAATAAT
Source organism: Pangasius macronema (assembly GCA_037577455.1). NCBI lineage: Eukaryota > Metazoa > Chordata > Actinopteri > Siluriformes > Pangasiidae > Pangasius > Pangasius macronema. The sequence continues at coordinate 9,270,320 of CM074959.1, read as the reverse complement.
GCGTGTTTGACCTGTCAGTCATATCACTGTTGTGAGAGATTACTAAACCATCTTAATCCAGTGCTGGTGTGCTTTGATCTGGCATTCAAATATGCATCCTTTTTGGTCCATGCATTTGTTGTTAACATTTTTCCAACAGCGCAGGAATGTGTGTGTCATCCGCCTCTGTCATGTGTCAGAAGGTGTCATGGCTGCTCTACATGGTGCCCAGGATGTGCTGTTTTGATTTGTTCTGTCGCTGTTTTGTTTGGGTTTTTTTTTTTTTTTTGGAAATTGTTCATTTCATGGGGATAACAAGAGAACCCTGCATGAAGTGAAACTCTTTCAACCCAAATATGTTGTGGCACTGCATTGCGCTTTTATTTTGTAACTATTGTGTATAGTGTGTAGCGTGTACAATGTACAGTGTGTTTGCACACACTAGGCGAATTATGTAACCTAAAAGGTATGGATGTTGATACAGCAAGGAATGGGAGAGTCACACCTGAAGCAAATGCTCCTCTTTTCAGCCCGTGTTGAAGAATCCATATTTAAGAAACTGAGCAGAGAGAAGAAAGGACACTGCCGAGCTGAAAACTCAGCCCCCCTCCCTATATTAAGGCATGGACAGTCACAGACAGATCTGAAGTGAAAAAAGCAATAATGCTGAGCCGTGGACAGGCGCTTCCCCAGCTGAAATGAGCTCCACGATGAGAAACTGAGCCATGGACAAACACAGGCAAAGACAAAGCCCAGCCCTCATTAAGCAACTGAACGATGGATGGACTCTGCAAGAACAGTAATGATCCATGCATTAGGAAACGGTGCGTGGGATGACTCGGCAGGAGTGTTCATTTAGGGGTAAACAAATAGGTTGCATGTACAGTACTGTGCCAAAATCTTACGCACCCAATTT
>CM074959.1:9251206-9264707 GCA_037577455.1 Pangasius macronema | reverse complement strand
GGCAACAAAATTTAAAGATCAAGTAAAAGTAGACTTACTCAATAAATATAATATATTTTAACAGCCCTGCTTTGTGCCTTGAGGAACATGTCCCTTTATGGTACTTTTTTCTAATAGCGTGTACTGAAAAATGCTGCGAAAGACAGCTAAAGCTTAACTGAGATTAAAAGGAGCTATCTCTCCACCAGTGAAGTCCAAAAATGAACATTGTTTAAAAAAAACTTGTTGCTAACATACGGAGGATTGTTATGTTAGATTTCCTCTGTTGTATCAGCTAGTTAAATTTCATGAGATTCATGATGTGCTGAATGAAATCCTTAAGGCTCTGAGTGGGATCCAAGGGGAGTTCAGGAGGTTTAGGTCTATTTCCATAACTGCAAGTTTGTACTTTGGGCTAAAATATTCAGTTCAAGGGCAGGCAGTGTCCATGTAATTTGCCGTAAAAAGGCCCCAGTCTGTTCAGTAACATTCTTCTTCTAAAGAATAATATGCTTACTTTATCTCCAGAGGCTTTGGCAGAGACATGGTGCGGATTTGAGGTGGGAAGTGTCAGCACTTTTCTTCCTAAACCTTAAAGTTGTGGCCAAGCTCACAGTGCAAGTGCGTGACAATCCTTCCACCTCTGAAAAGCAGCCTTTAGCAAGCTGACGTATATTACCGCCGTGCTGTGGCAAGGCTTGTCAACATATTTTTGTTGAGCATGTGCAGCATATCCCTTCAAAGGGTTTCTTTTTCATTTTCATTTTCAGAAAGTGGGTGTTAGCCAATAATGATAAGCATTAATTTCCTTTTTGGATTAGTTTTGAGCTGTGCACAACCCGGGCAAGGTTGAGAGTGTTGCTAAGGCATAGTCGTTAATCAAGTTTGTGGATTTCCCATGAAGGTCTACATTGCTCCCAGACCACATTTCCAACCATTTTTCTATGTTTTGCTGTAAGTATATTTCTCTGAATTGATTTGGTCATCCTGCTCGCTCAGAATTAAACCCCTCAGCTTAGCTCTGTAATTTTTTCCACCATTAACTTGCACAGCCTTGTCCAATTAGAGAAATTGCAAAATGAATTGACAAAGGAGGGATTATTCTCTAACATATATTTTATCAGTCCCACAGATTGAAATTGTTCCAGCCGCAAGGCAAATCGCTTTATATTAATGCACTCTTTCGCTCAGTATCTTATTATTTTTGTAGTAACAACTTACGCAGTGACTTGTATGGCAAATGCTCAATATAACCTAAAACTAACAATAAACTAAGTGAAGAGTGTGCTTATTTAACCATATAATCATTGATTTTGTGAAGCTTTCTGTAAGGAGGAATTTATTTAACATTTATGGAAGGAGTCTGTACGTTTTCAGACGTGAGAATGTCTTCACAACCGAACACGTTGCATTTTCTAGTTTCTCAGATGTAAATCGAGAACGTAAGTTAGAAACAGGAACTAAATTGTTTTTGTGGACATTCCATATCAACATTAACCCTCTACTGCATGAATTATTTATTTATTTTTTATGGATTTTTATTACTTGAATTAGTTCAAGAAATANCATATGGCAACAATGTGCAGTAAAAGGTTAAATCAACTGCTCAGAAATTTGAAGAGTCATTGTGTGATTATCTTTTTAAAATTGTAATCATTAGCAAATCTATGTTGTATAAGAGGAATAAAACAATATCCGAAAATAATTTATTGCAGGGTGGTAACAGTAACTCCGCTCCACATTAGGACACGTTACAGCACCCCATTGTTGATTATTTCCCAAGTGTTTGATTCCTTAGATATTCAGTGTGTTGAAAGTCGTGTATAAATGACCAACAAACCACTTTGAAATACATTTTGCTGCAAAATATTGAGAATGTAGAGAATCAAACCATTGTCATGACTGATTTCAAACATGTACTAAAACCCTTTATTAAAGCTTATTGTCATTTACATGAAGCATTGGCATGTAAACCAAATAATGTTTGTAAACCAACCTACAGCCATTGCCATAATTGGGTGGTATATTTAATTTGTTACTTGCTGATAGACCTTTTGATGGATAGTCAGTTGCCTGAATGGCTGCTATTTAAGTGTAGAAAAAGTGGTTGTGAACCATCATTCAGCATTTGCTGTAATGTAGTGGACATTATAGATGTAGTGTAAAAGAGACTTGGGATAGTTCACCTTCTGCAGTTTGACACAAATTTAAAGCATGGTGATATCTCGAACCGGTATAAATCAAAGTCAGTTACATACATTAATTTAGCACATCGCGTCCTGTAGTGGCTGCCAAGCAAAATGTCTTGTATTTATCTCTTCCTCTTCCATTGTCCTAATGAATGTACTTGCACTTTTTCAGAAAGCGGAAATCGCTGTGGCCCCATTGACTATTACGTTGGTCCGGGAGGAGGTCATTGACTTCTCTAAGCCTTTCATGAGCTTGGGCATCTCAATCATGATCAAAAAGCCCCAGAAGTCCAAGCCAGGTGTATTCTCCTTCCTGGACCCACTGGCCTACGAGATCTGGATGTGCATCGTGTTCGCCTACATTGGCGTGAGCGTGGTGCTCTTCCTGGTCAGCCGCTTCAGCCCGTATGAGTGGCATACCGAGGAGCCCGAGGAGGGCACCGACGGTCCGCCCAGTGACCAGCCCCCCAACGAGTTCGGCATCTTCAACAGTCTCTGGTTCTCCCTGGGAGCCTTCATGCAGCAGGGGTGTGACATCTCACCCAGGTAAGCGCTTAACTCTCTCACCTCTGTGCTTGATTGCCCCAGGGCTGGCTTCTTTAAAGGAATACTGATTGGAGAAATAAGTGGAATTAGTCTCTTAACCTCCAGTTAGCTCATGAAAAGGTCTCATTGAGCATTGAAATGGTAATACGAGGCACCTGAAATAGCCGTGCAGCTGTGTTGTTACCATGGCAATGTACCAAAGGGTGTCCGAACTTGCCTGAAAAGTGCATGTAATTTGCAAAGAGTAGAACCAGAGCTGAGAGACTCATAATCAGTATTCAGCCAAGGACTGGTCTTAATGCAAATGGATTTACCACGGTGTCTGCGGGGAGAGGGGAGCTGCTGTCATTCTGCACAGTAGATGTTTCATCTGATGTAGAAAAAAATGCCATGTTCAAGGTACTCTGAGTGGTGCAACTATTTAAGATTTCTCTCTATCGTTGTGTGATAACCAGCTCGATCCCCAGTGACCCCACAGCCATCCAAGGCCGGGAGTTTTCCCTGTCGATCGGACTGATGCTAGCCAATCTCAGATGTCTGTTAGCTCTATACATAATAAAGCAGTTAGCTCTGTTCAGACATGTTCAGATGCCCTATGATGTTTTGAAAAGTTGCAATGTCTGGCTTTACATGTCTTGAAGGAAGCATTTGTAACCCTGCATTCACACCAGCAGCGAAATAAGAAAATCTATATATAATTTTTTTTCAATGAGAACTAGATTTCCAGCAATCGCAACGTGGGCAAGCAAAGTGAAAACATTGTGCGGTGTTTAACTTCATGCAAATTAGAAGCATGGTGAAATTAGAAATGTGGACTACCAGTGGAATTGATGGACAGTGGTATGCTTGGATTTTCCCCCTCTGAGAAACATTCTCCATGGTTTTTGGTTCCACATATTCATCTCTACTTGAAGCTCCTGAGACGACTGATAAGGCTTGAAGTGTTTTTGATATAATCAATATAAAACAGGGATGTTATTTTTTGCCATTCTTTTTTTTAAAAAAAAAAAAAAAAAAGCAGACAATGATGCAATTTATGCACAAACGTTTCTCTGCAGAATTTTTATTTTTAGCTGGAAGACATCTGATTTGTTAAAAAGTCAGGGGTTTAGTATATGTTCTTGTAAGGATATCGTTATTTGTGTGGATTTTGCACTAGCCTAGCCCTCCCAGTGAAACCTGCTGTTAATTAAACATAGGACATGCCCACTAAATAACTAATGATCAGCATATAGCAATCTGAGCAATGCAAGGTAAAAAAAAAGTTTTTTAAAAATCGCTGCCGGTGTGAATTTAGTATACGCTCCCTCCAAGATTGTTGCTATCATTCAGGACTAAGGTAGTGCTCGGGAATTGGCTGTAATTAAATTTTGATTTATTGCATAGACATATCCTTTGCTGTGCAGCTGTGTCAGTTCATGTATGTTTTTTGTGCAAATATAAAGTACATTGTCCGTGTCTCAGTCAGACATGTCTCACGTGTGCTGCGTTGCTGTCATAAAATTGACTGTGTTTTACAAATCTCTGTGAATTTTCGCAGTGAGGGATCATGGGAGTCATCGCCTATTGTTGTGTAACTCGCTGTCATCATATGCTCATTTGTCCTGTGAAAAAAGCCTTCGAATTATATGGTACACATATTCATCATTGTGCTGCTGTGGGCAGTCGGCTGTTTTGTGTTATTTATTTGTGTATAATTTGTTCACCTGCTGAGATGACCTCAGGCTTTTTGTGGCTATCTCTGATGCCAGCTCTCTCTCTCTCTCTCCCTCTCTCTCTCTCTCTCTCTCTCTCTCTCTCTCGTTCACTCTCTGCATTGACCATGATAGAGCATTTTAAGACCTTTTTGTCAATTAAGGACAGAAAAAAAAAAAGATTTTATTTTTCAGTCCCCCCTCACCAGATAAGAACTGACTCACATGTCAGGACCAGGAGAACAAAGGAGCAATAAAAAGAGCAACACGTGGTGGAAAACAGCAGGTACTTAGCACAACATCAGAACCATAGAGCCCAAACACTCAACGCTATAGCCTGCTCCAGCAGTGCTATAGCGGGCTTATGGTTTTGATCTATCTTTGATAAGAAGACTCATTTAGGATTTCATTTCGGTCTATAAGATTCATCATGACAGTGTAGAACATACTAGCCATACTACATGCTCTTGCATAATAAATTGCATGAAATGTAAAGAGGTAAAAGCTGCATTTAGTGATGAACCAGACTGGAAAAACAGGAAGCACGGCCGTTTTTAAATACTGCTTAAATAAGCTTTCATCTGCTATCTCTTCAGTGCTAATATATGTTCTGTGATTTGTGTGAAGTTGATGCAATAACACTGCAAGGGATCGCAGGGCATTGTGTTGCACTCCTATTTCTTCCACCTAACCTAGTCGCATACTGATAAGTGCAAAAGGTGGGCAGAGGGAAATTCTCCTCATGCTGGTGTGTATTAAATGTCCAGAAGGAATTCTTCACGCTAAAGGTTTGGGAGTCTGGGTGAATTTGAATTATTAATCATCATTTGACAGAGAACACTAAATTGAATTATAGGATTTAATTCATATTGCACTTCCTGCACTTTGGCCGTTAACCGTTTTATGCATCTTATATTCATTATTTTTTTAGCCGTCCTGGTCGGTCAGCTTTGCAAGGCAACACTTGAAGCAAACTGGGTGAATGATTGAAAAGTGTGGGATGAAAATGTGCCGAGGACATTTTCTGATGATGTTGGACAGGATCATAATTGTCTGCTTCTGCTGTAAATGAAAAATTAATCTCAACTTAATGAAAAATGCATCACTGATATATATCATTTTTGTAGCATAAAAAAACAAGAGAGACATTTGAATAAAGACATTTGGTTGTCGGCCATGGATTAAAATGCTTACATCTGAGTGAGATGTGTCAATCTGACGTCGGCTTCACCTGCTGGTTGCAGAAGCACTGCAGAAGACTATAGTGATTTTTAAGAGCAAGCCAGAACTCGCTTTCTAAAATGTTGCACTGTGCTATACTTTGTCAGAATCAGAATTCATAAACACATTCATTTTTACCACATCTTAGAAGACGGTTGGGTTTACAGGCAGTTAGGAGGGACAATTGGTCCAAGGAGCACCATTTTTGCAGTGCCCCTATCATCTCAGGTAAGTAGCTAACTGTCATATCAGTGAACTAAATAATATAACAGGCTTAGCTTGGTAGTTAGCTAGCACATCTCATTTATATTGCTTTAACAAACCTACATAGCTTGCCTAAAATCTTCATCAAGAAACTACATCTAATGCTCGATAGCTAGGTCACATTCTTACTGAGGAGTTGCCTATAATGTACAATTTTAGCTGGCTAACTTTGTTCAACTTTGTTTCCGATATTCTAATCATAAAACATTACATCTTGAACAAGGTTGTAAGCATCAAGAGAATTGTATGCCTTCAGTTTGTATACTGGGTAGGAGTCACAGATCAGGTAATGACACAGGAGTCACAGATCGGGTAACGAAACAGGAGTCACAGATCGGGTAACGAAACAGGAGTCAGAGATTGGGTAACGAAACAGGAGTTACAGATCGGGTAACGAAACAGGAGTCACAGATCGGGTAACGAAACAGGAGTCAGAGATCGGGTAACGAAACAGGAGTCACAGATCGGGTAATGAAACAGGAGTCACAGATCGGGTAACAAAACAGGAGTCACAGATCGGGTAATGAAACAGGAGTCACAGATCGGGTAACGACACAGGAGTCACAGATCGGGTAACGAAACAGGAGTCACAGATCGGGTAACGAAACAGGAGTCACAGATTGGGTAACAAACCGGGAGTCACAGATCAGGTAATGGCACAGGAGTCACAGATCAGGTAACAAAACAGGAGTCACAGATCAGGTAATGAAACAGGAGTCACAGATCGGGTAATGAAACAGGAGTCACAGATCGGGTAATGACACAGGAGTCACAGATCGGGTAACGACACAGGAGTCACAGATTGGGTAACGAAACAGGAGTCACAGATGGGGTAACGACACAGTAGTCACAGATTGGGTAATGACACAGGAGTCACAGATTGGGTAACGAAACAGGAGTCACAGATGGGGTAACGACACAGTAGTCACAGATCGGGTAACAACAAAGGCATCACAGATCAGGTAATGACACAGGAGTCACAGATCATGTAATGACACAGGAGTCACAGATTGGGTAACAAAACAAGACTCAGAGATAAGATACAGACACAAGAGTCACAGTAGTTGATGACACAGGGGTGCACATTAATAACAGAGGAGTCACAGATTGGGTAACAACACGGGGTGCACATTAACAACACTGGGTGTACTAACAAAGGGGTTGCAGATCAGGTGATAATACGGGGTGCACAGATTGAGCATAGACCCAGGAGTTACAGATTGGGTAACGACACAGGAGTCACAGATTGGGTAATGATACAGGAGTCATAGATTGGGTAACAACACAGAAGTCACAGATTGGGTATGGCATAGGGGACACAGACTGGGTAATGACACAGGGGATGTAGATTGGGTAATGACTCAGGGGTGTAAACTGGGTAACAGTACAGGAATCACAAGTTTACTAGTGACCCATAATGAGTTATAGCCTATCTGAAAACACACAAGATTATCTCATTAACTCAGTGCTACATGCCTAACACAAAACTCTTGAATAACTTTTAAAAGCAGTGTTCCTTCATCATTTTTGAGTCCAGTGAATATATCATACCCTGAAACATATTTTTGCTGAAAACATATCACGTAACGAGGGCACAGAATGAGTACCAACAAGAGGGTGGCAGATCAGCTGACAACATGGGGATGTAGACTGCATATTGGCAAGGGGGTTGCAAATATGGTATCTGCAACTTGGGTAACAACACAAGAGGCACATATTGGGGAGTAACAACATGGAGGATGCAGTCTGGGTAACAGTACAGGATGTAGATCAAGAAACACAGAACTCAAAATGAGTAACATCATGGCACACAGATCAGATTAAGACAAGGGTGGCAGATTGGGTACCAACATGAGGTATATATAGAGACTTGGCTGATGCAGCTTGGGTAACACCACAGGGATTCCAGATCAAGTAACAACATGGGGATTGCAGTTCGAGTAACAACACAAGGAGTTCCTAGATCGGGTAATGACATGGGACACAGATTGCAGAATGCAGCTTGGGTTATGGCATAGTACAGGTGATGACTCTTAGTCCTCTGAACAACTATCAGGAGAATGACTTGACTCTTATTTGGTATGGTAATGGAAGAGGTCAGTGGTTATCAGACAGGCAGCTTAGGAATCCATCTCTGGATCGATAATACATATATTAGTCTGTGGAGCAAGTCAGAAATTGCAGCAGAAGATGGCAAACTGAGTTATGTTAATACTGCTACTCGGATTGGTGTGCTTTGCATTTCGTTGTTGCACCTCTCCTCTATAAAGCCTTTGGATATGCTATTTCTGCCATGCAGGGAAATTTCCCTCTTTCTATGCATACTTTATGCTTCAGTGCTTTGAATTTTTACCTATTTTCTGCATGTGTGTGTAGTAGATAGAGCCAGTGTAGAGGAATTGAAAATACAGCTGCAAGCGTGTACATGTGGATAAGGTGGTGGATGTATTTGGTAGGTGTGATGGGGAGAAAAATTTCAGTCCCTTTCGTCTTGCTCCTATGTATCTCTGGATTTCTCCAACCCACCTAGAACGCTCCTTTTATTTCACTCTGCTTTTCCTTTTCTCCCTCCACTTTTAGTATTTGAGGGTCGATCATGTAATTGTAGTAAGTAATTGCCTCCATTCAGTAGTGTCTTTTATTCCGGAAATCAGTGAGAAATGATTGCAGGACTAAGGGGAGGGAAAGATCAGGAGGAAGTCTGTGATGCTTGTGAGAGGATATGATTCACTCATCAGGCCAGAGCTTAGAGTGAGAGGAGGGAGGAGAGTGGAGATCACACTACAGATGAGGACATTTGGCTCTTGCGATGCAAAACTATGACTATACAGCATGGTTTTAGAAAGTCAAATCATTCATGTGTCAGGAACTCTTACAACTCTTGAAACTGTAAATTTATTTCATAGCTTATAATGCTGTGAATAAGTGACATAGAGCTATGAGGTTAATGCGCTTTAGCCTGGCAGTGGATGTGGATATTGGAAACACTGGATGCAAGGCAGGACTACACCCTGAAAGGGCCTTAGTCAATACACTTGCCCCCAAAAAGCACGAGTTGTTAGGTAATCTCAGACTTGTTTACATGTGACACACGTCATATATATAAAAAAAGGAACGTCCTCATACTCAGACATACATTATGCAGTTGATTTTCTGAGCTCTCTGCTAATAGTATACAAATCTTCATGTAGTTCACACCTCCAGGGTGCTTTTTCTTGGGTAGAGGTGTCTGAGGTAGGTGTTATAGACTACCGCCATTAAACACAAGCACTTGCCTTTGAGTCCAGAAAAAGAGAGGAAATGCAGGACGAGAAACACATATTTTGTCATATAATATAATGTAACATAAAGGCGAATGAAAATTTAAACATGGAAAAATGGAAGAAAAAAAAAAAGACAGACATGAAGATATAACCTATATGGCCAAAAGTCTATGGACACCTCACCATCACACCCTACGGGGCCTAGCCCAAACATGTTCCAGCATGATGAGGACCCTTGGTGCAAAGTGAGGTCTTTGAAGACATGGTTTGCAAAGGTTACAGTGGAAGAAATCTAGTGGCCTGTACACAGCCCTGACCTCAACCCCGCTGAACACCTTTGGGATGAATTGTAATGTGGACTGCACCCCAGGCTTTCTCACCTGACATCAGTGCTCGACTTCACTAATGCTCTTGTGGCTGAATGGGCAAATCTCCACAGCCACACTCCAAAATCTAATGGAAAGCCTTCCCAGAAGAGTGGAGGTTATTATAACAGCAATGGGGGACTACATGCTGAATGCGATGTTCAGAAAGCACATATGGGTGGAATGGTAAGGTAACAAACCTTTGGCCATATAGTATATTAATGAGAAGGTGGCAAGCATTGAAATAAGCATCCAGTAGGAGTCTAATAGATTGCCTCTATATTGCTGCATGAATATTCCTGTCACATTAATTACTGAAAACTTGCTTTTATTTAACAAGGTAGCTGCTCCTCATTCAGACCATATGAAACAAGAAAAATGGGTATAAGTTCCTGGTCAGAATTTTTATTGCCAATGGTTACATCTTGGTGTTAAATTCTTACTTTGCACGTGTGAATTGAGCTCTGAATATGGCCCATGGTTTGGTGTCACGACACACAAGCTTTAAACTCAGGTAAAGTTACAGTAGGTAGGAGGTGATATTGATTTTTTCATGCTCATAATTTTTTTAAAATGAAGAATGATTTAATCGTCTGATAGCCTAGCTTCCTCGGGTTTAATTAGAGTAGGGGAGGGCATAATAATATTATCAGCTGTATAGTCCAGAACTCTTTACCGGCAGCTGCAATCATGACAACTCAGTTTAGTTTTGTTTTTTAGTTCAATTTTTAAGTGATTCTGCAGTAATGCACAGTATTAAAAAAGTCCATTTTCAATATGTAATGCTTTTACAAATCAGTTGTCTAATGTCCACATGGCTGAGTGTTCTGCTGCTGCACAAAGTGATGCATCTGCAGTGCCAAAAAAACAGCATATTTAATCATTTTCTAATTATCATCACTTTAACGTTATGTCATATTTTTGGCCAATAATTGAAATAACTGATGGTAACTATACACTTGTGTAATGTTTACTAAATCTAACATACACTGATAGATTTTGTTTCACATTGATGAACTCGAGTCAGTTTTTGTTTCACATTGATGAACTCGAGTTCAGTCGAAGAACTAAAATGAAGAACAAAGGATTGAGTGTGTGGGGAAAAACAATGGTGCTCAGTGATTGGGAGCTGGGACCATTGGTGATCGGTGATCAGTCATTATCAAACGAAGGTGATCAGTGATTGTTGGGAACAATGATGATCAGTGATTGGTAGTTGGGACCAACTGTGATTGATCACTGTCAGTCAAAGGTGATCAGTGATTGGTTGTTGGGAACAATGCTGATCAGTGATTGGCAAACAGTGGTGATCAGTGATTGGTTGTTGGGAACAGTGGTGATCAGTGATTGGTTGTTGGGAATGGCTTATGCAAGCGCAGCTTAGTCAGGCTTTACACAGTGCTCTCAACTTGTTTAACCAGCAGCTGTGATCTGAGCAGGAGCGCCATATCAAGTACAGTGCAGTTACAACTGTCTGCTTAAAAAGATGCTAGATTTGTCGCTAGGCCATTTAATTTTTTTTTTAATTAACATGTTAGATATGAGGAAGAGCATGTTATATTATCAGGAGGTGTCAGTTAATATCGGGGAGTTCAAAACAGCTATGCAAATCATTCCAGATTAATATGTCGATTGGCTCATCTGCCATTTTTATGGCAAAAGTCACTGGATATTGTGGCAATGGAAGATCTCCTGGGATTTTCACACACAGCAGTCTCTAAAGTTTGTACAGAAGGGAGCGACAGTACTGTGAGCAGAAAAGCTTTGTTGATGAGTGATACCAGGGGAAAATGGCCAGACTGGTTTAATCTGACAGGAAGGCTATGTTAACTCAAATAACCACGCTATACAACCGTGCTGAGGAAAAGAACATCTCAGAATGCACAACACACTGAACTTTGAGGCAGATGGGCTACCAGAGCAGAAGAGCACATCAGGTTCCTCTCCTGTTAGCCAAGAACAGGAATCGTAGGATACAATGGGCACAACTGGACAGTTAAAGATTGGAAAATTGTCTCTGTTTTTTTTTTTTCTTCCAAACTTTACACACCAAACATGTCTTTGGTTGATTTGCTACTTTTCCAATAAGGGGGGCCCTGTGTGCATTTCATTTTTGACTGGATTGTTGGTTAAATCCTGATATTTGGAGAAATGATTGTGTGCTGTTAATGGGAATGCTTGCTGTTATTCCTCCCAGCAAAATTAGAATTAGAGATCGGTAATATGGAGAGCGATGGTGCATGGCTTCGGTCTCATGCACGGAGAAACTGATTTGCAGGTATTAAATCTTAATCAAGCCAGCAGAGAGCAAGCCATGAATAAATAAAGCACTGTAGGCTTACTGGGGCTACAGGCAGTGACCTTTCATTTATCTACAGTGTTTCAAGGTCCCTACCCCCCTCACTTCTCCATCAATCCCTCCCTATTTTCTCTTCTATTCCCTCTACACTTATTCATAATTTTGCTCACAGTGGAACGGTTTTCCAGATACAGATTAGAGCTAGCTCTCGCCTGAAGAGCCTCCACTGGTCGTGGGTGTTAAGCCGGCTTTATGCTGTATGATTTCAGGCCTGATTTTGTGTCGCAGGCAAAAATTGTAACATCGTAAAAGAATTCTTTGGTCATGAGTTCAGATTAGTGGTCTTGGAAAACATAACGTGATGGTAGTGCCTTTGTGAACAAAGATAGCTGATGGCAAAGTTCTGGCAGTGTCTGGAATTTTAGATTAAAATCTTGATGCTTATGTAAAAGCATCTTGAAACTTAGATGCTTATGTAAAAGCCACCAATAGGAGGACAGCATAGTATTATACAAAACTTGAAAGTGAAATGAAATGCTTATGTTTGAGTAAGCAATCATTTAAAATACTGACATGCTCATGATAATTATTATAACGTTACCAGCCTACATGCCTGGCCCCTGGTACAGTGTGTTTACCTCAGGTTCACTTAGAGCAATGGGCATTCCATGTTGTACTCTTTAAACCCAAGCACAGACAGCTCCAAACTCCTCTTCTTTGCCTTTTAAAACTTGTCTTCTCTAGGCATAAAATTGGTACTATTATTATAAAGACTTTTTTTCTGTTTATGTGGGCCAGTTTTCTGTAGATTGTGCTGATTAATGATTGTTGTCATTTTCTTTAATCACAGGTCTATCCTTAGAGGATCTTCAGTGCATGATGACATGATGAACATGCTATCAGACAGTCTTTTATAGAATTCAGCCAAGATTTTTTGCAGGGATCATCAATCATACAGTGTGACATTTTAAAAGACTGCTGAAATCGCGCAGTCTACAACCCAATTCTCTCGCTTTCTCTCTGGCATTCTGGCACTCTTTCCCTTAAGCAGTGTTTATTCCGTTTGAAGGGAACAAGTGTGTGGTTGTTCCCCCTTGGTGCTGTTCTTTAGGCAGCTGAAAACTGAGCAATCATATTCGAGTGTACACCAAAACAACCGGTCCAAGAGCTCCTGAGCGAGGTGTTCTCAGTCCGGTTCCTCTGCAATAACAGGAAGTGAACCAGATGTGTGTTTTGAGTTGCAGCATTTTTTTGTAGATGAGAGCTGCTATAATGAGCCATGAGGACCAGGGGACATAGCTGTAGTGATGCCATCTGTTCCAGATATTTGGACTGATGAACAAAAAGAGAAAAATAATCACTGGATGAGACACACAAAATGTTTTAAACTAGTTATTTAAATAATTACCTAATCATTTCTTTTGCTCTGACTCTGCCTTCTCTGTGCTTGGGTGATTTGTACACACACTTTTGAAAGGGATTGTCTGACCAATGAATAATTGGTATGTTTTTCAGGCTGACATGCCCCTCAACCCTCAACCAGTTTTTTTTTTTCTTTTCATTATGTGTGGTGTGTTACTAAACCAAACCAAATCAAATAGCGAACCTTCTTCTTCTTCTTCTTTCGGCTTTTCCCTTCAGGGGTCGCCACAGCGAATCATCACTCTCCACCTATCCCTAT
>CM074959.1:9238469-9251106 GCA_037577455.1 Pangasius macronema | reverse complement strand
TCTCACCACTGTCTTGTACACCTTCCTCTTGACTCTTGCTGATATTTTTTCAAAAATAGCAAACCAAGCAAGCAAAAATATATACATTTTGCTATGACTTAGATTCAGCAAATAGACTGAATGAATGAAAGTGTCCTTAGTTTCATCACCTGAAAACTGACTGATGTGTCCTTTCAATATCTAATAACTCCAAACAATGCACTAGCAAGGACATAATGTACTGACTGCATGTACAAAAGCAGAAGTCTTCAGCAGCAATAACATGCTTATCGCACTCCACTAATGACTCTCTGCTTCCTGTACTGCCATGGTGACAGGTGTGTATGCGTGCGCTACAGTGACAGTCACACTTTCACCGTTTGGCGGTGATCAGAGAGGCTGCATTATACACAGCGACATGGGAGGCATGAGGGAGAGCGTGTGTTTGTTCCTGGATTATATGCGCTTATGAATCATCCTGTATGCCAGGCAATGGAACAGTGGAGCACCTCGCACCTCGACTTACTGGTGTCGTGTCCGCTCAATTGAGGCTTTTATTAAATCGACTTTGTCTCACAGGGTCAGATCGATTAGTCATGCTCACTGCGATCCCAGACGACTCTGTCCCTCAGACGTCACCGTGACGGACTGTGTGTCTGCATGTGGGAACGGGCTTAGCAGAAGACCGCATATTTCATATGGATTTTGAAAAGACTGCAGCTACCAGCCTTTCTCCCGGTCAGGCTAGAGAAATAAATGTCAAAAGTAACAACAATATGCAACAATAAAAGTCATTTTTATAAATCGTAAATCCAGAGTTAATTCCGTAAACGTATCGTGACATAAATGTGATAAATATTAATAAATAATAATAAGGGAATATTTGGTATATTTTGTGTGTATGTTCCTCACTACAGTTAATATTCACACCTTTGTGCTCACGTTATGGATTTAAAGGGAATTATTCATGTTTTGAAGTTTCAACTTCTTGCCCCCGCAGCTCCCTGCAGCCATTCAGCCATTCTTGGCATACTTGTTTCTACTTACTTTACAGATTAAATATTCATAATTTTGAATCCTAATATGAAAAAATGCTCACTGCAGTACATTTCAGCATGAACAGGGTCAAGCTGGAAGAACAAGGGAGCTATTATACAGGCAGTTCTCTGGATATGATGTGTACTCTGGATCCTTGTTCTACATTCATAAAAAAAACATAATATTTTCATAAAAAATTGGATCAATATTTGAAGAAATAAATGTTGGATCATTAACATTGCCTTAAACTGCAGCACTTGGAAAATCCTACTGATATTTCAGCCACAATGTCTTTCTCCTTTTTTTACCGTCATCCTCTTTTTATAAAGCATGTAGTGATTTATATTAGCAGTACATCTTGCACTAATGGCAATCTTTAATCTACCTTTCTCGCTACTACCCAGTAATTGCTGATACGCATCTGGCTTATTCAAAATCTTTCATTAATTTTAGCCCCAAAATGAAAAACAAGCAAAGGAGAAAAATAGGAGCTTTATTATTTATGGGAGATTTATTATTTTATAGCCAAAAACATCTCATATATTTTTCTTTCTTTTTTTTTTCCATTTAGAACACAGTGTGAACAGACCATTGGCAAATCTGATGATGGATCTGTGATTCAGGAAATTACAATTTTAATGTTTCATCTCCGTCATTACAGTAAGGATTCAAGAAATCTCTGAATGGACAAAATAAATAAATAAGTTCACAGCGTCGCTTTTGATTTTGCATAATCAACACAAGGTGTAAATGTAAGCAGTGCTAGTTTTTGCTGTGCCGCCTCCGTGGAAATTCTTGTCAGTGACGTCCCCTCCTGCTCAACACGAATGCCGATCTGTCACCATGGCATCCCGTCAAAGTGTCCTTTTCACGAGAGAAGATCTTAAACTAGCCGATGTCACAGGCTATCACCAAGGACCCCCGGCAAGTTTCTAAATTCGGAGCAGGGTTTGTGATCCCTGACTATCTGGTACTCATTCATCTAATGCTTGAGGGCTGTTTCTATGAGGTGGAACACGCCTTGAGCTCAGGGAAATCGGTTGCTCGTCAGTATTCTGGGCATGTTTCTCTCGCAGCGCCGCGACGCTCCGGTGGTCCACTGCATGTTTCATTTTCAGTTCCATGCCAAGGGGATAAGCTGTGGCCTCATCATGCTTGATTATAGATTTCCTAATCTCTGCTTGGCGCACTCTGCTGACTGATCTTTCTCTTCTTTCTCTTTTCCTCTGCTGTCCTCTCTCTATATATCACCTGTATTCCTTTTGTCCTCTTCTTCTATCATTTCCTCTCCCACGGTTCAGGTCTCTGTCCGGTCGTATCGTGGGAGGTGTCTGGTGGTTCTTCACCTTAATCATCATCTCCTCCTACACGGCTAACTTGGCTGCCTTCCTCACCGTAGAGAGAATGGTGTCGCCTATCGAGAGTGCCGAAGACCTGGCCAAGCAAACAGACATAGCATACGGCACTCTAGACTCAGGCTCCACCAAAGAGTTTTTCAGGGTGAGTGGAGTACACTGAGAAAACTAATCAAGCTGTCATGATTAGCTCCTCCATTTATTTCACGAGTAAATGAAAAAGATTTCTTAGTCACATTTATTTAAAAGAAATTTTCATAAAGACATTAAAATATATGCAGAACTATTGAAGAACATATTTCGAGAATTATGCGTGGGTATATGAAGCAGACCATGTCAGTATTCTCAGGATGACACGAAATGGTTTGTAAACTGGGTTAGTATTGATGTTAGAGGAATTATGGACTTCATAACACAATCATAAGAACTCCCTGAGTTTTAATAAACAGTCAGTATTAACAACATTATATAATATTGCAAGTCTATAAATGGCACCCTTCTGTGTTTCCTATATAAATTACATTACTTCAGAAGGCATATATAAAACACATATTTGTTAAGACAATTATTTCTATATTTATATGGCCTTTGTTTTAAGGAAATGTCCCCATTGCAGAGCTGTAGATTCATCTACGGAATTTGATTTACCAAAATGGTTTACTCCATTTATAAGACTAGCTCTTACAGTGCCCTCTAAAATTACTATTAAAAATGAGAAGAAATGATTGGATAAAATAAACATTACACACAATAATTAAAATTTTTCCACCCAAACAGTAAGAGAAACTATTTACAAAATTATTGATTATTGAAACAAATTTGAAACATTGATCCAAAATGTTGCACAAATGGAAAGTGAATTCCTTTAAGTGAATTCCTTTTTGGCTTAGTAAAAAAGCAAAATCAAAAGAGACAGATGGCTATCGACCTGCACAATACGAACAAACACCCTTTCAGCTGCTCCCATTAGGGGTCACCACAATGGTTGATCGGTCCGCGTATTTGATTTGGCACAGTTTTTACACCGGTTGCCCTTCCTGACGCAACCCTCCCCAATTTTTCCGGGCTTGGGACCGGCACTGAGAGCGCACTGTTGGGTTCTGGAACCCAGGCCACAGCGGTGACAGTGCTGTGGCCTAACCACTAGTCCACCAGGGACTATACAGTTAAAAATACAGGGACTGTACACAATACAGTTAAAAATACCACTACGCAAAAATTAGGGCTATAATGTTCACGTCTGAAACAGTTGGAAATTTGCCAGGAACTGGGCCAATGAGCCCATTGTTCCGCACACACAGTGAGAAATATAGTGAAGGGAGAAAAAAAAACAGCTCAAACATCTGTTTTAGCATTGTGCAGTTTAGATTCTTGTGTTTATCAACCGTTAAATGCCACTTTCATAACAGCAAGCTGTTTGAAAGCATTGCAAATGCATTTGCTTAGTAGTTAGGACGTTGGGCTACTGATCGGAAGGTCATGAGTTTGATCCCCAGCACCACCAAGCGGGCACTGCTGGGCCCTTGAGCAAGGCCCTTAACCCTCAGCTGCTCAGTTGTATAAATCAGATAAATCTAAGTTGCTCTGCCAAATGCTATAAATGTAAATGCAAAATGTAAGAGGGAAGTCCACATGCACAAACCTATTACAAAGGAGCTTAAAATGCATGGTGAAGTGGGAAAAGATCCACTACAAGTGTCTCCAACCTTGTTAGACATTACAGCAAGAAACTCAGTGCTGTTATTTTTCTTGTGTTATTGAGCAGGTGTCAAATTAAAATTGTAACTTTAAGGGTGCCAGTAATTTTGGAACCAATGTCTAGTAGGAACAAATTGCACTACTTAAAAAATGTTTTGTTTAAAAAGAAAATGTATATATGTTTGCTTATTTTGATGACGGGTGGTAATAATTATGGAGGGCACAGTTTTTAAGAACCCATGTCTTAATATAATTTTTTTTTTACATTCTGTCAAATCCATGGTTATATACTAGCCCTTTCATGTCCTCATATAATGTTCATGATTTATTGCTTATGCATGTAAGTCATTATGATGATGATGCCTTCAAATAAGGAGCTATGATTATTTTTCAATGCGTATAACATTTAAGAATTTTAGAATTTGTCTCATTAACAACCTTCCATGACTTTTCAAGATTCAAGATTCAAGAGTTTATTGTCATATGTACAGGAAACACTGTTACACCATACAATGAAATTCTTACTCTGTGAATCCTCCAGCAGCCTATGACATAAATTAAGGACATAAGAATAATACGCAAGGCGTAAATTACAAATATACAGTTACAGAATTACTAATAGTGCAATTACAAATTTACAATTTACTGTCTGCCATCTCCTAGAGGTCAAAGATCGCCGTATATGAGAAAATGTGGAGCTACATGAAGTCAGCTGAGCCCACAGTGTTCACCAAGACCACGGCAGAGGGCGTGGCTCGGGTGAGAAAGTCCAAGGGGAAGTACGCCTTCCTACTGGAATCCACCATGAACGAGTACACGGAGCAACGCAAGCCCTGCGACACCATGAAGGTCGGAGGCAACCTGGACTCCAAAGGCTACGGAGTGGCTACGCCCAAGGGCTCACAGTTAAGGTGGGTGGAGTAGTATAACAATATGTCATGTGTTGTTATGGTATTCCACCTTCCCTGGCGTGCCTACCTCTACTTGATTTTTGTTTCGTTTCGTTTCACTTTTATTGCATTCTTAAGCATTTTAGTGTGGAGTTACTGCGTGTTTTGTTTTGTAGCATATGATTTATGAGACGCTTCATTCAGGTAACTGAGATGCATGCAGATGTTGTTTATATGTAATTGACAATGCTAGAAATGTTATGTTGACGGCGATATGGATTTTACGACTGAGACGAGAGCCCAGTGAACACCCAGCCTGGTCTGACACTGTCTCACATTCACACTAATGATAGAATTTACCATCCACAGCCGGGAGGCTAAGAGATAAGAGAGAGTAATTGGCCCTGCTGTCTGGGTAGGAAGAACCGTGTGGTGGTCCTCTCCTGAGCTGTTCCACCCCAAAGTAATAGGTACTGTTCTATAATGATACTGTATATGCTGTGCCATTGACTAAAATCACCCAAATGGTTAACTCCAATCTTATTAAGCATTATGAGAGAAGAATTAGTACTGTTGTGTTGGCAAGGGAAGGTTTTTCACAGTACTGAGTTTTTTTTTTCCTTAGATTAAATTTACTTCATTTAAAGGTTAGACTTCTCACATACTTTGTAGTGTGAGATTAGCCTAATTAAACACCAAGGCAATTGTCATAACATTTTCATAATTATTATTTACCAAGGGTGCCAATAATTCTGGAGTGTACCAAGTAGCATTAAAGCTACAAAACTTGGTTGTGCATATTAACCACACCTGATCACTGAAGTATATAAACATAAACAACTAGCTATATAAGTTAGAAGCTGTTATATTCTAATATTAATTATGAAACAATTAAGGAATAAAATATTTCAGAATGTGGTGTTTTAGGGAAATAATCAAGGACAGTATGAGTAATTGTTTTATTACTCTTATATCAGAAAGTCATTCCCTCACTTTCTCTTGAAGTTACTAAGACAAAAAAAATTCCGGCTTTTTTTACGTCATTCATTCTAAAGACTTTCTTTTGGCAGAAACCTGGTAATGGAGACTCCTTCCAAAAATTTTAAATAAACCCCATGTTGCAGAAAACTTCACCGCATCAATCATTTCCTTTGTTAAATAACAACAAGCATTAGAGCATATTAAACAAGCATGGTAACATTAACCTGATTTGAATTACAGATGGAAAAACTTTATTAATCAATAGCTTCTGACCAGTCAGATTCAAGAACACCACTGTGGTATAAAATGATGTATTAAGCTAGCAATAAGGGTAAGTCAAGGGGAACAGCTCTGCAGGGAGGACCACCTTGGTGTAATGCTATGCAATCACAGATGCCTGTTTGGTAATGTATGCAAAATTGGACAATTAGCACTCTCCTATAAGCGTGTTCAGCTGTTTTATATGAATAAAGCCACGGTGGCTTCATGTCTTGTGACAGAAGCACAAATCTTCTCCCTCAGTGAATTTACAGACTGACAGAGTGGAAACATAAAGCAAAATGCTAGAATTCTTCCCCTGCATGTGAATGTTCAGATTTGTATGTGTGGGCATGTACAGCAAAAGATTTACAGCGAAAGTCCAAAGCAAACTGAGTGTGACTAATTAATCCTGTTCAGTCTGTAAACTCCCACATTCGGTCTGCTCAGGAAGTCGAACACTCAGTGAGGAGAGTCACTTACAGACGACTGTAGCCTCCTGGGTCAGACATTTCGCTGGAGTTACTGTTGTCTGCCTGTCACTTCTCCTGCGTGTGATCCTCCCACAGACAGGAGTGCAGTGTCAGAGCATGGCTTTTCTGAGGCTTTTTCTGGGCTCTGACTCTCCAAGGCTTTTTAACGCTCTTCTGTCTGTTCACTCCTCAGCTCCGACGGGCTTTACTGCATTCTTTCCCCATCTTGTCTCTGTCTTTGCTCCAGTGGGCTTTCATTATGAGTGTTGCATTCAGGATAAACCTCTCTTGATCATTTAAATATAATTTCCCAGATCATAAATGAATATTTTTAAAGTTTTAATATGCAAGGTTAGATATTAGGTTGGGGGGCGGAAGGGGGGTAATAATACGACTTGAATAAAATTATCATTGAAACAGTTTAAATATCAGACCAAAAATAATTTCCATCTGACTGGTCTAAGCACTGATTGTCTCCCAAGGCTTATTTAGCTCATAAATAAACTATAGAACTCTCACATAGTGCTTTTTAAAACTGTAGGAAAGAGCATAATTAATTCCCCCTCTTATCATTACCAACAAAGGAGCTATGCTGATACCTACTTGAAAAAGCAACAGTGTTCCTAGCTAGCTAAGTCGAGCAAACAGCAAGGGGTTGTGCTAGCTAACTGTGGAGGTATGGTAATAGGACAGCTAATGGAGCTTTTCCACCAGACTCAGGTCCTCAACTAGGGTATGGATGGTTCTGGATTCAGAAAAATTTGCATATCATACCATGCAAGGTGATACCAGACCTCCACTTGAAACTAAGGCAGATGAACTGCAAGAAGATCTGTTAGCTAAAGAGTTATAGAGCTAATTTTGGAGGTACAGTAAGGAAACAGCTAATAGCACTGGACACAGGTCCTTGAGCAGGGAATGCCTGGTTCTGGATTCCAAATAGTTTACATACCATAAATACATACCGCTGCATGATATCATACCTCCATAGTTAGCTAATACAATCAAACAGCAAGCAGTTGTGTTAGCTAACAGTGGAGGAGTGGTAAGGAGACAGCTAATCACCAGCTACTCAGCTTTTTCCGCGCCCAGCACAGTACGGTTTGTTAAATGTTACCATGCAGTCTCCTTTTACACATGATTTTATGTGTAGAGACAGAAAACAGATGATCAAATAAAACCTTTTCCATTGTACTCAATAGGAATGTTGAGGGATTCTAGCTAGTTTGTTTGTTTGTTTGTTTGTTGAAAATGGCGGTTGTTACTGTACCATGCTGTACTGCACTGTCTGTGGAAAAGCTAGCTAAACATGCTGTAACTTAACTCACCAGTTCATGATGATGATGTGAACTTGACATGTGGCCTTAAAATCCAAACGCAACCCAGTCTCACAGAAAAACTGTTCATATGCAACTTATTTGTAGCATTTCTTCTCTACTCTGAATATCAACATTATGGCACAAGCATATGCTCGAATGCTGTATATGAGCTGTATGAGCGATACGTAATAAATAATTGTACCTCTTTTTTAACATATTGAGCCCAATTCATGCATAAATTTTGTGCTTTTTATGACATATGATTAGACTTACTGCACTGAAACTCCTCCTCTTCTCTGCAAACACAAAGGGTTTGCTAGTCACCTGGTATTGCAGTACACTAGCGTGGCTATTTTCAAAATGAGGATAGTTTTTATCCTGTAAATTCTATACTGAGAATACAGAGACTTTCGGCTTCGTGCCGAGTTAGTTTTATATGTTGCTATGCAATGAATGTTTGTGCCAGAGCGCTGATGTTCTACACATGGAATGTGCTGCAGATAAGTTGCAATGCCAACATTTTTTTCTATGAGACTGGGTTATCCAGAATTTACATCCAAAATCAATAGTGGTAGGAGGCAGAACAAAATGCCTTAAATATAAACAACAGGGAAAAAGCCTAATATGAGGCATTCATTTTGATTACGCATACGCTGATTTGTTCACGCTTTACCTCACTATTTATATCAGAACTAATAGATACCAAGGGTATTGATGTATTGCTAGAAATCTCACGTCGAGCAAGAGATCAGGCTTAATCAGCACTTCTCAAGATGCTCAGTTCATCTGTAGACAGCCCAGGGGGACAAAAACAGGTTTTCAATACTGCAAAGGTCCTCTGTGTATCTCAAAGCAATATTGACTAATGAGGACGCATGAGTGAGAGCAGAAGACGGGGGAAGGGCGAAGGAATAAGAGAGAGTAGGGCCAGTGGAGATATCGATTTTCCCAGTTCTTTTATATTAGTGCTCCTTTGTTGTTCTTGTTAGAAACAAATTAGGCATGTGTAATTTACATCAAAACATGGGAAAGGAGCAAGAGTGTTTGGTCATAAATCTCGTCTCTCAGTCCACCTCGCCTCTGAGACCTACCTCACAATTGTTTACAGAAAATTGGATTTGAAGAGGCAAGCTGTATTCGACCGTTTTGCTAGTTTCACCAAGTGAGCTGAAGAATATGCTTAGATGATTTGTACACTGTAACTGTGATATTGCTGCCTGATTGCTAGCTACTTGTCTTTATATTTCACTCTTCTCACCAAGTATTATTCATTTTAAGTATAAAATTACACCTGCTACGGCAGGAGAAGAAAGACCATGAAAAAAAATCAAGCATCTAGCCTCACTACCTTGTAAAAAGTAGATTTGAGAAGTAGCTATCTAAACAATTCTTTGAACACAACCTGCAGGAAAGGGCTTTATGCAAATTTATAGCTACAAGAAGTAAAACAAATTTGAAACAAAAGATTTTTTTTTTTTTTTAAAAAAGTAATTTTTTGACAGAATTTGGTCATATATTAATGCAACACATTTACATAATAAACTGGCTAACTGGCTACTGATAGCTCCATCTACTTAGCCTCCTAAAAATAGAAACCAATGGGAGCATGAAAAATATAAACCTGTAGTCATGAGAATATACCAGAACAGTTTCCAAAAGTGTTTTGTCTTTTGTGGATAACTCCTGAAAACTTAAGCAGGATACAATCACAGGGACTGGCTAGTTAAACTAGCGGTCTGGCTAATATCACCATGGCTGATAGCGCCATCTTCATAGCCATTCTCCAAATTTCATCCAAGTTTCATTGAGATGAAAACCTTTTTTTTAACACAAAATATTCAGTTGAGATTCAGATGAGTTGTAGCTAAAAAATCTAGAAATAAAAATGGGCAGAGAAACCGAATAGCTATCTGATTGCTAGCAAATTGGCTTTATAATTTTACCGTCTCACCTAATATAAAATAAGTGTTTCCTGGATTTATTTTAATTGCTCTTTTAATGTAAAAACAATCTGACCATTCAGAAAACTGTGGTGTTAAGGATATACTGGAGTCATAGCAGTTTAGAAAAAATTCTGAAAACATAGGCTACGTGAAGTTCCCTGTGCAGATGACACCTAATGATTTCTCTCGACTGGAAACGCCAAATAGCGATAATGGTAACAGCATCACAGCATCACTCAGAAACGTACCACAGGTGAGGTGTACCTCAGAGATGAGATCTGGGCCAAGATTTTTTTTTTTAAAGAGAGGTTTGTCCAGTGCATTAATGTGATTCATGTGGGGAAAGTGGGGAACGGGGACTAAAACTTTCCACCCCTGTAACTGCTTTTTTTCTTTCCTCTGATTGGATACTGCTCACTCTGACGAACTATGTTTTATCGTTTCAAGAAGTGCAGTTAACCTGGCAGTTTTAAAACTGAATGAACAAGGCCTGTTGGACAAATTGAAAAACAAGTGGTGGTACGACAAAGGAGAGTGTGGCAGCGGAGGAGGTGGTGAGAAGGTTAGCCACTATGCCGACAAACGCGGGTAAAACGATTCCTCAGCAACGGGCGCATCTGCCGGGGCCACACCACCGCCACACACAGCCGAGCATCACTTTAGCCTTATTCAGATTGTAATGAGACACGAAGGAAAGCAGTTACTGTCAGAGCACAAATATTCGCTTTCAGCTGGGACTTTGATGGTATACATGCACTGTATTTAGAGGGGATGTATTGCACGTTCTATTTCTTCCGCAATTTATCACACAAAAAAATGTTATCGGCTTCCTTGTGTCATTCCTATTCTCTGCTGGAAGAGACATCCATCTTTTAGGATGAATAATGCAGGATCCATTCAGCCGCTTTTAACAGGAACTGCAGCAGACATTTTTTACGCTGGCACAGGAAACTAGTCAAAGCCGTGTCATTGTGAAGAGCTTAGATGAAGCACCATGACCATTTCTTGAATATTTAACAGCTTCGAGCTTCCGAAAGACGGCTTTGTGCACAATTCCTGAAAACATCGGGCTAGTTTCCCATGCAGGAAAAAAGGGGGGGGGATAGTTTCAATACAATGTACAGTACGTGTAAAAACTATAGTGCCAATTAGAAATTAATTTACTGTCACATGACCAGATTTTCATCATGCGTCTCCAAAGACAGACCCACACCACAGAAGAGCAGGAAAAGCAGGAGAATGATAAGAACTAGACATAAACATTTATCAGCAGTCCATTCGGTTTCTGTCACAAAAATGAGAAAACGGTAACGCTTTACTTTACAGTTTCCTTTACACTAACATTTTACTGCTTTAGTTACCATTAGCAAACCATGAAGTTCAGCATTAATACACCATAAGCAATGTTAACAACGTAACACATGTATTAGTCTGTTTAAATGTTAAATAAATCCATTCGCAGTGACGTAGTTTGAATTGTTCAATCAGTGACAAAGAGTGAGTCCATACATTATCAAAAATTAAATGACAGCATGTTCCTAAATACTGATAAAATACTGTTTAAATAGTGGAACTTTCTTCATGTTATAATCGTATTATTTTGAAGATACCTTTAAGATTTTCTCAAAGGATTTTTTTTTGGTCTGCCAATATTTTCATTAGAATTTAATTTGTAGGAAATTATGACATTATGTAAGCATTTTATTGCAAAAAATGTAAATAAGCATTTTTTTTTTAAATTCAGCATTTGTAGTATGTGCATAAATTTGATGGAAACACAAATCAAAATACCCTCACAATTTTGAAGAACAAAAACAAATATCACATGCATAATCACATGTGTTTTACTGCTGGTGTTTGCTAATAGTTGTGGGCTAACAGTAACTGCGTCCCGAGCTTCTTTTGTTTTTTACAAGAACCAGGCCGTGGCAGTATGTGCCCGTTGCCTAAAGCGATGGAGCAGGGTCCCATGCACATGTCTGTAGCTCCAGTCCCAGGCCTGGACACCTCCTGCTGAGGGAGCATAGAGACATGTACTCCAGTGGGACCCTGCACTCTATCACTTTACCACTGCAACTGCTGTGTCAGCTAATGTAACTGAATAACATAAAATAACATGTCCTATGATGTTATTTATGTTATTTCCCCTGCGTGGTTGAAGAACTCCCGTAAACCTTGCCGTTTTGAAACTGAGTGAATCAGGCATCTTAGACAAGCTGAAAAACAAATGGTGGTACGATAAGGGCGAGTGTGGACCCAAGGACTCGGGAAGTAAGGTCAGTCTCCTCAAGTCTGGGACCATCACTGTTGTCTAATGTTCGCACGGACATGGTGACAGCCTGTGTGTCAGTGAGAACGAGTGAGAAATAGAGAAGGAGAGAGAGAGAGAGGAGAGAGAGAGAGCAATCATGCATTCAGACAGAGCATGCTGACGGAGAAAGAGATGCCAGTGTTACTATACATCACTTATGTAAATGAAAATAACAATTGAACCGAGTTCCTCGCTCAGTTTTCAGTGTCTCGCTACAGCAGGAAAGCCCAATATTCTACCTGAGAGAAAAAAAATATTATCATACATTCCGGACTATAAGTCACTTTTTGTTTATAGTGTTGTGATTCAATGATTTTTTAAAATTTAAATAATTTTTCTTTCACAACATAAATGCTTAAATCCCTCTACTGCATGAATTATTATATTTACAT
>CM074959.1:9216272-9238369 GCA_037577455.1 Pangasius macronema | reverse complement strand
ATTTTTTATTATTGTCTATACAAAAAAAATGGAGATAAATTAAAAGTTTCCATATGGCAACACCATGCAGTAAAGGGATATAAGTCTTTAACATAAATATATTAATTTAACAGATAATATGAATAACAAATCCTAACAAAACATCAAATTCCTAATAAAATCAAAATGTCTACCTTAACATGTTGCATGAAGTGAACATGAAATATGGAACCTCAGTAGCCTATTATAATAACATCATAGCATGACCATAGAATATACAGCACTTGCTTTTGATTGGCTAGCAGCCGTCCGACATTGTCACATGACATGGGGGGTTGAGGAAATTTAACAAAGTAAAATGACTTTGCTATTTGCGTAGCATGTTCTATACGTCTTTGATATGTAAAAGGTTCGGACACTATAGTCCTACGAAGGGACGTGTAATAGACGTATTAAATATTACTATAACCAACCACAAAACTGATAACCCAAAGTCAGTGGAGAAGGAGAAATATCAGTTCTGAACTGAAAATCATTTGTTTTCCATTTTAATGTATGAACGAAGGTATAAGCGATAAAAGCGTGTGTGGGGGGCGGATCTAGCTGTAACTGGAAAAGGTGGATCAGGATGAATCTACATAATTAGGCATATATTTGGAGTACAATCAATAAAAGTACTTTTTTAGAGCCCATTAGAATCTGGGAGTGGATGTCCTTAACTACAAAGATTCAAGGATTTGATGGAACTTGTGTTTTTGAGTTAACGGTCATTAAAATAAATAAATAAATAAATAACTCCATGTTTAAAAATCCTTTGAGTGGCAAAGTATACAATGATTTTTTCGTCTCTCAGCAGACACAATTTATACTCCACAGTGACTTATTGTCTGGAAAATACGGTAATTGGCTTTCATGTTGGATTTAATTATAAGATGACACGTTACTGGACATTCATATCACATTCAGAAGCATTTGATAAATCTTTATGAAGCAATGCTGGATTTATAAAAGGCTTTATGCCAAAACATTACAAGTTTTTTTTTCAAGTATAGGACTTAGTATATGAATTTTATAGTTTTATACAAAATATTTCGATAACAGCATGTTCATGACACTAGACATGTTCGTTAAAGTGGATACCATGGCTGTTCATTAAGCTGACACATGGGTTTCTTACATAATGAAGTTGTAGAATACATAGATAGTGTACATTAATGCTTAATAACAATGTCATAAATGTCAGATTGTTTATTAATTCAGTTTAAGGGTCTGAATATCATTCATTTGGCTGCCTTCAAGTCTAAGATTGTGTCATTTATTCCAAAATAAACTCTGTATTATTGTTATCTTGACTATTGCTGCGCTCGCGGCAATGTTACACCATGTAATTCCCCACTAAGCTCTGAAAACATCCACTCAGCATGAAATGTCAACTTGTCAACATGGCCACGCACACTGTGAACAGTGTAATGACCAGCGTCTCTATTTTTAAATTAGATAATAGCCGTGTTTAGATCAATTAATATTGCTTAGATCAATTAATATACAGACACAGTACTTGGTTAAATCTATAACATTGATCATACTAATCACTGGTTTGAGAAGGTAATCATCAACATTACAGTTATCGCGAAAGTTAGCCAGCTAGCTTGCTGCTAACACTACCAGCTATTGTCTGCTGGCTAGCTTGTTGCTAAGCTACTCGCTATTGTCCTCTGTTGTTGCTGTGCTGAAATTTCCAAAATATTGCATAAATGTTTAAATTTCACTATAATAGAACAGTACCGATTGCCATTCAGCCCTGTAGCTGCTTTTATGAGCTTCACCTTCTCTGACGGAGCAAACAAAAGGCACAATTTTGTGAAGGCATCCATGTTTTTTTTTCACTTCACTGGGAAGTGGCATTATTACAACTCGCACAATACTACTTACAAACTTACGAACTCTCTCTTAGCTTGTGAAGCCAGTGACAAATCCTGCCTGTATTCTTTATTATACAAGACATAAAAATAAGCCATACAATGTTACCTCACAAATTTTAATACGTAATGTGCATAGCAGATCCTCCAGCATTAAAAAAAAGATGCAAAAAATAATGTAGTGCTTATGAATGTGTTATGAAGACCCAACCGGTTGACCCTACTTGGCCACCACAACTACGAATAAAAAACGAGTAAAGCAGTCATGAAGTCTGCTTGTTCCAGGCACTCGGGCTCCTGATTTGTCCAAACATGCAGTGTCAGACAGCTCACAGTGTGGAAGAGAAGGGCTTAGTAATGCACACCAGAGCTGAGTAACCCTGTGTTCACACTAGCAAGCAACAAGTCGCTCGTGTCACTTGTGGTAGCGTGCCTCTTCTGAGGGTCTTGCGTTCGCTTTTTTTTTTTTCTTTCTTTCAATTAACAAGTTCCAGTGAGAAGCAATAGTAGCTACTGTGTATATGTATATATATACACACACACACACACACACATATATATATATATGGCTAACTAGTTAAACTACACTACTCAGTGGTTTACATGTAGTTTTTGTACTAGCTTCATTAGCAGATTAGAAAAGAGAGCTGCCTGCACTACCTACATCCACTCACCAGAGGCACCGACAATCTCTGCTGCTCCCTTCCCAGCTTTATTTTTACACAATATGTCTCTATACACATTTAAAGAGAGGTTGTATATGACAGTTAAAAGTTTTCCTTCCATTTTTGTACGTCAGACAGTAAATTGGAACTAATTGCAGGTAGGAGCTAAAGTTGTGAGCGGGGAATAAGGAACGGGCAAGCGCGGAATGATTTGAGCCAGTTGTTTGGATTTACCACATCATACCTAATTTGTGTAGAACTGAGAAAGTTCAAATGTCGCTCGTTGCGCTGCAGCGTTGTGGTTGAAATCGTGGTTCCATGTTGCACATTTGCATGGAAAATGAACCTGCCACTCTGTAGCTTGGTAGTGTGAATGCAGGGTAATTACGCTCTAATTGCTCCAGGTTAAACTGCAGTCAAAAGATTGATGCCTGATTAGAATAAACAGATAAAAGCGTCAGTACTAAAAGGATGCAAATAGTATAGTCTGGAGACACATCATAGCAGTAAGAATTTATGTATGCATTATAGATGTGTGTGTATGTGTGTGAGTGTGTGTTTGTTCGAAAATGTGTGTGATAGAGCAAGAGAGATGTAGAACGTACTCTTGTAGTAATCATACCTGTGAGTGAGTAGAATTGTGATTTGTGAGTGAACGTCTGTGTTGTGATTTATCTTTTTTTCTTTTACTTATATTTCATCTTTCTAACTGTGTCCCCTCCATCCTCCCATCTCCAGGACAAGAGCTCGCAGGCCCTGAGCCTCAGTAATGTGGCTGGGGTCTTCTACATCCTGGTTGGGGGTCTGGGCCTGGCCATGCTGGTGGCCCTCATCGAGTTCTGCTACAAGTCACGAAATGAGGCCAAGAGAATGAAGGTGGACGCGCCTGAACGCCAAACCCCTCCCTCTCCCGCCCCTGTCCCAAGCCCCACCCTTGTCCCTAGCCCCCGCCCCACGCCTCAGCCTAGCCCCACCCACAGCACCCAGAGCTTAGCCACATATAGAGAGGGTTACAACGTCTACGGGACTGATGGCGTAGAGATGTAGGCTCTCAGGCGTACGTAGGTGTCCCGTCGTTGTAAGTGGAGCTCATCTGTAACGCCGCAGTACCGCTTGCCGTGTTGAGCGTGTAGTAAAGCCTGCTTGTGTCTGTGACGTCCTCATTTCCGTTCCGTGTAATCCAAGTGGAGACGTCTGCATTTGCACATGTGTTATTGCACCCAAAATGGAGGCACTTGCCCTGCATAGACCATAGGGCTGTCAGATTACGTCTTTTTTTTAGTTTAATTTTTTTTTTTTATTAATTAGCATTCAAATTATTATGAAATGATTTAGTATTGAATGCAATTGAATATTAATTACTATTTTTTTCTACTATAGCAAGAATGCATGTTAGCATTAGTGCTACCCTGTGTCCAAAATAGTCTCGGAGGCACTATCATAATTTAATCCTTTAACTTTAATGCTTCAGATTTGCTTTTGTTTATTTTCCCATGGTACATTTTGAAATCGTTGATCTTTAGCTTGATATTACAACCTCTCCAACACAGTTGTTAAGTACTTCCATGCAATAGCTTTTTTTAGACCACATATTTTAATTAAAACACATTATATATCATTTAACTGACAAGCTGAAGAATCGCATGTATCGATAGATGTGACTAAAATTACAAAATTGAATCTTAGACATGTAAATCTGCATTTTTTTTTGAGAAGTAGTAAATCTGCATTTTTTTCGAGTAGTAAAACGATATTAAACTATTCCAACAGTCTTACTGCAGAGTAAACGAGAAAAAAAAACAAAACCATCACTAGAACACAAACGTGTCATAAGACTGACATGATCATGATCATCACATGTTTCTGTCCACTGACATACCCAGTGTCATGTTAACAATCTTATTAATTTACAGTTATTAATATAGTAATAGTGACTGCTGTTGTGAAATATTTGGTGGCATGCAGTATTAATGATTATTAACTTGACATAATGTGTTGTCATACAAATGCTAGTCATGCAAGCCACCTTTAGGAATGTAACCTGGTCGGATAGTTTTGTCTCTAAACATGGCCAAGACATGCCTACGTTCACAGAAACAGGCCATTGGACTTTTCCCCTAGCCAAACATGATGAGGATATCTTGTTTGATTGCCAAAACAAAATGTAGACACTATGTCATGAACTGTTTTTTATCCAGTCATTAGATTTTTTTTGAAAAGCATTGTGTCACAGTATTTCATTTATTCATTTTTTTTCATTGGACACCACACAGGGAGGTGTGGAGAACAAATCAGATTTCAACCTTCAAGATTCTGAAGCTTGTGGCCAGAAAAGTGTACAAAAGTTATTGGTCCACAGCTGGTGCTTCTAAGACTGAGACAATACACAGTACTAAATAAACTACAGTACTCTTAGCAAAAAATAGCATGTGTAACAATCTAACATGGCATCATACATTATTATAGCATGTCCTAGTAAAATGACAGTCTAATCTCACTGGATATCTGTCATGACAACTCATGACTGCATATGACATCTGCCATGACCGTGTCAGTTTCATGATTCACTGTTACCAGGCAACCTCGTGTGACATCTTCGCGTGCTCGAGCAAAACTCGCAGTGAAGCACAAGCACATCTCTGAGCAATAATTAGAAGCCTTAATTAATAATCTGTGATGCTGTTACTACGTAACCATGCTGTAACCATGACGATTATCAATAACACCTCAGGATAGGCCTAGATTAAACAGCTCACTACACCAGGAAGAAAATAATAAATAACAGGGAAAGAAGGAGGTATTTATAGGAGCTGTGCAGAAAAATTAACGAATTGACATATAGATTTTTTTCCCTCCACCTACGTTATTTTCAACGATGTTCAGACGCTTTATCGAGCGTCATTTCTTACATCAGCTCTGCAGGGCTTGGCCAGACGTATTTGAGATGCTTCATCGCTCAATTGTGTTTAAATCTGCTGTTTTGTCCGTGCTTGCTAATAATGTGCGCTCACAACATAACCTTTAAATGCTCCTTTTTTTTCCTCTCGATAAATCTATGGACTGATTTTCTCTCTCTTTCTGTGTTTGTTTCTTTCTTTCTGCGTTTTCTTTTGTTTCCTAATACAGCTGACCTTCACCGAAGCCATGCGGAACAAGGCTCGGCTGTCGATCACAGGCAGCGTGGGCGAGAACGGCCGTGTCCTGACCCCTGACTGCCCCAAGGCCGTGCATGCCGGCCCCTCCCTGCGTCAGAGCTCCGGGCTGGCTCTGGTCTCGTCCGACCTGCCGTGAAGACCAAAAACATCCAAGTGCCTTAAATCCCACCGATCCACAAATCCAAACAACGCAAAACAGCTACGATCACAATCCGAGGGATGAATGGCCCACTTCAGTTGCTCCACATGCTGAAAATACGGAAAAGGACTCAAAATTCCCACGTGTGGCCGTGATGAGATGTTTTCAGCCCAGCTCCTGAGAGGTGTGCGCTTGAAACCTGTATTATGAACTTGCGTTCAAGTGGAGAAAAGATGACCAGAGGACCAGAAAACTGTCATTCAGAAACACACCCAGAACTTTTTGGGAAAAACTAAAGCAGAGATCTAAATATCAATTCAGTATTGATAACTAAAATGGGCCGTGCAGGAGGGTTTCAGCTGTAACATGAATAATAATAATAATTCCAACAGTATTAATGATAAATACGTACTAAAAAACTGTGAAGAGTTCGTGTATATTCTAAAATCATAACTAAAGAAATTATTTACACTGCTTTGTAAATAGAACTAAAGACTGTACACACTCGCTTGCTTTTTAAACGTGTAAATAGCCAGTTCTGTCGTGGACAAAAGTATAATTCTCTCTCTTTTTTTTTTATTTTCTCCTAGTTAGAAAAATGCAATAAATGATAGAGTAAAGAAATAAAAAAAATGATTTATTTATATAGACATACAGTATATAAAACTCTATAAACTGAATTCAACGGGCATGTTATCAACACTGACTACGTCCTCAAGCTGACACTCGGGGAAAGGCAGTTTTACGGTATATCTAAGAAAACCTGAGCGCCCATCCTCGACGCCATGCCCTGCTTACTCACTGTGCTGTTGTAGAACATGGACCTTTATAGACTGTTTTTTTTTTCCTCAGAAACAGACTTTATTTTGGTTTATTCGTATATTTCAAAAAAAAAAAAAAAAGGTTCACGTCAGGTTGAAATTTCCGTATTTGCCTCCGAGCAGCCGTGTGCTTATGAATCAGACGAGACTATGAGTGGGTGGAGCCTTTTCAGAAAGTGAACTAGGTAGAAAAGATGCTGAAGACACTGCATAGTCGAGAGCCATGGTCAGAGCCCAGCTTTGGCCTTTTCTACAAAACACTGTGTGACCTCAACCAGGCCTTGAGCACGTTCTCCTCCAGAACCTGTAGCAGTGGAGTTGTCTCGAGACCATCAAGTGAATATGTCCATGCTGGATTTCACTGGACATCTGGACACAAAGGACATCGTCTATGCTTCAGGGCACCAAAATGGGACACCGAACGCTCAACAAATTCCTGCTCAAAGCCGGCATTTTACCTTAGAAAGTGCAATTTCAGGTCTCCTAATCATAAGCAACTACAACTACACCTCGTCTCTCACTAGTTCTTTCTCTATGTCTCTCAGCCTCTCTCTCTCTCTCTCTCTCTCTCTCTCTCTCTCTCGCACTCTGACAGACACGGTGAAGTCCTAAACCTTGAAAATTTATTCCCTCAAAAAAAAATTTAAATTTAAATTAAAGTGTCACATCAAATTAAGTTTTTTTATGATTCTATGATTGTAACTGTTTTTACAATTTGCAATTCATAGCCTATCCTTGATATATTCACAGACAGATCAGACGTTTAATTGTTGCAAAAATATTCAACAAAAGTACGTTTCTGTTGGAGTGTGTTCAAGAGCGAAAGGTTTTCAATTTTTTCTCAACTGTAGAATTGTGTTTTTGAATAAAATGCACCCAATTAGGCAAAATGCAATTTTTCTTTCAAATGAAGTAGGTTAGACGTTCCAGCTGAAAAAACAAAACAAAAACGCTACCTACTGTTACAAGCACCTACAAGCTACCTACACACACAAACACACACACACACACACACGCACACGCACACACACAAATAAGATACAGCTGCCCTGCTACGCAGTGAGGATTGTGTTACACTGATCTTTGCTCTGTAGCTCTGTAAAGTTGAAAAGAATCTGGTGTTCTCTGTCATCAATTGTAAATATTTATTTTGATCATTTTTTTAGTAAAGTACTAATGCCAAAAAATTGCCTTTGAGTCTTTTTTAGAAATTGGATGAAATCAGATTACTGTAAAAAGTCAGTCTGTAATGTACACTCACCGTCCACTTTATTAGGAACACCTCTCCACCTGCACATTCATGCAGTTATCTAATCAGCCAATCATGTGGCAGCAGTGCAATACAAAAAAAAATCATGCAGATACAGGTCAAGAGCTTCAGTTACTGTTCCTACCAAACATCAGACTGGAAAAAAAGTGTTAGCTCTGAGATTTTGATCATAGCATGGATTTTGGTACCAAAATCTGCTGTTGTAGCCCATTCACAACAGTTGATGTGGTGTGCATACTGAGATGCTTTTCTGCTCACCACGGTTGTAAAGAGTGCCTTTTTGAGTTACTAAAGACTTCCTGTCAGCTCAAACCAGTCTAGTCATTCTCCTCTGATTTCTCTCATCAACAAGGTGTTTCAGCCTGCAGACTCTGCTCACAGGATGTTTTTTGTTTTTCGCACCAACAACTCTAGAGACTGTGTGAAACCCCAGGAGATTAGCAGTTTCTGAAATACTCCAACCAGCCCATCTGGCACCAACAACCATGCCACTGTTAAAGTCACAAAGATCACATTTTAGTCTATTCTGGTGTTTGATGTGAACATTAACTGAAACTCTTGAAATGTATCTGCATAATATTTTGCACTGTGCCGCTGCCACATGATTGGCTGATTAGATGACTGCATGAACGTGCAGGTGTACAGGTGTTCCTAATAAAGTGGACGGTGAGTGTATATGATGCCTTAGGCTCCATTTATACCTGGTCATTTCACTCATTTTCAGTATCAGTATGATCCAAGATGCAGATTGATATCATCATACCATAGCGCTACTGATTTCTGGAATCTGATTGATCAGAAGGTGTTGATTTATTTTCTATAGCAGCAGCTCTGTCAGTAGTGCAGATGCAAATCACAGGTTTCAGCTCGTTTCCCCGAGCAACAGCTCATTCACAGGGACTTGTATGCCAGATGCTCACATAAATGAACTCTGATAATAAACAGATTAAAATGGGGTGTTATTTAACAAAGAAAGACACATAATTGTTGATATTCTGTAAGGAGACGTTTATTTACAGTAACATTTACGTACTTTGTAAAAGTCAGTAGGTTTTCTACCACAGGAAGGAAAGTTTTCAGGACAGAGGACGTTGCCATTTCTCAATAACGTGACATTAATTTTGCCTCCTTAATTCTAAGAGAAAGTCAGGGAATTACTGTTTACAGCTGCTATAACGCAAGTGATAACAGGAACTAACTTGTTTCATGGATATAGAAAATACAATATGTCATTTTTTAAAAAACATGCAACTTGCTATGGTATAAGAGGGAAAAACTCCTCTATAGGATGTGAATCAACTGCTGGATGGTAACAGTATCTCTGCTTTGCATCAGGATGAATCCTAACAGGGATTATTTTCACACAGCACAGCTAGTTTTATTCCATACATAATGCTTAAACCATTTCAGAAGATGGTACACAAAAGAAAATCTCATCCATCATTCCAAGCCAGTGTTTACAACCAAAACCCATACATCACATCATAACACATATGGTCCATGACCTCCATACTGGTCATACAGTAATCAATGAGGACACGCAAAGCGCTTATTAGCAACTTTGACAGATGTTGTAGTAGCATATTGAACAGCACTGAATACAATACTGAACAGACTAGTACTAACAGATTAACTGTCAGTACTTCCTCTGAGTTTAATGAAATCAAAAATGGTGTGATCAATGTGCAGCATTATGAGTTTATTAGCATATTACATGCAGATTAATCTGGCTAACAATGACTCAATTCAAATAAGATTTACTAGAAACAATATGATTTCTAAACAAATGTTCGCTAAAGGTGCCAGGGTATGTCTCTAGTAGTTATGATCAATTCATATGGGATATAATTAATCTCTGTATAAATCACAGAGTTGGTAAAAGTTACGTGTGTACCACATACGCCTCATTTTAATACAAACTGACTGTTTTTAGTATAAGACTTATTGTAGGGCTTGTGGTCATTAGTAGGTCACATGACTATGAAATGTCTGCAGGCTATACCGGTGCCGAGAAGTCAGTAACTTACCCAAAGTACCCAGAAGTTTTGTTTCTCTGACACGTTCTTTAAACTCTCGAAAATCTGAGAGTTAAGCCATAGTAATTGCGTTATCCCTCCTCTTCGTGTAAAAACCAATCCGGTCCGAAGAGAACTTTCGTAAGGCATCTCGGAAAACCTGGAAATTGAATGAATTAGTCATCTAATCATGGTAAACTCCTGGAAAATTAAACATGGATGGACTATTTTAGGAATATTAGGGAGATGGAAGAGAATACAGTTGGGTCATTAAGCCATCTGTGTTATATATTTAGCACATTTTTCAATATAATATAATGTATTAATATAAGCAATATATGCTAAGATATTTTGCTTTATTTTTATCTGCTGATGCCCCATTTATATGTTCATTCATCAATCCAACAAGTAATGTGAGTAAATTATTTCCGTAGTTGCTAGTGGTAGTAACTAAACCAGCCTTTAACACTGAGTAATATTAGAAGTGTGTAATTCACTTGTAGAATTTCAGTAAATCAAAAATATTAAGAGTTGAATTGATGTCCTCCAATGTGGTCCTCAGGGGTGAGAATCCTGTCAGTCCACTCAGCATGGAAGAAGGCAGGGACTTGGCTGTGCTCAGCTTCCTGACAGCGAGTCCACACCTCCTTTTTAGCACAATGCTCAAAATGATAGCGATCACTCCTTAACAATCATCAATATTTACACCGAAGGTGTTCATTTTAAAGAGTTGATCCGCAATATGGCTGAATAGCAGCGTGGCTGAATGAGAGGTGGATTTTGGACAGTATAATGATCAGGCTGAGAGAACGTGGGAAAGATGTCTCATCATTGTTGCCTGGTCTTGATATTTCTGCACCATTTCCTTGGCAATGTGAAATAAAAACAAGGAAGGAAGAAGCCTTTAGCTGGTAATCCTCATGGAACTGGTGTAGACAGAGGAGGATGAGTCATAGCGAAGGTTAACCTCTGTGATCTAAATCATAAGGAGCTGTACTAACTGCAAGATATTATCATTCCCTCACTTGTTTTTTTTTTCCTTTTCTTTTGTATAACACATCTGTGAGTTGTCAAGTTGTCTTTCCATGACATTCCCGAAGGGAGCTGTCAGTACAGGATTAGAGCTATCTCTTGGATTTTTTTTATTTTGCAGTCCTATTGAATGGCTTTCTTCTTCACCCTAGAGCCAATCCATTCATTTTAGGATGAGTATATGTTAAGGATGAACCAAAAACAAATACATTGTTTGGAATTAACAGTTAATGGGTTCTACAAGAATAACAAGGAGACTATTCTTTAAAAAAAAAAAAAAAAAAAAAAACTTGCCAGGGCATCTGGTCCGGGATGGGGATCGTACAGGAAGCAACCAAAAAAGCTATTTACTTTCATGGAGGAACAAGAGAATGGTAAGATATGAAGTGGTGGTTTAAATTGCTAGTTTGTTTATATTTAGAGAATTACAACCAGCTAAATTCATTAGAATATTGAGGGCAGGAAACAAATAATAACTGCGCAAGTAGCAGTTGGGGTGTCATGAACTGAAGTGATGTAGCTGAGGTTGAGGAACTGTCAGAGCTGGAATTCACAAACCATGATGACAATGCTGGCATTTTTACCTCAGACCTTACCCAGTGTTTTTCAATGTTTCTGGAGCCAGAGCAGTAGGGTTTATACTTAAGTGATTGGCTTTAATTACAAATACAGATACAGATATGGATATTTGCAGTACTTAACAGATACAGATAGTAGCATTGTGTTGCACCCCTATTATATATGTATGATTTACTAAGGCTCTACATCGTCCTAAACCATTCCAAATAAGATGTACGACTTTGCTGTGTGTAATGCCAGAGCATACTGGGAGCAGCTGTACATTCTCTAGCCTATGCTTCAGGACTTTCAATATCCCTCCAGTTGGTTCTCTGTTTTCTGATGATTGTGCACTGCGGCTCTCCGCTTCGCACCACAGACCTTATCTCACTCCACCTACAGCAGCAAAGAAGACAACGCTTCATGCGTGGCATACTAATCTCCCATTAATGAATATGTGAATTTCTGGTGTTTCTCATTATTGCTGCCCATACAAAGCTCTCCTGCAGGGAGTGAAAGCAGCAGAGCGTGGTTAAACAGAACTTCAAGTAGAGGGAAGCGGCTAGTGCAATTCCCAGGATTGTCATCATGATTAATTATGATGTACAAAAATTGATTGGAGGAAGATACAAAGGCGGATGCACAAATCCATTTCAGAGGAGAATGTGCTCATTGAGTACAAATGTATGAGTCAATTTTGCATCACAGCATTAATGGTGTCTCTGTTTTTTTTTTGTTTTTTTTAAATGCAATCTGAGCAGGTGGCCAAAGTGCCCAAGCTGCAGAGAGTCAAGGTCAGAAAATGCTGATACCCCCAACTGAAAGACGTTAAGATGACGCCTATCTGAAAGACAAAAGCTCTGCGCTGTGGAAATGTGAATAAATATTGCAGAGCCGCTGTGTTTGGAGAGGGGAAGGAATAAGATGCCCTCCTCCTCCAACAGATGTTAGTACATATGTCAGAACATAAAAAGACCACTAATGACCTTCAGGGGAAATGAAGTGGAGGACTTTCTAAGAGCATGCAGCTTTTCACATGTGCCTTCATCAAAATCGGAATTTTCACATATTTAGAGATTAATACATTTATGTAATAATAAAGCAGCTTGGAATACTGATTAGCTCCCCAAGGCCATACTCGACAAGGTACCACACTTGACAAGATAGAGGTCTACAGAAATATGAATCATCTCTTTTATTATGCTCTGTAGAGTATGGTCTCAACAGATACTAAGGTGGAAATGGAGCTGGATTGGGTATAGCAGCTGATAACATCACAAATCAGGCCTGAACTCATGGTGAAAGAAACAGGTAAAAGAGAGACACCAGCCAAGAATTGTGGAGATGCGGTCTTAAAAAGGGTCCAAAGAGCTCTCCCATTCTGGTTGAGTGGAGAGGAGAATAATTACTGATGGCTTATTCTCCACATGGGGCAATGAGCGTAGCGGATGTTCACATAAGAATGGATCATTGAAAGCGGCCAGAGTGGGTTTGAGGAATATTGATTGGCTTCTCAACAGCCAATGACAAAAGACTTGATGATCTGCCAAATCCAAATGAAGTTCTATAGAAATGCGAAACATCTCTTTTATTATGCTCTCTATTTACAATATGGTCGCAGAGGGTACTAAGGGGGAAATGGAGCTTAATTGGGTGTAGCCACTGATAAAGTCCTGTAAGGCACTTAAGCCAAGCCTTATCTCATAGCAAAAGAAACAGTTAAGAGAGTGACATAAATCAAGAGTTGGAGAGATGTGGACTTGACTAGACAAACATGGAGAGAAAGGATCTGACGAGTTCACCAGTTGTGGTTAAGCAGAGAATAATAACCAGTGGCCAATTCTCCACATGGAGCAATGCACATAATGTTGATATACGTATAAATCTTTGCAGGCGGTCAGCGTAGGCTCTAGAAATATTGATTAGCTCCCCAAATTATGCTCAGCGAGGTACCAAATCCACATGGATCTCTACATTTTAAAATATAAACACCTTTTATTATGCTCTGTATCTACAATATTGTCCCAACAGATACAGGCAGGAATAGAGGTGGCTTGGGTATAGCAGCTGATAACATCATAAGTCAGGCCTTCACTCATAGAGTGAGACCATTCAAGAATTGTAAAGAATGGAAGAGCATGGAGAGAAAGGGTCCAAAGAGGGTTTAGTGGAGAATGATTGCAGATGGTTTATGGGGCTCCACATGGGGCAACAGACGGAACAGATGTTCATATAAGAATAAATATTTGCGAGCGGTCAAAGTAGGCTCAAGGAATGTTGATTATCTCCCCAAATCCACACTTTATGTGGTGTCAAGTCCATATAGCGATCTACACAGAAACCCACATGTTCTTTTGCTATTTATCATACTCAGTATGGTTCCAATAGCTCCTAAAGCAGAAATGGAGCTGGATTTGATATAACAGTTGATAACATCACAAGGCAGTCTTAACTTTGAACCCATAAGGACAAAAGAAATGCTGGAAGGAGAAATACTCTGATAGAGTTTGAGCAATGCGGCCTTGGAGAGAAAAGCTCGAACAGGGTTGAATGGAGAGCAATTTCTGATGTTTCATAAAGGATAGCACTAGTACTAGTGTGGATTTTGGCCAGCGGTCACAGTAAGCTACAGGAATATTAATTAGCTCCCTAAAGTTACTCATGATGAGGTGCCAAAGAAACCCAACTCGTCTTTTATTATGCTCAGTAATTCCATCAGCTCAGAGTTTCTCCTGCAACCGCATACTGCGTGCTGTTTTCATCCATTCATTCCAGCTAGGTCATATTCATTAACATTCTTGCAGATTGTACAGTCGAGACTCGCTGATGAAGCGGCAGGAGGCACAGGGGTGTAATTGGCATTTGGTTAATCTGTCTGCCATACGTTCCTCTGCCTTGTTGTCACACTTTAAGCATACTTAATGCTTCCTGACACCCCTGTCGTGAGGTGTTTGGACATTATGCTAAGCACTGTCATCCGTTTGCACCGCAATAAGGACCGTGCATTGAAAACTGGGACCGTGCATGTGATACAGTGTGTCCAATGTCAGATCAGCTGTCAGGTACCATTAGCACCTAGACAGGCTGCCTGTAGATGTATGACTGATTCATTGTATGGTTAGGACAAAGTTAAGATATGCCTATTGTATGTAAATATGAGTGTTCAATACTGTTGTTGGTTGGATGGTTATGGGGATGTAAAATATATCGTATATAGATATGAAGTGTTCATAATGTTGAAGTAGTTCTTAATCAAAGTCTCCTGAAGCAAGGGGTGCTGTGATGCTGCCCCCTAGTGTGAGTAACTGGTAAACTGCACTAAAACCTGTGCAAATCAGTGGGGTCCTAGACACATTTCAAAAAAGATCTTTTTGAAAAGATATGCAAAAAAAAACTTTTATCTGCAAAAGGCCAGTGTGGCTGCAGCTTTTCATTCCAGCCAAACAGAAGCCACAGCTAACAACCTCTCGAATGCCAAGATTAACTGATTAAATAACTGGAATCAGTTGTAGCGCCTGTGTGGTTGGAATAAAAACCAACATGTGCAATAGCGCTTTGCAGATAACACTGAAGAGTTCTGGGTTAGATCAATGACTACCAACCCTCTTTCACGAAGATCTGCCTTCCCTAGAATTCAGTTTCAGCCCTAATCCAACAAGGCTGATCTGGCTATTTGTTATCTCAAGCAGGTGTGCTCAGGATAATATGTAAATGGGATGGCCGGGGACATGTTAGGGGGTCTAAACACAAAACAGTACAATTATTTAAAAATACCCCAAAAATAAAATGATAACCTATTTAATCGTCCTTTTGTGAACCTTGACACTCCAGTAAAGCAAATCCTGATCTTTCCAGCTCTAAAATAACCAACTGCTAGTGTTGGCTAGCCATAGTGTTAGCTAAATAATATTATATGTTTATACCACAGCACTGTTGAATGTTTGATTCTGTATAATGTGTCATTCTTTAATGAATTACACATTTTAATCGTTGACAAACTGCTATGGTGTAAGAGGAATAAAATACTTCAGGATGTACTGGTACTCCTGAAAATAATAAACTGCAGGCTGGCAACAGTTACTCTGGTCACACCGCTATGTCGTTGATTATTTCCCTGCAACAGCACACCCCATCCAAGGCATGGTTGTTTATGAAGGTACTATTTTAAATCATCACAAAGTCACCAGACAGAGTACATGTGCAGGAAATAGAAACAGGCACATTTGATTTAAATAATATTCTAAATGAACTTTAACCCCTTAAATACCCATATTACTTTTGTAACTGTATATGTTTATGTTTAGTTCACTGTATTTACTAACTGAATACTAAGCTGGGAAATATAGGGGTTAATATAAAATAATTATCTCTATTACTTGAGTAGTATCTGAAAGAGTCTTGAGTCAGTCTGTTGATTATATGATGAAGATAAGGTACAAAAGGGCCACAATCCTTCCATATCATTTTTTTATTACACATATATATAGCTTTGATAATGGTTTTTAAAAGCACCCTTCACACTGGACAAGTTAATCTCATGACATAAGCTTTTGGCCACTAAAGAGCTTCCTCTGATCCAATAAACCAATGAGAGAGAAAGACAGAGAGATGAATATTCAGCCATGCACACAGATGACCATTCGTTATCAGGATAAAATCTAATTCATCTTAAGCAGTATGTATAGCAAGTGCTTCTAATTCCCTACAGTTTATAAACCCTTAATGATGTGCAGTACTTATACAGTTGACTGTAGCTTAAAAACACCACATAATGCTGTACTCCTGAATTACAAAGGCTGAACACTGCTGAAAGAGTAGACATTCACATTGTAAGCAACTCAGATTAGTTATGAGTGACAGGGCAGTGCAAAAGAAAGAAAGAATGAAAGAAAGAAATGAACAAACTTAAAACTCATAGGCAAATCTAAGTCACCATGCAAACCCTGTGACTGTCTAGCTTTAGGGTCTAGACAGAGAAAGAAGCATGATCGTGATAAAGTAGCATAGA
The DNA here is from genome assembly GCA_037577455.1 of Pangasius macronema. Lineage (NCBI taxonomy): Eukaryota > Metazoa > Chordata > Actinopteri > Siluriformes > Pangasiidae > Pangasius > Pangasius macronema. The sequence continues at coordinate 9,221,808 of CM074959.1, read as the reverse complement.
AAGAATATTCTAAGTAGTAACTAGATGCTTATGTTTATTAGTGTATAACAGTAGCAGAGTAAATACTACGACTGGGCAAATGATGTATAGATGGATAGATAGATAGATAGATAGATAGATAGATAGATAGATAGATAGATAGATAGATAGATAGATAGACTCTCTCAAATGTCACTTATTGCTTTGGTGGCTATAAAAAGGGGGGAAAAAAACCTGGAACATTCCATGACTTTACATCAACACCAAAGCATCATGAATCATGTACAATGATGTTCACAAAACGTTCACTATAACCATTTTGGCGAATTTTTTAATCGACACCTCTTGGCCGCAAAATCTACTCTGGTTAATATTTGTTGTAAAAATGTGAAAATCACAAATGGTGAAATATATAAGAGCAACTCACACTAATTACACTGTAAACGGCTGAATGTGCCCTACTGCTTCTATTCATTTGACCTAAATAAGCATGTTTTCTTTCCTTCTCTGAAATTACATCGCATTCCTTGTCCCTGTGTCACACTAGACTTGGAGTAAAAGCTCCACCTACTGGTCAATAGGGAGCTCTGTATCTCACACGTGACACGGAATATCTGATTCGGAAGGAAAAGTCCACCCTGCAACACATCTGTGACATGTTTAGTGATTCTAATCTGTTGGTTGTTGCTGTATTTTCTTTAATCCCTTGAGAAGTTGGCAGTTAGCGTCATGGTAGTGTTTAACAGGAGAAATAAATTGAACTGGGGATAATGTTCAGATTTTGCTGTTGGATCAAAGAGCAAGAGCTTCTTTTCTCACTCACCATTTCCCAGTGATCATATTAATGAGAAACCCAACACAGACGTAGCTGAGACACTGGCGCAAACACTGGACTCAAATTTTCCAGGATGTGATGCAGCTACACGACACAACTGCGATGAGATACAGCAGAGACTCGGCTCGTCTAGTTACCAAGCTACATATAAAAAATAATTAAGAGTTGCACTAAGTGAAATTGTTTTAATGTACCAATAAGTTATAAGTTAACATTTACAACTACTCCCCAATAGGTTCAACTACTGCTATAAATAAAACGACTATATAATACTGTTCAAAGTAAATTAGACAGACAAAGGACTAAAGCGCTACTGCATCACTCTCTTTAGGTAGAGATGAAGCAAGGGCTAAATCCCACTGCACCACTATGAGCATGCAGTCGAACAGCATTGTGGGTAATGTAGGAAACCATTAACCAAAGTGAAATAGACCAATATGTCAATGGAAGAAGTTTAGACTAAAAAAGCCAACTCATAATTTTCTTTCTAAAATAAATCTCGGATGCCATTAAAGATCCCGTTAATCATAAAGACTAATATGCGAGTCATTCAGGGTGGATTTTTCCTTTAAAACCAAACATTGAAAATATTACGGAGTCGATGCTGTGTCTTGTGCAAAGGAAATAAATGTCTCTGCAAACAGGCTGTGTTCCAATACTGGTTTAACAAGCCCTCACTGACTTCCCCTCACTGCGCCCCTTTGGCTGAATCCCCGTCAGCATTACAGACAGCGTATGTTCACAGTATCCAATCTGATTTTAAACACTTTTATATACGTCGTCGCAGCATCACGCAGGTCTGAACTGCAAGTGGATGAGGGTGTGTTAAATTCAGTAGAGATAATGTTGTGCAAGTGTACAATCACCATGGTCTTCAGTGATGCTGGTGATGTGAGCTTACTACATGTCTGATAGAGCGAGCAGCGCAGCCATAAATACTGACTTGTCTGTGTGCGTGTGTTTGTGTATGTGTGTGTGTGTGTGTGTGTGTGTGTTCATGTGTGCAAACAAAAACAGCTCCATCCAGTAGGCAGTGAGGACAGAAAGCTTAGACATAGTGAAGAATGGTAAGAGGTCAGAGGGGAGGGATGAGGTGAGGAGCTACAGGTTGACCAGGTGAAGGTCGGAGGCGGTGAAATGAGGACACAGTGCCATGTCGGGATTTTTCAGCTGCTTCAGGACACGCTTCTGGAACTTGGTGCGCACTCGGTTGAACTCCATGATGTCATATGGGTCCTCCTCGATCCAGAACCGGTGGAACTCCTGCATCAGATAACCTGAAGAGAGAGAAAAAAACAGCGATAAGCTAAATGTCCTCTGTCATGAAGACTTTCCTGTAAGGGAAAACTTACTAATTGTCTCAGAGTGCTGACAGTGGAGACTCCTTCCATAAATGATATATAAATGTGTCATTACAGAAAACCTCATTACATCAACAATTATCTATTTTTTTAAATAAAACAAAATAGGTTTTTAATTCATTTATTAGCAGTCGTAGAGCTATTGAAACTTGTATGGAATATCTGCCGTACATTAATTACGTAAATTAACGGATTGTGTGTAATTGTAGATATGGTGACGTTTTCTATGAAGACTTTTGTTTAACATTTTTATGAAAGGAGTCTCCAGTGGCATTGCTTTGTAACAGTCAGCGGTAAAGGTGAAACTAAGTTGACATGGAAAGGTCTTTAGGATGAAGGAGTTGACATTTTGTGGCATCTGTGTTATGTGATAAGATGCATGTTTTGTTTGTTTTTTTGTCTTATTAACTTCAAGAGAAGCAAATTTTATTATTAACTTACAGTTTAACCCTCAGAGAACATGTCAAATACTGACTTTGTGATCAAATTTAGCTTTGCTCTTATTGATGCATGGGTATGTTTCCTCTCATAAATGCTCATAAACGTTAGTCTAAATGGATTTGAACAGGCTTCACAAAGACAAAAACCTCTCGATCCAGTTTAGAATGAATTGTGAGACGTACAGAAGGTCTGCTGGAAGTGCATCAGGCTGGGCATCTCAGGTGCTACGTTGTACAGATGAGTCTTCAGAGCTCCACTCACCAGCAGGGAGTAGGCCAGGTCCGTGATGTTGATGCCAACAATGGCAAAGGAGTATCTGCATTACAACACATCAAACTCAGCTTTTTTGTATTAGGACCTCATTTTCACTTGCTACTCATTGCTAATTGCTACCTATAGAGCTAGTTTACTTATCCCACTACAGCTCACTGATCTAAGAGGATGAGGATTGATGCATTCTTTACGTTGCGCCATCACAGGATCTAATTGGCCTTTTTTCTATTTTCTTTATTTAAAAAAGGGGGGGAAATGGCATTTCTCAAGGACACATGAAATGTAATTTCCCAAATGTGATTTGGTAAAAGAGCCAAATCAAAGAGTCAACATCAGTGCAATACACAATGGAGTCTTTTGGTCATTGGCACCGGTAACCTCTCAATACTGGGGAATCCAGCGTTTTTCAGTAAGTGATTATTTGGCTCAGCTCATCAATAAGAGTTGACTCTCTCTCATTCCAAATGGCTCACTGCCATTTTGTCCTAAACTGGACATAATTTGTAATATTTTACCAGTGAGAATGGGTTTTGTGAATAAATGATGACATAGAGGGTGCAAGTCACATGTCTGCACTACACTATATGGCCAAAAGTATGTGGGCACCCGATCACCATACCCATTCCATCATTGAGTTGGTCCCCCCTTTGCCTTATAATAGCTTCCACTCTTTTCAGAAGGCTTTCCACTACAATTTGGAACATGGCTGTGGAGATTTGCCCATTCAGCCACAAGAGCATTTGTGAGTTTGGGCACTGATGTCAAGTGAGAAGGGCTGGGGTGCAGTCGGCATTCCAATTCATCCCAAAGGTTTTCAGTGGGGTTGAGGTCAGGGCTCTGTACAGGACACTCAAGTTCTTCCACTCCAACCTTTGCAAACCATATGTTCATGGACCTCACTTTGCGCACAGGGACACTGTCATGCTGGAAGAGATTTGTGCCCCTTAGTTCCAGTGAAGGGAAGCTGTAATGATACAGCATACAAATACCTTTTAGACAATTGTGTGCTTCCAGCAGTTTGGGGAAGGCCCACATATGGGTGTGATGGTCAGGTGTCCACATAATTTTGGCCATGCAGTGTATATCTAAACACAGCCAAAGAGAACACTGGTGTTGTTTGGATAGATAAGGAAAAAAGTTTTATTTGATTTAAGCAATAAAAGCAATTTCAAACATCAGCACATCTCTGACCAGGATAAATGCTTACTGAAGATGAATGAATTCTTGGATGCTTTAAGGACGTATTTTGATTAAATTACACCGCAAGAATAATGACATTGTCTACATCTACCAAAATGCTGCAGCAGTACAATTTCCCTTCTCTGGAACTAAGAGGCCCAAACATGTTCCAGCATGACAATCTCTCTGTGCATAAAGCAAGATCCAGGAAGACATGGTTTGCAAATGTAGATGTAGAACATTTACACTTACAGCATTTGGCAGACGCCCTTATCCAGAGCGACTTACAACTGAGCAGTTGAGGGTTAAGGGCCTTGATCAAGGGCCCAGCAGTGGCAGCTTGGTGGTGCGGGGACTTGAACTCTCAAACTTCCGATCAGGAGTCCAATGTCTTAACCACTGAGCTACCACTTCCCTAGAAGTGCAGGAGAAGAACTCTAGTGGCCTGCACAGAGCCTTGACCACATCCTTTGGGATGAACTGGAACACCAACGTGCCCCAGGCCTCCTTACCCAATCTCCATGCCTGACCTCACTAATGCTCTTGTATGTGAATCAGCAAACTCCCACAGCTATGTGGGAAAGCTTCTCAGAATACTGGAGGTTATTATAACAGAAAAGGGGGACTAAATCTGGAATGGGATGTTCAAAAAGCACATATGGACGTGATGGTCAGGTGTCTACCTATTTTTGGTCATATAGAGCATATGCAAGTCAGCCTACAATGTTCAGCTAAAAGACCCAAGTTGTGCACGAAGAATGACAGTCTTTAGATTTGGTGAATGTTTACACCCCTTTAGCAACTTTATTTTGAAAAAGAGCGAAGTGACAAATCTAGCAACTTTTTAAGCAGATGTTAGCAACTGTCCTGCACTCAATAAGGCTCTCTAGCTCATATTACAGCTGCTGGTTATACAAGTTGAGAGAGCAGGTTCAGTTGTCTCACCATCAGTGTGTAATGCCTGACTGAGTTGCTCACCCAGTCAACATTGTCCCCAGTGACTAATCACTGATCACCATTGTTTGATCACACTTTTTCCTTCATGTCTATTCCTGGACTACTCATACCATGGCTTCATTCTGTATGCCTTCTTGATCAAAATTATACAATATTTAAAATTTTTAAACAAAGTTTGTGGTGCCGTGATGAAATACTTCCTTGCTCTATAAGAAATAAAATCTATTATTTTCTGATAGAAAAAATTCTTCCTACTTCATGTTTTGATATGCAAATTATTATGACTTTTAATTGATATGCAAATTTGTCTGTGATGTCATTTGGTGATTTTTAACAACTTTTTGAGCATGTCTTTCTCTTGAAAACAGCTGCCAACAAGGTGTCTATGTATGTGCACGTGCACGTGTGTGTGTGTGTGTGTGTGTGTGCGTGTTTTTTTTGGCGGTGTGCTGCACAGCCTCCATGGTGCACACGAGTGCTAATGCATGCTGAAAGCTGATGACAGCCTGCA
>CM074959.1:9196632-9209132 GCA_037577455.1 Pangasius macronema | reverse complement strand
GAGAGTGAGTCCTTGTTTTAACCTTGTTTTCATCAAAGAGGCCGGCCCTAGGGGGCGGAGTCATACCAAGGGTCATGCTAAGAAAGATAGTAGGCATGAGACAATACAATAAAGCCACGATATGAGACATATCCCCTTTCAGGCTTCCTGAGAAGATATTGACATGATATTGATATTGATATTGATACAAAATATCTAACATATTTAACATATCAACTAGCACCAATAATCACTAAACACCAATAAATACAGGCTCTGAAATTAGAATACGATGTTTCTAGGAAAAAGAGGAGCTAACAAAATATTAACGTGTATGCACTATATAGGTAATAACATTCATTATACTGATTATAATAATAGGTTTTTATGAATGCATTCCTTTGTTTAATCACATTTTATTGGTGAATGAGAAACAAATTTAGCCAAACGGGATGATGTGTTTTTTGTTTTTCTATTTGAAGGCTACTATAAGCACAGAGATATGGAGATGAGAGTATCCTGAGAGCTGGAGCTCACTGAAAAAGAAAGGGTATTGTTATTAATATGGAAAGATTGTTTGACTATAGATGGTGCATTAAATGATTAAATAACAGCTTAGTGTCATCACCACTAATACTGCTGTCTGACATCCGGCTGAAATGCACCAGCGCCTCACACTTACCAATTTAATTGTACAGATCAGGAAAACAATCGTGGTTTTATTTATATTTCCTCATCCCACCTAAAGTAATTGCTGGTTACGCCACTGCCAGCACACACACACACACACACACACACACACACACACACACACACACACACACGACATGCTTCAGAATCATTTTCATATGCGAGTGCAGCACACAGGCGTCGATTTAAGACTGCGGTCAAACCAGCAGCAGTAGAAACCAGAGTGCATGCATATATGTCACTTTGACGTCACTTGCTGAAATCGAGTTGAGACCATCCAAAGTTCCTGAGTAGGAATTCTGACTCAGTGGGGGTTTTCTTTTCTTTTTTTGGTTGGTTGGTTTTTCCTAGTCGTAGGTCATAAATGATGAGTTATGAGTCAACCTTCAGTCGAATGCAGCATAATCTCACCTGGATATTTTCTCATAGAATAAAGAAACTTCACATGAGGATAACTGAGAAGTCCTTTAGACAGCCATTAGAGTAATTTGTCAATGCTACCCAAGACATTTTAAAAGTAGCACAATGTAGAACACCACATTTTGGTTGTTCCATCTCATTTTGGAAATCTGGCTTCTGGTGGTAAAGCATGACTTCAGAGGCTCATCTGGGACGTAGAGGTAAGTGGGCCATAGACCAGCCAAACTAATTATGAAATTATTTGCGGTAAGGCTGAGAAGAAGCGCCATGGAAAATGGGTCACAGCACATGAAGGAAGTTCGCACCGAGAAAGGAAGTATAATAATATTGAATGATCACATTTCATAAGGAATCAGTTTGTAATCCATCTCACTATTTGTCCATCCTTTCCATCCCTTTTGCAATTATAATACAATCTCAGAAAAAAGAGTTACGAAGTTATACCTTTGCTTGTCATTGAGGTGGAACTATCAAGGATACATCTTTTCTATATTTAGGGAAGGTGCATGTGGTGTACATTTAATGCTTTACTCAAGCTCCTTTAAAATTAAGGGTCTAATTTTCCTGTAACAGAACATTCCCAATTGGTTTATTCCCCTTATACCACATCGGTGTGCCAAAGATTACATTTTTACTACGTTATTTATTAAAGTATTTTTTTTATCCATTTATAGTTAAATTTAATGTTGTTGAACGTCTACAAAAAAGTTAGTTTCTGTTATCATTTATGTTACAGTTCTGTTGCCATGCCAATGACAGCATGCCAGGAAAATTGCAGTATTATATTATATTGTAGTCTTGTAAAAACCAAACTTTTTTAAATGTGCAATTAACGTAGATAAATCCAGTGTAAGAGTGTGCTAACTATGCTATGCTAATCTACCAATCTATGCTATCTTGAAACCTGTTTGAGTCGTAACAAAGGCGTTTGATAAAATGTTTATTTGAGCAATCCTCTTATTTCAGTTAAAAAACCTATTCCATAAACATCTAAATTTATCTAATAATAAACAAAAGAATAAATATTGCTAACAAATAGAACATGAGATTATAGGCATAAGGTATTAATTTACACTGATCTGATTGTGGTTGTGAATAACATTGATTATCTCATTGGCACCAGTTAAGGGGTGGGATATATTAGGCAGCAAGTGAACAGTCAGTTCTCGAAGTTGATGTGTTGAAAAATAAAAAAAAAAGGGCAAACATAAGGAACTGAGCGACTTTGACAAGGGCCAAATTGTGATGGCTAGACGACTGGGTCAGAGCGTCTCCAAAACGGCAGGCCTTGTGGGGTGTTCCCGGCATGCAGTGGTTAGTACCTACCAAAAGTGGTTCAAGGACAGACAGCCGGTGAAACGGCGACAGGGTCATGGGAGCCCAAGGCTCACTGATGCGTGCGGGGAGTGAAGGCTAGACTCTCTGGTTTGATTCCAGAGAAGAGCTACTGTAGCACAAATTGCTGAAAAGTTCATGCTGGCTGTGATAGAAAGGTGTCAGTGTGCCCATGCTGAACCCTGTCCACTGCTGAAAGCACCTACAATGGGCAGAAGGTGGCCTGGACTGATGAATCATGTTTTCTTTAACATCATGTGGACAACCGAATGCGTGTGTCGCTTACCTGGGGAAGATGGCACCAGGATGCACTATGGGAAGAACGCAAGCTGGTGGAGGCAGTGTGATGCTCTGGGCAATGTTTTGCTGGGAAACTGATATACCACCTACCTAAACATTGTTGCAGACCAAGTTCACCCCTTCATGCCAATGGTATTCCCTAAGGGAAGTGACCTCTTTCGGCAGGATAATGCGCCCTGCCACTGCAAAAACTGTTCAGGAATGGTTCAAGGAACACGACAAAGAGTTCATGGTGTTGACTTTGCCTCCAAATTCCCCAGATCTCAATCCAATCGAACATCTGTGGGGTGTGCTGGACAAACAACTCCAATCCATGGAGGCCCCACCTCACAACTTACAGGACTTAAAGAATCTGCTGCTAACGTCTTGGTGCCAGATACCACAGCACACCTTCAGAGGTCTTGTGGAGTCCATGCCTCGATGAGTCAGAGCTGTTTTGTTAGCACAAGGGGGGTATACACGATATTAGGCAGGCAGGGTTTTAATGTTATGGCTGATCAGTATATGAGGGATTAAAAGTGCTAACATTTACTGGCAACGTTTTTCTTTACAGCTTTCTTTTCTTTAGAGTACTGCTGTCATTTTTAGTGACACACTTTGAAGCAATTAAGTTACATTTTCCTGCCCATGATTAGTAACCAAACCTCCTCGTGTTATTATGTTATGTGTGTTGTGTTATAATTATATTATTATAGCCTAATTATGTTATTGTTATTTTGCACTACAGTGTTATAGTGTTGTCATGTCACATGTGCTAACATTTTAGTCACCCTGTACAATTAAAAGATATGATTTATATTGAAAGTTTATATAATTTTTTTTCATTATATCTAACCACAGTCAGGGCTGAATTAAACAAAAACATGCAAACTAAAAAGAGCTATTCTGTATAAATTATGTCGCATATGGTGGTCAGATAGTTTTCATTTATTGTGAGATTTGCTTGTTACTTTTTTCCAGGATTAACATGCAAATTCAAGAAAGAATGTATGAAGCAAAAAACAAAAAAAGATATGATATGATATGATATGATATGATATGATATGATATGATATTTTTGTCATATCATCAAACCCTACAATACAGCTGACATCCAAGTCAGAATGATGGTAACCCTGATTGCAACACTGAAATACATTTGGTAATAAATAATAATAAAAAAAGGAAGACTTGGAGCGCTGGGCAATAAACCCAGCAGGTTGGATGTTGATGTTGATACTGATGGAGTCTGTTACCTTAGAAAATGCTTCATGGCGACTGTTTAGTGTCCCAGATTCATCCACTGTATCACCTGCGCAACAGATCCGACGGAGGGAGAAAAAACAATGATTAAAGCACTAATCTGTAAATATGCCCAAAAATGAATAGATGTAATATTACATGCTAATGCAACGTTATCCGATATCTACAGTCCTCGTTGCTGTCTCCCCGTTAATAGATTACATGTCACGACTATGCTGTAATATGCATCCTCTCGAGGAACCGATTGGTCGGATTGAGACGTGCCCCTTTAGCAAGCACTGTTTATCAATTCCTCTGAGGTGAAAACTGCCTACAGCATGAACATTTCTGTTAGTTTAGATGCCATCTCTGTAGGTTTGATCATCACTCAGCCCAAGACGCTCCTCCAGCTTACATTTTATTAAACGACGCACATTCTCGCGCACCACCAAGGCATAACAACGTCTAACCAAAACAGCGCAAATAGTTTAAATAAGGCACATACGCTTTACATCGCGGGCACGAGCGAAAATAATAATAATAATAAGAGGAAGAAGAAGAATACCTCGGAAATGCTCCTGTTACTATGCGATGAGATGCGACGCGCGTGCCCTGGCCGATTTGCAGCGCGCATGCGCAAACAGGCTCGCCCCTAATCCCACTATAGGCGCTGTTCCGCCATTATAAGCACTCTGTTTATTATAGAAAGACACATTTATTGTTTATTTTATGTTGTGAACCTTATCATATACAGTACCTTGCGAAAGTATTCGCCCCCTTGAACTTCTGTGTTACAGCCTGGACATGGAATGGGCATTTTTGGGGTTATATGTCGTGAAGCTACGCAAATTAGCCCATAAGTGTGAGGCAAACCAATATAGTGTGTGTATATATATATATACACACACACACACACACACACACACACACACACACACACACTATATAGTATATCTATGTACTGTATTGATTTGCCCCACATATTCCTAGAATATCCTCTAGATATATAGATATAGAAAGATCTGGAAATGTATCAGTCAATGTTTGGTTATAAAAATATTCCCAAACTTTGAATATCCTCTAGAGAATCATTAAATCCATCCATTTTCTGTACCGCTTGTCCTACACAGGGTCATGGGGAGCCTGGAGTCTTTCCACAGGGTACCAACCCATCACAGGGCTCAATCACACACACACACACACACACACACACACACACACACACACACACACACACACTCTCATTGACTCTGGACAACCTAGAAATGCCGGTCAACCTACAACATGTCTTTTGTACTTTATGCACTTTAAACGAAGCAGACAGAATGGTTGCGAAAAACCGGGACCAGACTGTCTCCTCTGATTTCTCTCATCAAAAAGGTGTTTCAGCCTGTAGACCCTCCGCTCACTGGATGGTTTTTGTTTTTCGTACCCTTCTGTGTAAACTCTAGAGACTGTTATGTGTGAAAAACCTTTAAAAAAATAATAATAAGTTTCATTTTTAACAGTAAATGTATAAATGATATCAAGAGACAATATAGAAGCAAAGTTGTTTATTAAATATTCAGCATATCAATAAAAAAGTGCAGTAAAACTTTATATATTGACCAAAATATAAGTCACTTTGACAACAATTTAAGCACCAATGGAATGAAACATTAGGAGGTTATAATTTTCTAGATTTAAAACAGGATTTTTAAATAATTACAATTAGATTTTTAAAAAATCAGATAAGTTTAAATATCTTAGCATCATTATTAATGGAAGCACTGTATTTGCTTTGGATACTGGCACACAACATAAGAGGATTTTCAGTCCATGTGCCAATCATGGGGCTTAATATAAATATGTGTAACCACTGACCATTACAATAATATAAAACCTCGTTTCCGATAAAAAAAAAATATTCACAACTGACTAGAGCAGAGAGTAACATTTAAACTTCTGACTAAATAAAGTAGCATCTAATGTACTGATTAGCCATATTCAGTAAAAACCCTTCAATATAGTGCAAAAGCTGAATACAATCCAACAAATCAACAAAAATATAATCATTTCTGTTCAAACTAAAAAGGCACTGCCTTTAAAAATCAGGCATATCCAACACTGTATACTCTACACTGTAGAGTGTCGGGTTACACCATGTATTTCAGGGTACAGACTGTAGTACAGGGTTCTGTGTGTCCACACTTCTCCTCCTGCTGTCCATCCTGCTGCCAGTCCAGCGTAGTCTCTCCGTCTCCCTGCACCGCCTCTGCCGTGGCCACGCTCTGATAAGCACTCTCGGTGGCGTCCTGTGGATCTGGTGTGTAGGTGGGAATGATGTTAAACAGGATGAAGCCGATGGTGATCATCACAAACGATACGATGTACAGGACCGAGAACTGTAGACAGAAGAGAAAAAAAAAAAAGTCAGTGCTTGCAAAGGCTTGGAGTACACTACATAACAAATTTATGAAACGGAGAGCATCTTGCTGAAAAGTAAGGACAGCCAAAGCTCTCTGGGTGGGAGGGATGACTACTCTGTCCCCTGTCAATCACAGCGACATTAGCCAATCACCAATGTCTGTGAATTTATGTATGCTGAAGAGGGCAGATAGTGCTTTCCTCCGAGTGTGTTACACAGCCCTGTGATGCAGCATGAGCAGCAGTTTGAAAAGATGTGTTTGGCTGGCTTCATGTGTCTTGGAGGAAGCATATGTTAGTCTATACGACTATAAACAAGAGTAAACTGGTCATTAACTTGCTCTTATTTCCACTGTAACTTTTGCAAGTCTACAGCTGCTGTACTGGTAATTACTATAAATATTTTAGATTTACACGAAACATTAATTACTGGTACACCTGAACTGCCTTATGAATCAACTTTTATATCTGATACTTCATTATTGTACAGAAAATCTTCCATAGTGCATATATTATATAATTTATGGCAACACTGGACACTTCACATACATTTGTTTTTGTTATGTATATAGATTTTGTTAAAATTTAATTAGGTGTTGCAATCTATTTTTTTGTGCAAAATACAAAATAAGGGTCTTCCACTTGGGTCATCCCACTGCGCATAGCATATCAGAAGACCGAAACTCACCTTGTATTGAAAGAGTACGATGCCGCAAAACAGACTGAAGAGATCAGCCGTTAGCAGGGAGAGGTTCACCGCTGTAGCACTGGTCATCTTCACCACCACAGGCATGAAACTGTACAAGCCGTACATGCACAGCACATACGCGAGGAAGAGCAGGCCTGTGGAGATACATTCCACTGGTTAACAGTGTTCAAGACATTTGGATTTTGAGGTTTCTTGATAAAAAGTGCAACGTGTCATTCCTTAAGGCATTAAAATGGTTAGTGTTGTGGTTAGTGTTGACATAGTCAAACTGCTCTAGTATAAAATTAATAAATCACTTCAGGGCATGCTGTTATAAGAAATTAATCAACTTTGAGGTGGTATCAAGGTACCAATAACTGATTCATCACACCACCCATCACTGATTATTTTCATATCCCAGCACCTCCCCTTCCATGGGGTGTTTTATTCCTTATATAATGTCCAGTACTAGTAAAAGTACTAGCACCAGTGTGAATGTGCTTACATGTTTTCCAGTCCCGGCTGATCTTACTGACTGCTTCAACCTCAAGTACAGCCCTAAAGGACACAAGGACACATAGGATTAAATAAGTGTAATCACAGTAACAATAACTGTTAAAAGTATTATGCAGTGTTTGGTTTTTAGAATTGTTATAAACACAGCTATGTACATCTAACTGCATCAGCGCGGAGGATATTAGCAAAAGTCAACATTAGCGCAAAAAAAAAAAAAAGTAGCTGAAATAAAACTTGCTCAAATTCAGGAATTCAGGGCAGACATTAATTAAAAAAACAAAAAACAAAAACAAAGATCAATAATCTTGATGGTTATACAGCTCTGACGCATTTGATGCATTTGTGGATTATAAAAACCCTCCCACCAGCTCAAGGCTACATTACAGTGAGGTGCCTTACATTTGTACACCACTGATCAGTGTCCCGAAAAGTCCCATCATGCCCAAGAACTCCACCCTGCTCAGGTTCTTCACTGTGTACTCCTGACACACGTTAGACACGGCATACAGAGCAGCGCTGATCAGCACCAAGCCGTCACCCAGTAACACATCCGAGCCTGAAGGGCACAGAGACAGACAGGAAATAAAGACGGGGAATTTTAGTATTAACACAGTTACAGCTTCCATTAAACACTCAAAGTTCAGATACATTTCTACCTAAGGATAACACTCACCTCATTTTAGCTTAGGTTTAGTTTCAATCTTAATTTCTTTTTTATATATATTCTGTGAAAGCAGTCTTGGTGTAATCCTAGATGTGATTTCCATTTAAGTACTTAAAATAGTTTTAGCCAAACCAAGAAGAACGCTAACCCTACATGAAAGGAAGAAAAAAAAGGGCAGTGTATAATAACTGATGGGGAATACCCACTTGAACCCTGGTCTCTTCCAGCAAGCAGGTCGGCTCCTACCATCGCTCCGACTCCAAGCAGACACACAGCCACGGAGATGAAGTGCAGCGGCCTGTAGCGGGTCTTCAGGAAGAACCAGGAGAGCACCATCAGCACCGGGATCACAAAGCAGTCCAGCAGCTACAACACACAAAGCAGCTGATCCATTTAAACTTAGAAAAAAATAACAAATACTGATAATTAGCTTTGGTAAGATTTCTTTAATATTTACATTTTATAAATCTTTAATATTTAGATTTCTTTAACATTTCTTTTAATACAGAAAATGTACATTTACTTCGCAGTTACTGATCCAAAAAGATGTTTTAAAGCTAATACTATTTTATTAAAGTGTATGAAATTTGTAGTGTTTTTAAATTGTAAGCTTGTGTACATTTAAACCTGTGAAAATGGGGAACATATTAAAAAGTTTAAACGCTGTAGTGTGTATAAAATGAAAAAAGAGAGACAAACAAATGGCTTTAGATAGAAGGATCAAGCTCAATAACTATATCTCACTGGGAAAGGTTCAAACATTAACAGGTACATAATCACATCTCACCAAAAATCACTGGGGGGAAAAAAAAAAACCCTGATACTGAACATTCACACTATATTAATCGGAGAAAAGTGTTAGGAAATGATGTGAGAAACATGACGCAATACCTGAATGCTTGTAAGTGTAGTAAACTGGTAAGCCTTCACAACTGTGTAGTTTGCCTCAACATCTGTGAGGGCCATCAGCAAATACTTCCACCACTTCGACTTCAAAATCTGAAAGATGCTCTGCTCGCCTGTGCAGAAGGGAACGGATTTAAAATCAGGAAACTGAACAGCTTTAAAAATGGCATATAACCATAAAGTAATACCCATAAAGTGTGTATTCCAGCACTTTCCAGACAGCAAAGCGCCTCATAACGTACATTTTTATCACTTTTTCTAATTAAAATTATGCAAATATTATGTAGGTCCATTTAATTTTTTTTTCCAGTCAAAATTTCCAAAGATTATTTGGCCAAAAGCAGAAAATGACCAATATTCTGCTGCATCTCTAATAAATACAGTTGACTGATGTTAAGTAAGGAATAAAACATGACAGAGTACACAGTTGAAATTAATTATTTTTCCAATAATAATGCATCCTAAACATTTTATTCCTCTTACACCACAGCAATTTGCCAATTTTTTTTTTTTATTTTATTTTACATAAACATCAGGCATTATAAGTTGAGTTTCTAATATATTATAATGCTAATAGCAAAGAAAGTCGGTTTCAGTTGGAATAGTGTATTGTTCACTGTATATTTCTTCATGTCTATTAATAAATGCAGAATAACAGACTGTTTATTATTCATGTATTGTGACATATACATTCTATAACATGGTACATTTCTCATGAGGTACACCATTTCGCATGAATTGGTGAAAATATACAGGGGAAAAAGAACAGGACAGATCACATTGTGTAAATATAATACAGTAATATAGCATGAAATCTGAGTTCATAATGCATAATAAGCATTGCTATGACACACAATGCATTTTCATTAATAATTATAACAAACTATCATGCCTTATATATTTAAACTCAGGACAAATTGGAAAATCATCAACGTCGCGGTGGTAACAGTAACTCTGCTTTACGTCAGGCTGCATCTCATTACATCACTGATTATTTTCCTATAACAACACACCCCAACTGATTTATTCCATACATATCCATACAGACTAGATCAACCTCGTACCTCTCCTGAGTGACAGCGTGGTGGTGTAGGTCAGGAGCAGCAGAGTGTAGTTTAGGAAACTCTGCAGCATCGGAGTCTCCACACGAGCTACTGCCAGATACTGACTGGTCACGGCCGTCCCACAGATCAGCATGGACAGGATCTGACCCAACGCGACTGTCTTCAGGAGGTGGCTGGGGAGTGAATACAGAGACAGAATGATACAACAGGTATGTCCGATCTTTAAATACGACATACAAATCCTAATTATAAGTCACTGCTTGAAAACAGGTATGTTATTCGAATGCTCGTGTGGTCCGCGACTCTAAAATTAGCATTAAAGGAATTGCAGAAGAAGAGAATATTTAAAGTGGGTGGGAGATTTCAGAAGATAGGGATAGGTGGAGAGTGATGATTCGCTGTGGCGACCCCTGAAGGGAAAAGCCAAAAGAAGAAGAAGAAGATTTCTTCTTTTTTTCTCAAAAGAAAGACTACCCACCATGCACCAAGACTACTAAAACACTTGGTTACATGCTGTTATAGGAAAATAATAAAAGACGGGCTTTTGTGATGTGGCCGGACGCAAAGCAGCTTTACTGTGACTACCATGATGCCCCAGAATGTTTTAATCATCTTATACCACAGTAATTTGCCAATACTAACATTATTTTATTTATTAATGAACAACATATTGCATGTTTTATTCCTTTATAGTTACGTTAAATGCCACAGAAGGTGTTATATTGTAATAGCAATAAAGAGTCTCCAGTGTCCCCTGGGAGATCTGCAGTGACCAACAGCTCCAATAACTCTGGATTGCAACACCGAACATGAATTATACAGTTACACTACCACATTATGACTGTTAAAAAGAACTCTTTTTAAACAACACCATCTCTGCACCTCTATGATCTATCAAGCCCAAAAGAGAGGCTGCAGAAACCGGGCATTTTAGCCAATTTTGGAGCTCTATTTCTGCTATGGAGCTCATTATGTTTCAGTTGATCATTGTCCCCAGGTCGGACACTTTGTTTATTCAACAAAATTTGGGGAGAATCTATAAATTTATTTATTTATTGTTAAGTTATGATGAACATTTTGTGTACAGTATTACACCTCTGTTCATAGCAATCTTTTAATTTATGTACAGTTTTATACTGACAAAACACACATTGTTGTTTAGCATTGCTTATTATATAGAAATTTTTTAAAAATTCTTTTCAGTCATAATTTTTCTTCAATCAAATTCTGTTCAAATTTTCTGAAAACTTCATTTAATCAACTCGTGAACGCACTATCATGACTCAAATCGTAACCAGAGTGTATCGTTACATCCCTTTTAAATAGTCTTTATGTCTTTCATTGCATTTAGTATGATGAGAATCTTACCAAGTAAAAATGTCCTTCAGCGTGAGGTTCCTCTGTCCACAAAGCAATACTCTCCAGCCTCCAGGACCTCTCAGGTCCACATGGTCAGGGGGTCTGTATCCCTCCTCACGCTCCATAATGCCGGCTGAAAAGAACTGAACATTACAGCAGAGGATTTAAGATTTATTGAGTCTGTATGCGAGAACCACACAGAGCCAGGAAGCAGTAATCTCTTAAAGAATTTAGAGCTCATTAATGTGGGTTGAGAGAAACTCCATCTACAACTACAACAGTCAGACTTCCCAGAGACAACTTCTGACTTACTTCTGACTTGTAACTCAATCTTGTAACTGCAACTAAAATGTTTATCACAGAACTCTTGAAATTCAATCTACAGTTAAAAAGCTGCAAATAAAAGACTGCAAAGAGTGACCAAGACAGGTCATCTTTATATTTAAAAAAGGTTGTGATCACTTGAAAAAAACGTCTTTGAATTGACATTTATGTCTATATTAAACTGTCCTAATTTGGTCTTACTTCCTTCTTCACCTATTTCAACACTTATCCACATGATGAAACTCTTTGACCTTTGAAAGCTATAAGGCAAGGCTTCACAAACTGTAACCAAGCACCCCTTTAACTGTAAATACATTAGACCCACTCAGCACAGACTTCAATGTTACTCTTGTGAACTATTTAAATGTTACACGTTATTCAAATGTGTACAGTAATATTCTGGCAAAGTACTGGCACCCTAGAGCTTTTCTTTTTCCTTGAAAAACAAGTCGCTGTTTAGATTTGAACAGGCAAATACATAAGAGTCTATGAATGGATCATTATAGAGTGATTATAATGTTTCTAGCATGTTATATGTTTGCCAACAGTTCTTTTAATCTTAAAAGATGACGTGTGTAGCTTTTTAGTTCTTTAATAACCATGTAGAAAGACGTATCATGGCCATATT
>CM074959.1:9185928-9196532 GCA_037577455.1 Pangasius macronema | reverse complement strand
TCAGGGAGTTTTTCCTTGCCACCGTCGCCCTGCTTGCTCATCAGAGACATCACACACACACACACACACACACACACTTCACTATACTTTTGTTTATGTAAAGCTGCTTTGAGACAATGACCTTTGTAAAAAAAAGCGCTACACAAATAAAAATGAATTGAATTGAATAATCACCACTTCCACAGAGTTTCTTTATCAGGCTTAGTGTGTGGAAGAGAAAACACTGAGTACAATATACCAAAACAACTCATATTTTTATACCTATGTATTTTGTGTTCACTGCCAACTCAGTCATATTACAGCACATAATGCTTTCAGTAAGGCTCTTTTAGAAAATGCGTCACCTCTCAAAACCCACTCTGCTTCATATATGTAATGTGAAATATTACAGAGAAAATATTTCTCTTTGGAAATGTTGGTCTGTTTTCTCAATCAACTCAATCAGTATCTATCTATCTATCTATCTATCTATCTATCTATCTGATATGGTGAATTTGTAATACCCTTTGTTTACAGTATTAAACCTCTGTTCATAGCAATCTTAATTTATTTAAAGTTTATACAGACAAACACACACATTGTTGATTAGCGTTGTTTATCATACAGAAATTTAAAAAAAAAAAAAAAAAGTCTTTTCAGTCATAGTTTTTCTTCAATCAAATTCTGTGCAAATTTTCTGAAAATTTAATGCAATTGACTCGTGAATCGATTCATGACCGGAGTTTATCGTTACACTCCTGTTAAATAGTCTTTATGTCTTTCATTGCATTCACAGTATTGAGTATGATGAGAATGTTATGATGAGAAATGTAATAGAGAAATGTCTGTTTTCTCCATGGAAGGTCACATGACCAGATACAGCCACTGTCGACACTTTTTTTAACACCATGTCCTTAAAATGTTCAAATATGCTGTTTATATTTTAACTTCCTATTACCAATCGTATAGAGAAAATACATTATATGGCCAAAAGTATGTGGACACCTGACCATCATGCGTTCACCCATATGTGCTTGTTGAACATCCCATTCCAGATTCTTCACCTATGCTGTTATAATAACCGCCACTCTTCTGGGAAGGCTTTAGACTAGATTTTGGAGTGTGGATGTCAGGATTTGTGTTCGTTCAGATACAAGAGCATTAGTGAGGTCGGGCGAGAAGGTCTGGGGTGTTTTCCAGTTCATCCTAAAGGTGTTCAGGACACTCGACTTCTTCTACACCAACCTCGCCAAACCTCCTTGCTTTGTGCACAGGAACACCATCATGCTGGAACAGATTTAGTCCTCTTAGTTTAAATGAAGGGAAATCTTAATGATACAACATCCAAACGCATTCTTTATAATAATGTGCTTCCATCAGTTCTTGTGGAAGAACCAAGATGGGGTCAGGTGTCTACATACTTTTGGCCATGTAGTGTATTTAGATAGCAAGTCTAATCAATAAACAGCTGTGGTTTATTCTTTTATTCTTTCCCCAAGCTTCTGTCATCACTTGCTGTCTAGAATCAAATCTAGTCATATTAATATCATACCTAGATCTAATGTATTAGTTTCATAAAGAATAAATGGTCCAATTAAATGGCAACAATCCAACCTAGAACAATAGGTAAGCACGTGCTCAAGCTTGCTAATTATTTTTTTAATTAATTACATCACATCCGACATGATGTACAGCAATAAAAGCAAGAACAACAGAAATCTGACAGTCGGATATACATGCAGAGAATAAATAAATAAATACATACATATATAGATATGATGCTAGCTAAGTGCTTTAAGTGATGTGGCTACAGCTAGCATGTTAGCTAGCTCAACTATTCAGTACGGTTCAGTAGGAAAAAAAAACAGAACTGTGTTTCAGCTACAAGTAAAAATCTGTATTTTTACTTCAACCACTGTATGTAACTCGTTTGAAGAGAACGACATCATTTACCTGCTGTCAGTCAGGACATCTCGCCGGTAGCACCGAGTCCCATGCTGTAGTGAATCAGCTACAGCCTCTCTTTCCGCAATAACTCGGCTTTATCTCAAATGTCCTCATCCCCTATTCAGGTCCAATACCGAGCGTATGGACTAACAGCTCGTATACCCTATCTAGTGCACTTTATGTGAAACATGGCGTCATTTGGAATGCGCGTGAGTTGCTTCGTTTGTTTGGTAAGCCCCGCCCCTTTCCTCACATCTCAGCCGACGGCGAGAGTAAAATGGACAAATCAGAGACAGCTCTGAGGCAAGTTCATGAATATTAATTAGCCCTGTGCTTCCTGGATATGTGATTAGCTGAGGTGAGACAGCGTTGCTGAGGCAACCGCTGCACACGATCACAGCACAGATTTATTTTTTGTTTTTAACATTTATTTTATAATTTTATAATTCTATAATTCTAATGACTAAGTGCATCAGGCAAATATGTAATATAAATATTAAGTGCATCAGGCAAATATGTAACATTATGTTTATTTATTGGGGCTATTCTTACTTTTTGCTCATATAACCCAAACCAGCTACAGTTTCCAGTTTAAAAGAAAATAGATTTTTAGATTAAACTGATTCATATCAAGTGACCAGTCAATTAGGCTTCTAATAACTTTTCAGTAGCTCCCCATTACAGATTTCTAGTGGTTCCTAAAGGTTTCTAATGTGTTTCGGGTGGTCTGTAATGGTAAATTAATGAGTGTTCCTTATCTAATTTTATTCTGATGGGAATAATCTACCCATCTATCTAGTGTATTTAATAATAAACACAAAATCCCTAATGAAAACCTTCAGGAATCCTACTGGATTGTAATGGTTTTTTAGTAGGGTTCACTGTGATATCCACCAATCTAATGTCTTTTTTTTTTTTTTAAAGAAAACCCCAGGCTCCCCCTTGTTGAACTCCGTGGCTCTACAGTAGAAGATTAATACTTAGAACTTTAATTGTGTTTGCTACACACTTCTCATCAGCAGATGATCAATCCTTTATTCCTGAACAAACTGCTGGTCTCATAAAAAGTGTAAAACACACCCACCGCAGTCCGGAGTAAGGAATAAACCACTTCGGGGTGCGCCGTTAGAGGAAAATACTCAACAACAGGTTGGTGTGATGAGGCCCAGTGCAAAGTGGAATTGCTGTTACCACCCCAAAGTTGATTATTTTCGCATAACAGCACATCCCAAAGTGTTTTATTCCTCTTATACCACATCAGTATGCCAACACTAAAAATTCGTACTCATTAACAAACAGGTCATGCTTTTTTTTTATCAGTTTATAGTTACATTTAATGTTGTGAAACATTTATGGTCTGAAACATTTATGCTTATCACTTATGTCCACAAAACAAGTTAGCTCCTCTTATCACTTATGTCATAGCAGCTAATAAAACAGTTGTTCCCTTACCAGCCTCTTTTTTTCTCTCTCGTGAAGTTAATAAGACAAAAAACGCAACTTGTCATGTATACAGAGAAATCGCAAAGCATAAATCTCTCTGTCCTGCAAACCTTCCAGTGTCAGAAAACGTAAAGTTATGCATAACTTATAATTATACATGTACTTCTCTATATGGATACATTTACACTGTATAACTTATACTAATGTTATATGTACATTATATATAACCAATCACGCATTAATATAATTATGAGCTATTAATCATGCCGAAATATTTTCTTATATGCAACTAATACATTTTCTAGAAAAATTACCATCTTAGTAGTTATAATATTGATATCATTATATACCATAATCTTTTCAATTATAGCACCTTCACTACAGTCCAGTGTAATAACTATAAATGCACTTTCCATTTATTATTTATGCAGTCATTATGTAGCCACTGTAGTCTCCTTGCTCAAAACTTTTTCAAATTAAAACTTCCCCAATTTCTGAGAGGCTTTTTTTCCAAACTTGAAACTCTGCAAGAAAGTGTTCAAGGACTGTTTATGTTTCTGAACACCAGGAAGACAAACAGCAGACATCCTCACAGAGGAAAATATAGGGCTTCAAGGACAATAATGCCTTACTCACAAAATAAAGAGGACCAGGTGATACTTTATAGAGCTGGGATATGCAGGAGCAGATGTGCCAAAATGCAAAAGTACCCTATAAAAGAATAAATAAGTAGTTTATTCATTTGTAGTAATGAATACAATAAAAATAAATTACAAAATTATTATAAACGTACAATACATGAATTATACAAGATATACAAGAATTGTACAATACAATACAAAAAAAATACAAAATGATTTTTTTCATACTTTGTCGTTATTATTATTATCATTATTATTATCATTATTATTATTATTATTATTATTATTATTATTATTATTATATTGTTGGATATTTGACTCATATTCATTTGTAGAAAATACTTTATTCATTCATACTGGTCACTTTATCAGTCATGCCTACCTTATTGGTACGTTGTTGTTTTTTCTTTTTTGAACATCCAATCCCAGATTTATTCCCCTTTGCTGTTATAATAATATCCACTCTACTGGGAAGGCTTTCCACCAGATTTTGAACTGTGGCTGTGGGACTCTGTGCTCAGTCAGCCTTGAGAGCACTAGGGAGGTCAGGCACTGATTGTGCGAGGAGGCCTGGCACACAGTAAGCATTCCAATTCATCTCAAAAGTGTTCAGTGGGGTTGAGGTCAGGGCTCTAGAGCTCTAGAGTGCAGGCCACTAGAGTTCTTTCACACCAACTGTGACAAACCATGCCTTTCTTTGTGGACCTTGCTTTGTGTACAGGAACAATGGCTATGTTTACATGCACATCAAATTCCGTTTAAGGTCTATAATCGGGTTGCAGCCATATTCCGAATACGATGTTTATATGCGTAAAGGCATCAGAATATGTGTACATGTTTGTAGTAAGTATGTCTGAGTTGCCATTCCTAAAATACCTAGCCTACAGCTAAGCAATTCATTGCAGACTGAGCATGCGCATATATCTCCTTACAGTGGATTTTCTGAATAAGGTGTTTACAAGCAACGAAATTCTGATTGAAACAGGCAAATTCCAGGGATGGGAATCAGAATCAAAACAGAATATTCTCTTAATCTGAATCGGACAATCAGATTGCAGCGTTTACATGACTCAATACTAATTAGAATATTGCCAAATTCCAATTAATATCAGATTATTGATGTGTATGTGAATGCAGCCAGTGTTATGGTGGAACAGTCTTGGGCCCAGTACTTCCATTGATGGGAAATTGTAATGCAAAAACAATTATGTACAATTATGTTCTTCCATGTTTGTAACAACAGTTTGGGGGAAGAACCATGTGGGTGTGATGGTCAGGTGTCCACAAACTTTTTGCCATATGGTGTATAATATAGTTTTTGTTTTGTTTTATTTTGTTTTTAAATATATCTTCATATTTCATTCATTTTGGCAGGTCTACTGTTACTGAGCACAGAGTGAGTGTAGAGAAATATTCCCACATTGTTTCATACAGTGTTAATGCTCCTCTTTTCTTGTGACTCTGCTTAAGAAGCAGTATTGTTCAGACTGAAGGTAAACGTTCAAATAATTGATCAGTGAAATATCACAGAAAAAAAGCGGCGAATTGTACTCTCGCGAGATTTGGAAGGCGCGAACTAACTGCGGCGAACATAAATAGCACGCGAGAATAAATTAAAAGAAAATGGCGCCGTCTGAATTCCTGAACGCAGGTGGTACCTACATTTCCCAGCGTTTTGTCAGTGGCAGGCTCTCATTTGCCCTCATACAACGAGTAATTTGATTTTGTTGGTGGTTCTGGTTTCTAAAAGTTCCTATATTAAAGGAATTACATTTTTCAGTGTGAGTATAAGTGAATTAATAACTGTGTAAATGTTTCAAGTGTCCACTAGAGGTCACCAGTGGTTATAAAATATAGGCCTGTGTCCCACGTGACACTGATTTTAGATGATAACGTTGTATTTGGAGCAGTACAAGCCTTAAAAAAAAATGCTCATGGAAGTCATGTTCAGTAAGGCAATTGTAGAAGTGTACAACTTTTTTTTAATCATAGCCTAGACACTCAAAATGGGGCCCCACCTTATCTGTTCAAAAAAAAAAAACAAACAAAAAAAATCAGACCATCTCATAGTATCCAAATGTATTGTATAATTATAATAATAATAATAATAATAATAATAATAATAATAATAATAATCTGCTTATTTGTTGGAGCCATAAAGATTTTTATTCCTGAATTTTCCACTGACAGAATATAATAGGCCCAAGCTGACATTATTTTAGGATTCCTTTTTTTTTTTTTAATTAAGGTTTGGATTAAATCTATTTAATTAATTTGATCACTCAAACCAGGTAATAACTACAGCAGAACGAAGGCATTCTGCTGCTTAGGATATTACACACAAGTACAGATTTAATGATGATTGGAAAGCATGCTCCTTTTTTTCTTTCTTTCTTTCTTTCTTTTTTTTTTTTTTTTTTTTTTTTTCCCGGAAGCCTTTATTAAGATGAGGAGGTTGAGGTAGACGAGAAAGAGGATCACAAATACCTAGCTGCAAATGGAGCTGTTGGAGATCCTGACGAACATGCTCCTGTATCAGAATAAGATGACTAACGAGCAGATCAAGTGGCTGGTTGAACATAAATGCATAAAGAGGGACGAGATGGATATTAACAGGTTTGTTTACGCACATGTCTCAGCACACAGCAGGATCTTACAGGATTGGTCTAAATGACGACCGTATGTCGGACTTACTAAAGTCTCAGAGACGAAATGACATCTTGTGTTTCCCTCGAAATGGGCAAACCTAGATCAAATAAAGAGATTTGATTTGTGGCTACATTGATTGATTAAATTCTGAATTGAGCTGTTCAGGTGGTGCGGTCATGTGACCATAATTCATCTTCACGCATGGTTTGGAACATACCGGCAATAAAGGAGAAGTCAAAACCGTTATATTTAAGAAAAAAACAATGTCCAGAACCTCATTTATCAAGCTGGATATGAATGAATTTATGTCTCTCAACATTTATATTTACACAAGAAATGTGGTATTCATAAAAATCCAGATAGTTGGGAAAAACATTCATTTCTTACAAGAGCTTATAAGTTTTGTACATTTCCATATGAGGAGAGTGAAGCCTGAATTCGGCTTGAAATCTTTATATATTTGGCAATGACTTACTACAATTTTATATACAGATTATGCTGTCTATTTTAAATCACTAAGATAACTAAGACTATAAATTCAAGAATTTAAGTAGGGTGAAAGTAGTGGCTCCTTACAAAAGGAGGAAGCGTTAGTGTGTGTCTGTGTTAGCTGACACTCTGCAGTGGCTGAGCTGCATTACTGGAAGATTTAGTAAACACTGCGCTTAGGAGCATCATGTTTGTGGGCAATATTTTAAGAGTAACTGTGACCAAAAATGTCAACTTTCAGTGGTAAAGCTAAAAATTATTCAGTGATTGAAGGAAAGCTGTAAGACGGTTAAAATCCACTTTAATTTTGGAAGATTAGTGCAATGTTAGTGCAGTAACTAGCATAAATAGATAATTTGCTCTTCTGTATCAGGTAAACAGTCAGTTATTAATAATATAGTTCTTTCTTACTTCATAGATCTTTCATTCATCTTTAGTGAGTGCTTTATCCTTGTTAGGGTCACAGGGAATTTGGAGCCCATGCTGGAACACGGAGCATGAGGCAGGAATGCACCCTGAATGGGATGCCAGGCAATCAAACAGCACAATACACACACATTAACACCTAGGGATTTAGCGCAGCCATTCCACATACTAGCATGTTGAGAAACTCCCCACAGTAGTAACCCGAGCTCAGGATCAAACTGGGGAGCCTGGAACTGTGAGGTGGCAATGCCAAAACTGCTAATAGTAAATGTATTGATTTGGTAAGAACCGACAGCTGTGATAATGAACGAAAAAAAGTACTAAAATAACCATTTATTTAGCTGTTGCTAATAGCTGTTGGTAGTGTATCTGTTATTTAATCGATTCCACAACTACCTCACTTCCAAGCAGCACTGACGATAAAAAATTGGTCGTCACCTCTGAGGAAACTGTTGCAGGTGACGTTCCCCGTTTAGGATTTTCAGTGCAGGTGTTGTGTGTGTTTGTACACTTCCATGTAATTAGTAAGAATAATAGTGCATTTTCCAAGAGCTTATTGCTATTTTGAGAATTGCTGCCCACTGTGGACTTTGGTGTGTGTGTGTGTGTGTGTGTGTGTGTGTATGTATGTGCACAGATTTTGGTGTTGGGGTTCAGAGAGAGAGAGAAAGGTTTGCATATGTATCAGTATATGTGTGAGAGAAGTGTGTGTGACTTATACATTTACAAGCACACGTATAAATAGTCGTACACACAAATTCTCTTCACACGTGTGTGCGTATACTTGGACGCAGCCTGGGCAAGTGCATATGTGTGTGTGTGTGAAAGAGAGAGAGGGGGAGAGAGAGAGAGCGAGAGATGTGTATGTGTGCGAGCACGCGCGTGTTCATCTCTACCGCACATGCTCAGATGCAGAGGCTTCCCCTGGCCTGCGCGCGCTGATCTGCAGGCGGGAAGAAAGCGAGAGAGCGAGCGCGCGCACGCGAGAGAGAGCAAAAGAGAGAGAGTGGAGGAGGAGGAGGAGGAGGAGGCTCGGGTCGCCGCTGCATCCCTGGAGGAGCGGAGCGAATAGGAGAAAAGAGAAGAGAAAAGAAGAGAGGACGCCGCGAGCGAGGGAGCGGAGCGGTGCTCAGGTACGGCATTGGTGCGCGCGCTATGCACGGAGTGTACACTGCTTTCCGACTGGTTTAAACCCCACGGTGAGGTCCGGCGTTTGATTTGGTCTGATCTGATTTGTGTCGAGGTGTAAATCTGTCCACCTGACGGAATAACGGCGATCTAACGGCACTAACGAGCTCCCGCGTGCGCTTTCTGCTGTTGTGCGCGTGCTGAACGAGCGATTTTACTGCGAATACGACTTACAGCAGCTGCGCGTAAAACGACCCGGCATGCCTTGCTGGCTGAATTAAGGCAAACACACAGTCTTTGCGATGCTCAGCTCAGCGAAGATGTTACTGGTTTTATTATGCATATATTTTTACAATTATTTTAGCGCCACGAGAACCTCTTCCTTTATGGAGGAAAAATATGTATATTTTTTGCCTTATATCTATAATATATGTGCAATACAGCCTATGTTTTTGCTCAGCACTGAAATTCCAAATGTATTTGGAATGTCAAGACATACACATTTCAAATAAATTTTATGTGTACATTTTTAATATTTGCACCCATCAACCCATCATTATATAATTTTTTTTGTACGTGTATGTAGCAGATGTACTTGTATTTTTCCCATATGTGGTAAAATAAATGCACTATCTAAAATGACTTTATCTAAAATAGTATGAGATGCACCATGCAATGATTCCCACTAAAACGTTAAAGAATCCTTACACCTATTTTCTTTGAGATTTTTGAAGCCTATGATGTGATGCACATCCTGTAAGTTGAGTAGTAATAATAGCCAATGCACAAGCTGGTTTCTGGTTTCCTCTCAGATTCAGAGGAGCTGGGCAGGACCAGGAGCCACAGTGGATGGCCTGACGCCACCACACCCCAACGTTATCCCACCCCTTCATGCAGTAGTGTCTGCATTGCCAGATCTGGGATACCCTCAGAAAAAGAGAGAGCGTAAGGGGGAGAGAAGTAGAGGGGGGTAATGCCGAGCCCTTTGGGCCACTCTTTGCTTCCTCTAGCCAACCAGTCCATCTGTCTCTATTTCTCTTCATCGCTCTGGCTCTTCATGCTCTCTGCAGCTCTTTTCCTCTCCCTCAATTATCCCTGTCTCATGGGATGCTTATCCTCCAGGACTTATTTTCAGGATAACTTGGGTCTGAGCAGTAATTTGCCACCTACAATACCATTTACTTGCTTCCTTTATAAAGCCGGGGCATTAAACCACATCCATTTACCAATCTGCAACATTTCAAAATACTCCTACGACTGGTGCTACTTCACAGTCAACTTTGCGACCTATTTACGAAGTGACGTACAAATACCGACTTATTATGGCCACTTTAAAATGCATTCACGTCACTTTTTCAGCTGCATGTGTCAAACTATGGATTCATCAGTCTGGTATTGAGTATTACTATCACATTGAGTATTATATTGAGTATTGCTATCACAAATGTTGGCTTGAAACACTGGTTCGGTGTCGTATCTGATTTTTTTTAATACATTCTGTGGACCAAATATGGGATGAATATGGTTCAGTTTAAGATGTATATACACCGATCAGCCATATCATTAAAACCACCTGCCTAATATTGTGCAGGTCTCAGTTGTGCCGCCAAAACAGCTCTGACTCGTCGAGGCAAGATCCTCCACAAGACCTTTGAAGGTGTGCTGTGATATCAAGACATTAGACATTAAGACATTAGCAGCAGATCCTTTAAGTCCTGTAAGTTGTGAGGTGGGGCCTCCATGGATCGAACTTGTTTGTCCAGCACATCCCACAGATGCTCGATCGGATTGAGATCTGGGTTATTTGGAGGCCAAGTCAACACCATGAACTCTTTGTCATGTTCCTCAAACCATTCCTGAGCAATTTTTGCAGTGTGGCAGGGCGCATTATCCTGCTGAAAG
>CM074959.1:9168140-9179237 GCA_037577455.1 Pangasius macronema | reverse complement strand
GTGGACAGCATGGGCACTCTGACCAGACTGTGGCTACGCAGCCCTATACAAGCAATTTGTGCTACAGTAACGCTTCTGTGGGATCAGACCAGACGGGCTAGCCTTGTCTCTCCATGCGCATCAGTGAGCCTTGGGCACCCATGACCCTGTCGCCAGTTCACCAGTTACCCTCCCTTGGACCACTTTTGGTAGGTATTAACCACTGTATACCGGGAACACCCCAAAAGACCTGCCGTTTTGGAGATGCTCTGACCCAGTCGTCTAGCCATTACAATTTGGCCCTTGTCAAAGTCACTCAGATCCTTACACTTGCCCATTTTTTTCTGCTTACAACACATCAACTTGTCAACTGACTGTTCACTTGCTGCCTGTTTTATTCCACTCCTTGACAGGTGCCATTGTAACGAGATACACCTGTCAATGATTTTAATGTTATGGCTGGTCGGTGTAAATTGCAAGTGTATTGTGGGTTAAAAGTGAGTTGTGGTTCTAGAAGGGGTCCAGGGTGGGGCAGTATCTACATAACAAAACTGGACCCGACTATGGCCCGCAGCTGTGGAATATGAAATAGCATTATCACTTTTTGCAATTGCAGAACATATTGTCTATTCTTTCTCAGAAATAATGAACCTTTTTCCTTGTGGCTAGTGTAGTATTATCAAGGGTACATTTTTTTTTTTTAACTGAAAAGTTGCATGTGGGGCTCCCGAGTGGTGCAAGAGAGAATCATTTGCCATAATGTCAGGAGATTGTGAAGCCAAATCCCAATGATGTCACAGCTATCCATGGCCTGGAGCCAAAAGTCTTTCTTTGTCAATCAGTGTGACACCAGCCAATCATGGGCGTCTGTGAGCGTCTGTGAGCTCATGTATGCAGAAGAGGGTGGATAGCATGTTCCTTTGAGTGTGCAGCAGTTGGCTAGTTTTTTTACTCAGAGGAAGCATGTGTTACCCTTCACCCTCCCTGGTTGGTGGTTGTCATATGATAGAGGAAACCTTAAATTATGTTTAAAGGTAGACTGCATTCATATTTTCAGGTAAAATATACATATTAAACATATAAAACATGTGGCCCTGGTGGTACCACCCCAGCAACAAGGAAACTTATAGTTTGGGACCTTTATTTCTTAGAGTACTGGACACCTTTAACTATAGTCATTTATTGTGAAAATAAAGGTTATTATTTTAGTAAATTAAATCCCACCTTGAGCTGTATTTCTGTCACAGTCAGTTATTAAACACTCTAGAATTATGATGTACACTATCTATACACTTTAACACCTCCTTGCTTCAAGAGTACATTTAGTCAGGTGTGACAGTACTCTGTGTGAAAGTTCTCTGCTTTGGGGTTGGGCAGTGAGTAACATGATTGGTTGAACTTGTCAGGTTTCACATTGGGTCAGAGAGAGAGATCTTTGGCTTCTGAGCCAATGGTAAATGGCTTCTGAGGAAAATTCAAGAGGTAACTGCTGAAAAAAAGAGAATTGTCAAGTGTGTCAAGGAACAGTTCTGAAAAGATGTTGAAATAAAAAATAATGTATTATTTAGACACATATATAGACAATGTATTGTTTCACCAGATTGATAAATACATCAGAATTTTAAAATATCTTTTATTGGAATTTATGCAGTGGATTAAATAAAGAACAATTAACATAAAGTTTCATTTGGCAAAGATTTTGCACACAACAGAACTGGCTTGTCAGAAAATATCACCCATAAAGATAATGCCTTTCTCACAGAACAGATGATGTGTACAGACAATCAGGCCAAGAAAAGTTGCTAGCTAGCTAGTTAAAGAGTAGCCTGTTCCCTTGCACATTATTTCTACCCTGCTTTGTAATCAAAATTCTGTGTTAAATAGTCCCACAAAAACAGCATCTGATCCCAGCCTGCCTTTCCCAAGATGTAAGTTGTCACATTTCAGGTCTTCATGGCATTTGGAATCTGGGTCAAAAATGGCCCAGGTGCAACCGGCCATATTTAATAATTGTGTGGTGTTACATTTTCAAGCTGCAAGTACCTAAAACCTAGAACACTGTCTATTAATGAATGAGGCACGGTCTAATCTGGGTTACATTCTGGCAGTCAGAAAGAAGAGGTGCTTGTTCACTGTGAGGATGCCAGGATCAGATCAATATCAGATATCAGTGTCATATCAGGAAAAATGGGATTAGTGCATCGCTATGCCAAAGTATACAGCCATCTTCAGTAACATATCCAGTTGTGAAGCAACATGCTGCTTATGTACCTGCAGCTTGCCCTTCTCACTATCAGTATTAAGGTATATGAGTGAAATCTTCGGCTTCAGTGCTTCCTACATGTAGCCTGAGGGATGGAGGAAGAGAGAGACTTAGTGAGAAAAAGAAAAAAGAAAGGTAGAGTGCAAGTGTGGCATAATCTTGCTGTCACAAGGCAGTGACGAGATAAACCCCGGCACCATATGCCACTCTGGCTCTCGAGGCACGACTGCAGTGTTGTCATTTCTCCAATCAAGAGAGCATGAAAATCAGCACTGACCCAGTGCATCTCTCACTGCTTAGTACTCACAGAGAATTAGCTGTAATGAGTTGTTACTACTGCTACCACAGCACTTTTGAATTCTGGACTTTTGATTGGTCAGAAGGTCAGTTGATTAATTTCATATAACAGCAGCCCTGCAAGGCGAATCACAGCTTTATATTAATCCACTCAGTCTAATACGTTATAATTTCTGTAGCAGAATCTTACACAGGGGCTTGTGTGGTGGACGCTCCATTTAAACAGATTAAAAGCTAAGTGTAATAGATTATCTTGAAGTTTTAAGTGAGGGGATGTTTATTTCTTTTCTGACACAGAAAAGTCTTTGCGATGTTTTTTTGTGCTTTTACCTCGCTTTGCAGACGTTCCATGACATTACTTTTAACTATAAACAGATAAAATATACAAAATGTTATTCCTTAATAAATAAAAAACAGCAAATTGCAGTGTTATAAGAAGAATAAAATACTCCCCGATGTGCAGTTATAGGAATCTAATCAGCACCTTGTTGATGATTATTTTCCTATAACACCGTGCCCATAAATGTCTTGTTCCTTACTTATCATTTTCCATTTTACTTATCATTCTGTTAATACGTTGGCATTCATATGTTAACCCAGTTTTCTTCCAGTTTAGTTGCCGTCTGCTCTCACCTACCCGCGATATGTTCTAACAAATTTAGCTGTTTCTTTTTTCCAAAATGTACACAAAACTGAGATTCTGACCAGGACAATTCGGTTACTGAAGATGAATGAATGCTGTAAATGCATCGAGCAGCAACACATGAACAACCTGTGCATTCCCATGTTAACGAATATACCTTTTTTTTTTGCCTTGCAAGCATCATATCTGACTGCCTGTGTTACTGTAAAACCTGCTCATTTCCGTGACTTTTTAGTCCCGATGCACATCTGAGACACATCTGCTGTGAATTTGAACTGGGGGCAGAAATACATAAATCTCTGTCCATTTGTCTTGAACTTTTCTGTTTTCATCAAAACTCTTCTTTCTGACCTCTTTAGGTCTCTGTACCTGACAACCCACCTTCAGCTACAACCTTTTTTTTTTTTTTTAAGGCTGCATGAATTGGCTCTGCTACAGTATTTTTTGACTGCTTGGTTCGATCTGGTGAAATACGATTATGGGTTTGCGTCTGGTCCATGGTCCACCAGTTGATGACCCCTGATCTATACCCAAGTAAATTGTCTACGAGGTGATAGGGATGATTTGCGACCTCAGAACACCATCAAAGAATGTGCCATTAGTCTGGAGGCAGTGGATGCAGAGCTGAAGTCATAATTAATCAGAGCGGAGGTCTGGGAGTAGAGATGATGAATAATTCACTGCAGCTCCAGCACTCTCGCACAAAAGCAGTGAAAGAGCTGTGATTGACAAACTGCCCATGCATTTCAGACACCTCAGCTGAAACACGGAGAGGGCAGCATGGGGGAATTGGCTCTCCAAAATAACCAGAATTCATTAGACCTTTCATGGTATGAAATGGCACTCTGAACATGTTCTCGCCACCAGACATAGTTATTCAGTATATACAATTGCAAGAAAGGTCTTCGAGGGAATTGGCATGCCAGATGAATAGCGGTGGCTGAGGAAGTCATGTTCCTGCCTGACCTGCATTTGAAGAGCAGAAGCAGAGCGTGAAGATCAGCAGGGACTTTGCCTCAGCACGCACGCATGGCAGTGCCCGGGTTGTTCAGGTGCTGTCCCCGTCACATGGCCTGTGTCTGCTTCTGCTCGACAACAGAGCCTGCTCGTAAAACTAACAAGATTAGAGCGTCATCTTGCTCTATCCCTTAAATGTATCATCACCCTGGCAACTGGAATCTGTTGCTATACGACATATGGCTCTGAAAAAACATCTTCTCTGAAGGTAATGACCAAATCAGTGTACACAGTAGGCAAAAATTGACCGAATACTTGGAAAATAGTTGGGCAGCCATTTGTATGGAATGATTTTCCTGTCAAAAATTCCTGTCAGTTGAATTGAATCTAAATACAGTCATTAAATGATCATTTTTTTAAACTGCAAATGCATTTTACATCTATATAATGTTCATGTTGGATAAATTAATCCCAAATTATATGTGTGAAAAATGATTAAGCATATGTTATGCTGACAGTGTAGACAAATACAGCTCACAGTGTTTGATGAACATTTCACTGTTGTCACAATTTGAGAGGCGGAGCCAGTTGTATGGCTTAAAGAGCAGAGGAGGTGGAGCCAGATGCTGCATAGAGCTGATAGGTTGGGGTGAGGTGGCTGCAGAGAGCTGAAGGGGCGTGGCCAGTGGATAGCTCCAGATGGGTGAGGGGGAAGGGCTAGATGGCTGCGTAGAGCTGATGGGGTGAGGGTAGGTGGCTACAGAGTAGCGTTGGTAATTTCAATTCGTCCCAGTGACTCAAATCTTTTGATTCCATTCACCAAAAAAGATTAGCTCAGATTGGTTCACTGTTTTGTTCAGTGACCCTTTCCATAAGTTACATCATTGAATGCCCAGGTTCGGGGAATTTATTTTCAAGATAGACATTTCAGTCATTGCAGGTTAGTTTTGAGACAGGATGGCTCCAGAGACCTGTGGGATGGGGCCAGGCAGAGTTTCCAGAGTGCTGAAGGCTGAAGTGAAGAACTGAGGGGTGAGGCCAGGGGATTAAAAAAAAAAACTGTATGAGTTGCTGCTACAAACCCTGTCAAACCCTGTCAAAACTCATAAACTGCACATAATTTGGTAAATTTATAAAAATGAGGTGTAAAGGAGATGTTGAATCTGGGAATAATGTCACACAAGAAGTGTCCACTACAATACTGTGGATTTTTAATTGATAAAATTACTATTTCGAAATTGTGTTCAGCTGCTAATTATTTCTGACAAGACCAGTCTGTATGAGTGTGTAAAAAAAACCCTCCTTTTTGCTTGTGTGTGCTTTTTTGCCAACTGAATGTTGCTGATTTAGTGCAGTGTTCCTCGTCAGTGGCCTAGTTTGCATTAATCACGGTGATATTTGTTTTTCTAGTCACACATAGGAAGCAGACACAGGCATGTTTGGACTTGTCGCCAGATTAATGACAGGTATGTGGCTAGCAGGCCAGGAGACTGTAAAAGTGCTATGATTGAAATCGAACACAAGTGATTTGTCAGCTTGCGACACCTCTGGGAACATGGTACGAAGAGGTAATAACTCACCCTCAGCTCGGTTACATAGGCAAAATTCATCATAGCCAGTTTTCAATCTCCACAAGCATAAATTTGGTAAATATAAAAGCACAAACTCTGTATTGCTTTCCTACACATATGAAAAAGTGGAAAAAGGTGGAATTTGATATGATGAGGCTTTCTGTAAGGAGATTTGTTTTTTATTTATCTGAGATTAATGGAAGGAGTCTCCAGTGGCCATCACAGGATACTCTTCAGGACAGCAGAAACTGTGTCTTTTGTCTTATTAAATTCAGGAGAGGGAAAAGAAGAGGCTGGTGAGGGAACAAGTGTTTATAGATGTTATAATGTAAATAGTAACCAGGACTAACTTGTTTCATCATAAGGTTGGACAAGGCAGAGGCATGCTTGAGCATCACCTAAAAAAAAAAAAAAACACCAGACAGTGCATAATGTGTATTCTCTGGAGCACTACCTTTAGTTCCAGCATCTTTCTCTAGTGAACTCCTGTCATGATTTTTCATTTGTACTGTCACGACGAATCATGTCTCTCTTTCTCTCCATTTCATCTTGCCTCCACTGTAGCTGCAGCTTGAAGGATGTTCTCCTCTGTGAAGGCCTTTGAGGGGCAGCAGTATTCGGCGCTGAAGAAACAGTGCCTGCAAAGCGGGACCCTGTTCGAGGATCCGTTCTTCCCCGCTGTGGATGACTCGCTGTTCTATCAGGGGAACCGTATTGGCCGTGTGCACTGGAAAAGACCTGGGGTGAGTTGCACGCCTGAGTTTCTAACATCTACTGTACATGCAGGATTTCCATGAAAGAAAAGAATCTCCAGCTCACTGAACAACTTGACTTCGAGTCGCTGATTTTAAAGCATGCTGCGTTGCTTAAACTCTCATTTAGTGTACACAGTTGGTGAGCTGTGTTCAATTTATTCTCGTCCCATGGTGTTTTTTCCCCAAGGACAGAGGGCTGTGGAAGAGTGTTTGAGAAATGGGGGACTGTTACATGAAGCATTTGATTCATGTCACCCTCTAAAGTCCATTACTTATCTAATCAAAATGTTTGACCTTTTGTTATAGGTATCAGAGGAGGGGGCGCTTGTGAAAGGCTCCCATTAAGCATCAGAGGTTTTTATGCACCACTAGGAGTAAATGTTTGTGCTCGATATTAATGTATATTCTGAATTATTTCTTTAGTGTTTTTGTGGCTGCTTCAGCAGGTGGTTATTGCTCATATGTTGTAACTAATGCTGGTTACCACACCAGAAGGTTGTCTTGCTATTTTCTTTGCAAAAGCCTGGTATAATACTAATGATACCTGGTGTGATGTACTT
Organism: Pangasius macronema; assembly: GCA_037577455.1. Taxonomy (NCBI): domain Eukaryota; kingdom Metazoa; phylum Chordata; class Actinopteri; order Siluriformes; family Pangasiidae; genus Pangasius; species Pangasius macronema. The sequence continues at coordinate 9,172,212 of CM074959.1, read as the reverse complement.
TCAGAGAGAATATAACTTAATTCAAATATTTGCTACCTGATTCAGGTAAATCAATTTTGACTATGATTTCAAAATCCTCTCAGAAATCCTGTTGATTCATGTTGGTTAGCTAGTGTTAGCAGTCAGTATTACAACCATGTATTAACATGACTAAAATCCTCTCAGAAATCCTGTCAAGTTAGCTTGTTTGTCACTTAGATAGGATTAGCAGGAAGTAGTACAAACGATTATCTTGACTAAAAAAAAAATCCTCTCAGAAATCCTCTCAGTTTACTCATGTTAGCTAGCTAGCAGGTTAGCAGTAAATATTAAAAAAAAAATTTTGACTACAAAACGCTCTCAGAAATTCTGTCAAGTTGTTAGTCAACTGAGGGAAAAAAACAGATTTTATTCTGTTTAAGAGTTTTTTGTTTTGTTTTGAAGTATTAAAGAGAACTGAGAAGAGAACAAAATTGTTTAATGACACAGCTGTAATTTTTTGTATGAATGAAATAATGTGCTTACTTTACAAAGGTTAGCCACGCTTGTTGTGTCATCAATCCTCTTGAGGTATTATGACCTGCAAGCAAAGCGACAAGTCTAAATAATACACTAGTGGCCTATAAATGCACATGTACACACATTAATGACCCTGCAGCTAAAAGAGAAGAGACGGTAAATGCAGATCGTTCTCCTCAGCCTACAGTGCCCAGGGGCAGGCTAAATGTCAAAACTGTCCAAGTCAATCATCCCTCAATTTCACTCCGTCTGCAGCTCTTCTGTCCTGGAACACTGCCCGCTCTGGAATCTCTCTCTCAATACACACACATATACTCACGGGGACCCAGTGGAGTGTTCTTCCTCTGCCCCATCATTATTTATCACTGCTAAAATGGAGACAGTCGGCGTGGCTGCTTTTCTCAGCTAGGAACAGTTCTGTACAATCATGAATATCACTTCGAAGTCCTCTCAGAAATCCTATCAGGTTTTTAGTTTTAGCTAGCTAGCATTAGCAAGATTACAATATTACAGACATTTATTAAAAAGACTAAAATATCCTCTCAGAAATCATGTCAAGTAGTCAGCTAGCAAGGATTATCAGGAAATATAACAAACATTTATTAAAAAGACTAGAAAATTCTCTCAGAAATCATCTTGCCTCATGTTAGCTAGTGTTAGCAACAAATATTACAAACACTTATTAAAATTGCGGGGAAAAAATTCTCTCAGAAATCCTGTCAAGATTTTAGTTTTAGCTAGCTAGAATTAGCAGGATAACGATATTACAAACATTTATTAAACAAACTAAAATATCCCCTCAGAAATGATTTTATTAGCGTGTAGTCAGCTAGCAAGGAAACGGCATTTTCAAATTTACTCACCTGGGAGAGCCTTTTGGAAAAGCTCCGTTCTCCGTTCATATTCGTTTACGACACATTATTTGTTCAGTCCGAATAATGTACGAGTATTCAGTTACACCCCTAACGTCAGGTTACCTTTTTAGTCAGCTAGCTAGGATTAACAGTAAATATTACAAATATTGATTAAAATGACTCTGGAACTCACACACACATACACACAGATACACACAGAGGACCCAGAGGAGTGTTCTGCTCCAGAGCACCCAAACTGGTACTTCTGCAGACCCGATATTATTTATCACTGCTGAAATGGACCCTGACAGCATGGCTGCAGTACAATTCTGCTACATCCGAACCCTCTTCAGCACAAAGAACTAATAAAAAAGTGGTACATGCTGTAATGCAATAAGAAATAATTTTTTTTATGTGTGTAAGTTAGTAGGCCCCAGAGACAGCTGGTATAAATGGACTAGGGCTAAGCCTTCCCTCTATTTAAAAGAAAAAATACATCAGAATTAGACATCCACATTGTCTTGTTTGCTGTTAAATTTTTTTTTAGGTTTCTAGAAGCGAGAAAAGCACAACTAACAGTTGCAAGTAAAAATACAGAATGGTATGAAGAAATGAGGCTGGACCTGATTTCTTTCCAGCCCAGTCTGTAGATTCATACAGCCTATCAGTGACAGTCGTGTCAGGTGAATACACAGAGTAAAAGATTTGCACTGGGATTCATTTAAGTCTGCTTCTCTGACCCCTTCGTAGCACATCAGCTGTGATGAAGAGGATGCATATTAAATACAATAGCTGTGATAAACATGAACAAGGTGACCTACTTTTCCCATCACAAATGGTTCTGCTTCTCTGTCTTTCAATATGAGTGTCCCTAGGTGTAATAGTTTTATTCTTATGATGAGACCCCATGATATACGGCTCAATCATAATGGTGTGATAATAGTAACACCAACTTACTGATCGGCAGTAGAATTTTTTTTTGTGTTCACATTTGATATTGTGACCCTTCCATGACTGACGAGGTCTATCTGTAGAAGTTGTCTTTTTGAGTTCAAATATGAAATGTGGGCATGCATTGAGGGTCATAGATTAGACATTTTGGGGCTTTTTTTTTGCAGACAGTGACCCTTTAAAAAAATTCTTATAGACCTCATAGGATATTTATTTTATTAATATATGCAATCTATTCAAGTATTAAGCACTTTAGGCTAATATGTATAATCAAACCACTTCAGTTTTGTTAACACCTTCTTGCTTGTGAAGCACTAAAATAAAAATTCTTGGAATATACTGAACTGAAAGTGGAAATTTTCTGTTAAATGAATTGCCAGGATACAAATCAATAATGTCGATCCATGAGAAATGCGAGCTACTTAGCTAGCGCTTAATTAGCAAACAAACTTTTGAGATGGACATGAAATATATGGAGGTTTTCACATTCCAACTCATGAATATTCATCAACTGTGTCTAATGTAACTCATTTTGATTATTTTAATGGTACTTCAGGGATACTTTAGACATATTCATGCATCTCGCTGACAAGATATCTTTAGTAATAAGTTACGTCTTTGAGTGCAAAACGACATTTGAGCCCTTAAACGTGCCTACTTAGAAACATCTAAAGCGCATTTGAGATCATATATGGGTTTAAAGACACACAAGTCATAGTGAGTGAGCAATAATGGCCTACATGTTAATGATGATGAGCTGTTCATTTTTGTCCCCTTCTGAGTTAATGTTCTTCTTTTTTCTCTCTGAGGCAGTAAATTGAAGTGGGGTCCATGTTTGGCTTTTGAATTATGAAGTGTCCACAAATCATGCTTTACACTTTTAGCACCCGAACTAATCTCACCAGCTCTCGTTTGTCTTTGTCAGTCCCTCTCCCTCTTTCTCTCTCTCTCTCTCTTTCTCTTTCTCTGTCTCTCTACTTTTCTCTCTCTCTTTCTGTCTCTCTCTCTCTCTCTCTCTCTCAGTTGATGGGAGCAGTACATGACAAGCTTTAAAAAACAAAAAAAACAATGGCGGTCTAGTCCACACCAACATGGTTACATCTCAAAAAAAAAAAGAAAAAACATCTTTTTTTTATCCATTTTGTCTTTCCATCCACGCATCCAGTGCTTATGCTCAGCATGTCATTTTCTGTTGTTTTCATGTTTCACTGTGGATGAGAAATGTTAGGAACTGTACTGAAAGTTTGTCTATATAAAATGGGGTATACCTATGTTAATGTGGACCACACTTTCTTTGTTTTTTTTTCCTTTTTTTTTATCCTGTACAATACAGCTCCCATCATCATCCTCCTTTCTGCAAGAAAACAAAGATTGCAATCAACAAATAAACCACTTGGGACATGCTGTTATTGGAAAATAACCAACAACAGTGTGGTTTGATGCAGTCTGATGAGTTAGTGTTACCACCCCAAAGTTTATTCTCCAATAATGGCACATCCCAAAGTGATTTATTCTTTCTTTAACAAAATAAATTTTGCATGTAAGTGAACAATATTTAAGGTCTAGTGTTAACTAAAAGAGATGAGCTGCAGCAGTGTGTGATGGTTTCCATAAAACCCTGTGCATATGCACACACCAGTTGGGGGGCCACAACATAAGGATCATGCCTTATTAATACTGTGTGTGGCTGCGCTTAATTTTCTCGTTCCCTCAGCAATGATCTCGTTGCCATGCCTCACTAAGTCGTGGCTACATATAATTCAAAATTA
>CM074959.1:9144451-9156142 GCA_037577455.1 Pangasius macronema | reverse complement strand
AAGCACCTTCTGATACAATGTAGAATTCATAGTGGATTCTATGATGGTGAGCTGGCCAGGTCCTGCTGCAGCAAAGCTTCCCCAAACCATCACACTTCCACCTCCATGTTTCACAGTTGGTATGAGGTTGTTTTGCTGAAATTCTGTATTTGGTTTACACCAAAAATGCCCTCTGTTATGGTGTCCAAATAATTCAACTTTAGACTCATCTGTCCAAAGCACATTATTCTAGAAGTCTTTGCCTTTGCCTATGTGTTCTTTGGCAAACTTCATTCTTGCCCTCATGTTTTTCTTAGGCAGCAAAAGGTTCCTCCTTGCACACCTCCCGTGATAATTAAAGTTGTGCAGTCTCTTTCTGATTGTAGATTCATGCACTTTGACATCAGCTGTAGCAAGAGCTTGCTGGAGGTCCCGTGATGATATTTTAGGGTTTTTGGAGACTTTTGTTCTCCACTTGTAAATGATTTTCCGGACAGTGGAATGGCAGATTACAGTCTTCTTTTGAGATTTTTTTATATCCCTTACCAGACTCATAAGCATCAACAATCTTCTTTCTGAAGGCCTCAGAGAGCTCTTTGGAGAAACGTAATTTTATCACCATGGTGATACCTCTCACTTCAGCAATTAAGAGCAAACCATACTAAATGTCTGAGGTTTAAATAAGGCAAGCCTCCTTCAAAATGCTCTGTAACGATGTTCTAATAATTTGCACCTGATGTGATAGACCTGTAGGTAAATTTATCCATTTTAAGTACAAATAAATGTGGGGTTTCCTTACTTTTTCCTTACAAGAATTTTTAAATTATATTTTACAGATCATTTTAAAAAGACTTTTCATTGGTTTTATTTGTTTAGTTATATTACTTGAATCTTCCAATATTGTTAAAATGAAGATCAAATGTCTATATGTTTAACAATGTAAAAAAAAAAACACAGGCTTTCATGGGGTGTCCTAATTTTTTCATGACTGTGTATGTATGTGTATATATATATATATATATGGAATGATTGACAGTTGTGCAAGTGTTTTGAACACTCCGATATTAACTGGAAGCCCCGCCCCTTGTCCCCCATCTCACATAAGTAATCTTTTGGCTGGTAATCTTTCAACTAGACTTTTTTTCCCACTTTAAAGATGCGGCACTCTCGATTTCGGCCGTGGTAAATGTAGTTTTGAGTTCTTTAATATGAAGTACAATTAATCAGTGTATGTTCGACTTAACTACAATTTAGTACATTTATGTAGAAAGTGCTGCCAAAAACTTTAGCCAAAAATGGGCAGAAAAGGCAAAGAGAAAGAGAACAAAGGACGAAAATCTTGACCAAATTAAAGATTAAATTGGCCCACAATGAAGTGTCAGATTGAACACTTTGCAAATAATGTTAATGCTGATGCTAATTAGAAAGTGATTAAAAGGAATTTGCTGTCCAGTGCTGCTCAGCCGTCAAACATGTTCAAACAAACTGAGCAGCAGGTCAACAGTCAAAAAATGTCAGCCATGTGGAAACATTTTACGTGTTCTACATTTTACGTTTTCTTCAAAGCTGTTTGTAAAAGGATTATATCCACACACACACACACACACACACACACACACACACACACACACACACACACACACACACACCATGCACCCCTATCCTCTCAGATTAATCCCTTAGTATATGGGATGCTATCAGTTTATACGGAGGGGTCTGATGGATGTCATATTGAAAAAGGGGATGTAACCAAATTCTCATTGCACTTTATGCTGTATGAGTGCACAGTGTGAAAACAAGCTTCCTCTTTGAAGACAATTAAAAACTTAACCAGGCATTTCAGACAGTAATGATGTTAAATCTAAACAAGTTTAAAGACCAGCAGTGCTGCGCACAGTGGAAACGCTGATGCATTTTTGAAGAATGTCACTTGTACTAACGGTCGAAGCATGTACTAATAGCAATAGACCTGCTGTTCATCGAGCAATTTCCACAGAACTGTGCTTGAAATCCAATCTCTGTGCTGTCTCAGAGGAGCTCCATCTCAATGAAACAGTTCCTCCACGCCTCCTAAATCACTCTGATGTCCTTCCAGCACGAGCTGTTATCATTTTGTAAACGGCTGCTCGTCACGCTCGTCCTACAGTTCCTCCGGTGCAAGCCCCGAGCCTTGCAGCATGCCAGTCAGAGGCGAGTTAATTTGGAAACCTTGATTGGCATGGCCCCTCCCCACAGGAAACGGGTCCCCAGCCAAGCTGCATGCGTGAACAAATCATGTGGCAGGCCACTGTTAAACATCAGAGCTAAAAATAAAGCAATAACAATTATTAATACAGGATCTGTATCTCTCTCTCTTTCTCTCTCTCTCTCTCTCTCTCTCTCTCTCTCTGTCTCTCTCTCTCTTTCAGGTTATCCCTGACTGGAAAGAACAGGAATGGGATCCGGAGAAACCAGACTCTTACGCAGGAATCTTCCACTTCCGCTTCTGGCGCTTTGGTGAATGGGTGGACGTGGTGATCGATGACCGCCTGCCCACGGTGGATAATCAGCTGGTGTACTGCCACTCAAATGACAGCAATGAGTTCTGGAGTGCCCTTGTGGAGAAAGCTTATGCCAAGTATGCACTTCAATTAATAATCCAAAATTATTAAAGGTAGCAAAGGTTATAAAAAGGTATTGTTGGCTAATTAGCTTAATCTCACACTGAAATAGAATAATTAGAATAAATTTACTTTAGATTTCTGTCATATGCTCAGCGCAAGATTACGCTACGTACTTATTAACAAAGACCTTTCTCGTAACCTTTTTCAAACTCTTTTCACAAGGGGTGCCAATAGTTTTGGAGCTGAGTGTAGAACCACACTTCCCAGTTTACAGTGATGATAATTCATAACCACATACACTCGTATGCAGGTTGCATCAACTATGCAAATGAACACACACACAGACACACACACACACACACACACACACACACACACACACTCGCACAGTTATAGCAAGTGGATTTGGAAACGAAATCTCACTCCCCTAACTGAAAGCTTTACTGTTCTCATGATTTCATTCAGAGTGATCCCACACAGGCCAAAATGACAGCATTAGTCATGTTTTCCATGAAAAAAAAAAAAAAAGTTTTTACACCTACACCTACAGCAGCATATTTAGATTTTAATATATTTACCTCCAGTTCCACAGCAGCGCTCATACACAGCAAAATGCTGAAAAACAGTGAAGAAAAAATAAATCAATAATGGTGGACCCACCGGTTTAAAAACAAAAAATGGTGGTGGACTCTGTGAATCTGTGGAATCTGATCTGGGGGGAAACCAGAATACTAGCAATGCACGAAAAGCTCATTTGAACTAGTTAGCAGTAGATTATATGTTATGAATCTGTAATATTGAAGTGGGTTGAAAAATCAATATAGTTTGCAGAATTGCTTACAAATAAAAACAATTGTGATGTTGTGTATTCATTCCAGTTTCTGTAAAAACCCAAAATTCGATCCAGTTGCCGTGAATTAATCAACAGATAATCAATGAATAAGCTTAAATATGTCTTGTAAATGGAAATGGGCTTATTGTTGTTTTTCTTTAATAATATAAAGTAAAATAAAACTCTGAGTACCAACATTTAACATCTTTACTCTGCTGATTTTCTCCTCCAGGGCTAATGTAAAGAACATTCCCTGCTGCAATGACAAGCAATTTAAATCACAAATAATGATTTGGATATACACTTAATAATAAATCCATTTTACATATATAAGCATTTGTGGATTTAAATATTTCTTTCTCTCTTCCTCTTTATCTAAACTCTGTAAAAGTGTGTATGTGCTATTATGTAGTAAACTGTGAAATTGGTGCACATATTTTACTATTACAGCACATCAAAGAAACCTATCAAGTCTCCTGAATGAAATGTAATTCGAGGCGATCACATCAGCCACTCAGTATATTTCATTCACCAAGCAGGAATTCTTGGCAGCTTTTCTGTTTAATGCCCATGCTGTTATGAAAGCTATTTCCATTTTTGTGCCCACTGCGTAGTATCATGCTTTACTTTTTTAGACTGAAACGATCGGTGTTTTTTTGGGCTTGTTTTAGTAAAATTTCTGTCTGTGAGAGAGAAAAGGAGCGAGCATCTCTCTCCCTCATGAAACAAAAGAAATTAAACAGGAAAAGAATCTTCCAGACAAGAGGCGTATATGTTTCAGTGAAATCTGTCGATCTGTGCTTTCAAACAAAGTCAAGAATGTTGGACAAAATAAGTGAAAATATGCAACTATGTTAATGTACAAGATTGCAGTGAACATGTACATTACACAGAATACACACACACACACACACACACACACACACACACACACATATATACATACATACATACATACATACATACACTGTATGTATATATGCATATATGGAATGTGTAAAAGCATCTAAAAACAGACTGAATAATATTTAATATTATAATAACACATACATGTGCCCATCGGGAATAAAACACATCTCCTCGCTTTCTTCACCTCTGCAGAGTGTATGGCTGTTACGAAGCTCTGGACGGTGGGAACACAGCCGACGCTTTAGTGGACTTCACCGGCGGCGTCTCGGAGCCGGTGGACCTGCTGGAAGGAATGTATGCTCAGGATGAGGCGGCTAGGAACCAGCTGTTCGAGAGAGTGCTGAAGGTCCACAATCGAGACGGACTCATCAGCTGCTCCATCAGGGTGCGCCGAGACATTCGCGTTTACCGTTACACTGTCTGACACATAAACCAACGCTTTTATGTTCCTGCTAGCTCAAATCAGACACATCTGTGCTACATCTGTCTATTTCCTGCTTAAGACTCCTGCCTTTTCAATTTGAGGCAAAGACTTGCGTACTCTCATGTGATCTTGTTTATTACAAAGATCTCACACACTGTGTATAGATGTGTCACTGTGTATAGATGTGTCACTGTGTATAGATGTGTCACTGTGTATAGATGTGTCAGGATGATTTTGACGCTTAAACCAAAACAGCTCTTTCAATATGGATTTACTTTGCAGGACTCTGCAGTTTCCCTGTAACATGATAAGCTGCATTTGTCTTATAATTAGCTTTGAATGAGAGAAATACAAGAGGCAGGTGAAGAAATGACTCTTTATAGCTGCTATAACGTAAGTGATAACAAGAACTAACTTATTTCACTGATGAGCCGCAAAATTAAATGTAAGTATAAATGGATAAAAAATGGAATTGTAGCATACTGCTGTTGTGTAAGAGGGAAAAAAAACTTCATCTTTTAAAAATATTAAGATACAAATTCATATTTTTGATTCTTTGTAGGTTTTTTCTATTCCCTGTTGCTTTTGCAGTAGATTTTCCACTGCATTTGTAAATCAAAGAACTGCATTCTGACAATTCCATCCATCTCTATGCATTCCATACATTACATTTCCATTTATAATTTTGCTTAGCATCAATGATTTTTAAATGGCTAGCACCTCTTGGCTGGTTTATTCTCATGATATAGTGGGTCAACAAGCACTAAATTCACATTTCTCCCTTGAGAAATGTGAATTCACATTTCCCGCATATTCCCTTGCATATAAACAGGAAACATGAGCCCAAGATGCATCATGATTTCCTGACGCTCATAACTACACAATGTTTCTATTAGACAGCAGCAGCTCATGACCATAGATTTTGGTGGGGCAGGACAACATTAATAGCAGCATGTCCTCCCCCAGTCACAGTGTGCGATGGCACACACAAGTGCTAATATCCTTAACCAGGGTGGCCAGGTTTCAGCAAACTTTGCAGCCCAACCACATCTCAAAAACCACACACAAGACCTGAACGTAGCCCAAACTGGAGTATTGGAAATGAAGTATTATCCACTCCATAATTCCCATTCCCTTTCCTCATCTTTGCAATATATCTTACAACAGAACATTGGCAGCTCCTCCATAGAGGCTGGTATACAGGTAAGTATCAGCCATTCAATAAATATTAGCCTTCATGAAGTCCTCATTTGCAACATTTTAAATTACATTTAAATACTAATGACCTGTTTTGAGTGACAAATGATTTTAAAAAATGTTGCTGTTTGACAGATAAATCGATGTTTTTTTTTTTATTTTATTATAATTTGCTTGCCTATGTAGTTGCTGGCTGCCCCATGTAGCGTCCGTAGAGTTATTATTGCACCTTGAAGGCAAAAATTGGAACTGCAACAAGTGCTAACAGATTTTCCTAGACACAGGAATCACGCTACCACATGCTTGCTTTATGAAAATTTCCAGTGGTGGAGCAGTTAAAGTGGTCATCTGATTGGGCTCGTTTAAAAAAAAACCCTGAGGCTTGTGCTTATAGGGCATTTTAAATGTGTCTTCCTTTTCTAATGCCCAATTGTTTTTGGCTAGTTTCAGGTTCTTTCTGTGGATTTTGAGATACAATTGGATTGAGAATTTTTGCTGAAACTTGGCCACCCTGGTTACTGATAGTAGCTCTTCTGTGTGCCTAGCAAAGGGAAGCAGACCTTCTGCATCGAATACACTTGAACAAAGGAAAGGCTAACGAGCTGTTATACTGTATGCTGGATGACTGTACTCTATGTTGACTGTTTATTATGGAAGTTACTCTAAAAATGTACTAAATAGTCTAATCTATAGAACAACAACATTTATAGCCTCTCAGCTTGATTATTAATGTCATCCTGCTTCAGTAAAATCTATGGCCACAAGCCACTGCTGCAATAGAACTGGTTCTGCACATCATAGACACATTGTCTGCGTTTACACTTTGCCTTTGTTTGCAGAAATGTATTAGATTTAATTCAGATTATTTGCTATAATACAAAAGCTTGGCGGACACAGACCCTGTTATTAACTGTCCTATCCACTGTTATCTGTTATCTGTTAGCTCATTGGTTGGTCACTCAGTAGAGATAATTATTAAATTGTCAGTCAAATGAGGTAATTAATATTTCAGTAGAATTTTATGGAGTTGTGAATGAGGACTTCATGAAGATTAACATTTATCGAATGACTATTATATATATATGGTGGGGCTTCATCTGCCCTTGTGGATAAGCCTCCACTGCTATTAGATTCAATGAATCTATTTATAATTTCTAATAATTCTAATAATTTCTATAATTTATAATTTCCCTACGCCGTCAGGAGAAATGGTACATTACATTAAACTTCCACTACATTCTCTAGGTCCTCTAACTAAAGGTATAAGACATACCCTTGAGGGCATCATTACAAGTTTGTCACCTTTTTTTATTAGATAGTAAAGAATTTTAGGAGAAGCATCCGATCCCTAAACGAATCATAAGTGAGAATCACGATTACATCTCCCGAGCCAACCCTCAAAGATCAACCTTACAGTGATATAAATTTCCTCTGGCTGCTGTATATAATAAAAACAGTGTTGTTTTTTTTTAACCATTATTTTCTTTCAGGCTTTCATTTTCTTGTAAATGAGTCCAATCCCAGACTTGGAGCAATCTCTTCTTGGCTGCGTGACTTTTTTATCAACAAGTTTTCTTTTTTTTTCTCTCACAGTGAAGCAACAGCGACGTGACTTTTATACACAGTGAGAGCCAAGACCATTGTGACTACACTGGCGTATCTAATCAAACACACAAATCCTTCAGACTCACTGACAACTCGGCTTTGAATTAGCAAATTCGGAGAAATCCTTTTGTGCATCTGAACAGATGGAACTACGGAACAAAGAAACCAAGACACGTTTAGGAATTAACTCAATCTGGAGTTCAGGACAGAGCTAGGGCTAATCGAGTTCTAACATAGCTTCAAGCTTTGGAGGTGGTTTATTGCTTTTTTGTCCTGGAGACAGTTTAATTTGAAGAATGTTACATCAGACCCTTTAGTGTGTCTGGCCCGGCTTGTTTCAGACACGGCCTAATTGCTTTTTTCATCTTCCTCTCCTGCCTTTGCTCTGAACACACAGAGCCAGTGTGAGAACGTTTCTGTTGACAAATGATGGGTGTCACAGGGAGTTTACAGGACTCGTCATATGCTGAGTGCTTAATTTTCTCCTACAGTACGCCAAGCAGTGTGCTCAATAAAGTGTCCTAGCCTTTTATTGTCTGATTTACACCAGCCACTTGTTTCCAGCATCAGTTACGCACAGAATATTCCCAATAAATGACTAGTCATTTAAAGTTTATAATTAAAATGAAACTAAAATTCATTTTACTGCTGTTCTTCACACACAATCACACACAAAAGAGCTCAAATCCCAGCGCTGCCAAGCTGCCACTGCTGGGCCCTTGAGCAAGGCCCTTAACCCTCAACTGCTCAGTTGTATAAATGAGTTAATTGTAAGCTGCCTTGAATAAGGGCGTCTGCCAAATGCCGTAAATGTAAGTTTGCTAGGGTCGGCATTATTGGTATTTTTGGTGTTGAATTTGAAGAAGTAACTCTTTTGCCATGTTCATGCAGGCGACCACAGTGGAGGACATGGAGGCACGACTGGACTGTGGGCTGGTCAAAGGTCACGCTTATGCAGTCACCGACGTTCGGAAAGTGCGGCTGGGCCACGGCTTGCTGGCCTTCTTCAAATCTGAGAAGCTGCACATGATTCGCATGAGGAACCCCTGGGGGGAGAAGGAGTGGAGCGGGCCATGGAGCGACAGGTCAGAGCGCCCCCTGCAGGACTGGAAAGCTAGTGGAAGCTACTGCTCACTGGAGGCCAATTTAATGCTATTGTGACCAAAGACAGCCAATGACAAAGTTCTGTCAGTTTCAGAAAATGCTGATAAATATTTGTCAGAGTGTGAGGGCTTCTAGACACTCATCTAAAATCCACTGTAGAACTCGGTGTGTATGGAACTCTGGGGTAAGTTCAACTTCCAAGTTTAAGCTCGAAGTGGGTACGTATACACACACACACACACACACACACACACACACTGTGTGTGTGTGTGTGTGTTGCAAGCACCGCCAACTATGCCACTCTACAGCACTCTGACTCTACAGCAGTCACAGAAAGCACAGAGAAACACACATAAGTAGCTTTATCGGTAATAAGGCATGTAAGGTAATAAGGTGAGAGTCATCACTCATCACCTGCTGGTTCCCACGCCTCCTCTTTTTCCGCAGCCAACTTTCGACAACGCCCCCGCTGACACATCCACCAATAGGAGTACAGCACAAGATGAGGCTAAACTCAAGGCACAGCTACAAATATGGCAGTTGCAAGGGTGAAACATAAACAAAACATGCTAATGGACAGAAAAAATATCCTTAATACCTCAAGCTCACGTTGAAGAATGTTTGTGTTTATGCAAACCCACGAGCACAGATTGTGCTGATTGATGATGTCAATCACAGGTCTACCTTTAAAGGATCTTAGTTGTATTATCTAACCAGGATAGCACACAATCTGTTACAGATTTTATTGGGATCTCATACAGTGTGACAATCTGCTGAAATCGCACAATGTAAAGCTGGCTTTGCTCTCAGTCAGTGCTTAAAGGCCCAGGAAGCCAGCATGTTTAAATGGTCAACCCAGTGTAGTCATGCTCTGCTATTAATCAAAAGCTCAAGATATGCCTATTTGCCTCGAACCGCAACGTTAGCGAGTATACACACAGACTTTAGAAAATCATCTTGTCTCGCTCTCCCTCCCTCCCCTGAGATGGGTTCAGTCTAAATAACACACAGCCAAAGTGACTATTCTTATCGCTCGCTGGTGTGAAATTGAGATATCAAGGCAAGCAGGCGGGTATAAAATTGGAAGCACCTGCAGGGGAAAGAGAAAAGTTCAAGGGGTGTTTAGATATTCATATTACAAATTTAAATGACAGGCTGCTTGTTTTATGACAGCCTAAATGTCTCCTACAGCAGCTGGGTGTGAAATGGAAACGTAATTACAATTGGAAGGAAATCTTTCTTGCGTGTTCAGCCTCAGGTTAGCAACAGCTCCGCTTTGGTGATATGGGACACTGAATTATTTACCATGCAGCCAGAAAGATGTTACTGAGGTGAAAGCAGTCTTTCTTCATATTTTTTTTTCACCAATGAAATATTAATTTGATGAGTTCGAGAACTAGTCTTATAGTGTCACGAGGTCTTTAGAGTGTGTCACTGTACCGAAACTCGTCACACACACACACACTGTGTGTGTGTGTGTGAGTGTGTGAGTGTGTGAGATCTAATCTCTTACAGTCTGAACAGGCATATGATGAGTGGTGTGTGTGTGTGTGTGTGTGTGTGTGTGTGTGTTGTAGCTCGGAGGAATGGAATAAGGTGAGCAAGAGTGAGAGGGAGAAGCTGGGCGTCACTGTGCAGGATGACGGAGAGTTCTGGTGAGAGATTTTTTTTTTTTTAATTCTCTGCTTTAATCTCAGGCACATGAATTCTACAAAGTGTTGTATTCAGTACTGATACTGAAATGAGTAAACTTGTATTACTCTCTGTTATATCTGAGATGTGAATAACTACAGTCCTAAGTGCCTTGAAGTATCTCTAGGTTCAATTTAAAGAAATATTTCAGCCAAAAATGAAATTTCCCCCTTTCCCGCAAAGGCAGTCGATCAGCTAAGATGAAGATCAGATATGTTTGGTGTCTGATATATTGGTTCTTTAGTTTTGCACTAGAGCTACAAAGACAATTTAGCAAACAAGTACGTCTATCTAAAATCTATTCCATATTTACATCCCAGTATATTTGCTTCAGCTGACAGTGTGATGCTCTGTAATCTGATTTTGATACTGTAGATTTGTACTTAAGAGCTGCTGCTGTAATCATAAAGACTGTCCTGTGCTCATTCCAGGAATTCTATTAACAATATGCTTATACTGAACATCCTTTCTACACTTAGTACTGTTTAATTGTATAGTTTACAGTTGTAGAGTAATGATTTATAATCTCATTATCCTGTTTGAGTCCGGTTCCTCTCAAGGTTTCTTCCTCATGTGATCTCAGGGAGTTTTTCCTTGCCTCTTGTCACTGTTTGCTCAATAGGGCTCTAAATCAGATTCTGTAAAGCTGCTTTGTGTACTTTGTGTCTACACTCCTGGGCAAAAAAACAACAAAAAAAATTTGGCCAAGCTCAAAATGGTAAAATATTAAGATTTGAATGGTCTTACCAACAAATCAGTGGTCAGGAAATTAGCAAGAATTAAACAAATAGATAAGGTAACTTAGTACTCCCTCTGATTTCTTTAAATGTTTAAGCCTTATGGGTAAACTTGCAGACAGCTTTTTACAGAAAAAAGAGATATTGTTGATCCATTCACTGTTGATGGCTTCAAACAGTTGATGACTGTGAGGAAAAAAAATGTTTACTGGTTAGTTTGTGTTTAATGTGTGACCAGATATTCTCTTTAGGGTTCAAGTCTGGACTCTGACCAGGCCAAAACATGAGCCTGATGGACTTGTTCTCAAGCCACTTTTTGGTGGTCGTTGCAGTGTGGACAGGAGCATTGTCTTGTTGAAAAATAACATCTGATCGTTCCTCTTTAGAAAACAACTTTTCAGTTGTGGGAAGCAAGCCTTTCTGCAATATTCTCCTGTATTCCAAAGCATTAATTGACTTTTCACCATGAAGCAGCTCACCAGTACCAGCAGCTGAAAAGGCTCCCCAAACCACGACACCTCTTCCTCCATGATTAACTGTGGTAGAGACGCATTCACCATTGTATTTCTCACCAGATCTTCGAAGACACCTCTCTGGAGCATCACCATG
>CM074959.1:9131858-9144351 GCA_037577455.1 Pangasius macronema | reverse complement strand
ATTAGGACACCTGATTCTGATCATTTGGATGGGTGACCGAATACTTTTGGTAATATAGTGTATATATATATATATAGTACAAGGATTTCTACAGAGAAATTGTAATAAATTTGTCCTTTCATTTTCACCACAGGCTCGTGTGTTTTTAAACAGTCGATTAACACCGTGACACGACGAAACCGTATTATTTTTAGACTAGGTTATCATACCGTGAATACTTCAAACCGTAATATCCCTACTCTGATGAACGGCACTACTTTACCTGTTCTCGGTCTCTCTTTCTGTCTCGGATGCGCTAGCTCGCTGGCCTGCATCGCTGCATGTACTGTGACTAACTGGAAGCTCCGCTCGGACAAAAACCATCACGAATGGTGAAACGTGCCATGTCTGAAAGCTTCGCGGAGCGGCATCGCCTTAAGATTCATGGAATGCTTGTAGAGAGTGTGATGTCTTCTTCCTCTTCTTCCTCTTCTTCTTCCTCTGTCTTTATTATAATTTGTTTATAACAAATCGGACATCCAGAGAATGAGCTTGTGATACTCTTGTATTTTTCTGCCGACGCTGAACTTGAAAGCGGCGCCGATATAAACTTGCATGACGACATTCTATATATGGTAGCAGACACTGAGAACTTTATAACAAGTCTCTTTTAGCAACATTTTATACTCCTTTGTTTAATCTTTTATATCTGTCCATCGAATCTTTGTGTTAAATAAAAGAATAGCCTACCTTTATCGGTTATATGCGTTGAGAAAGCGGTATCTTCTGTACGTTTCAGTGTGTGTTTTATTTATGTATGTGTTTCCTGGGTTACACTGTGGTTATTTTATATTTACTCTCGAAGTATTTATTTTCTCTCTTTTGTATTTTATGTCAACTTGTGGCATGACTTTGAAATAAAACATTAAAAATCTCATTTTGGTCATTTTTTTCTATATTCCCTCAATATGTTGCACTTATGTTCACGGAGAACATTTTATCCTAAGGATCCCTTAAAGATGCAGTGAAATTTACACTATTTCTCCCACATGTAATACACTTGTAGCACTAAAGCTATGAGACTCATGTAGCTCTGCAGGTCTTGGGGTAAAAGGAACACTGCATATTATATATATATATATTTAATGATCAAACTCTTCCTCTAAAGTACATTGTTTCTGTCTCTGGTTAGCATTATAACACAGCATAATATCCAGCATTAATCCAGCATGACCTCATTTCCCCTCTACTTTGTCCAATTGTTTAGTTTTCTCAGCTAGGCCTCCCTAGTGCTCCTCAAGCTTTCTGCTGTGTATAACCTAGCAATGGCAAAGTTTTAAAATATTTTTTCAGATGCACGTCATTGACAGAACAACAAAGAGCAATTAGGTGAATGATTTTTCAATGATTTTCATCAGAGCCTGAAAAATATCTGTCTATAAGCATCTATAAACCACAATCCTGTCATTTGCAGTTCTATAAGTAAGGAATAAAACACTTGGGACGTGCTGTTATAGGAAAATAATCAACAGGGTGGTGTCGTGCAGCCAGACGCAAAGCAGAGTTACTTTTACCACCATGAACTTGATTATTTTTCACTAACAGCACCTATCGAAGTCTGTTTAAATCTAAACAGTTTAAATCTAAACAATTTAATTTCTTAAAGAATGATGCCTCATAATTTTTATCTATAAGATACCTTTAATGTTTAATGTTTTGGTGAAACACGTTCCTGTTATCACTTAGATTATAGCAGCTATAAACAGTCACTCTCTTTTTTTTTTGGAAGCTAATAAGGCAAAAATGTCGCTTGCCATGTTCCTGAGAAACTAGAAAACACAAACTCCTGTGTTCCTGTAGTGGAAAACTTACTGACTGGTACAAAGCACTGACACTGGAGACTCCTTTCAAAAATGTTAAATAAACATCTCCTTACACAACACTATCACACCCCAGCAACAATTATGCACATCACCTTTTTCATCTGTTTTAATATTAGTGAGCATCTGCCATACAAGTCCCTGTGTGAGTTGTTACTATAGAAACAATAACGTATTAGCCTTTTGACCAATCAGAATTGAGTATTTGGCCTTTTCAGTAGTTTGTAATTATT
This sequence comes from Pangasius macronema, assembly GCA_037577455.1. Taxonomy (NCBI): domain Eukaryota; kingdom Metazoa; phylum Chordata; class Actinopteri; order Siluriformes; family Pangasiidae; genus Pangasius; species Pangasius macronema. Next base: position 9,142,259 of record CM074959.1, on the reverse strand, counting down.
CTTTTCACTTTCTCATTCTGTAATGCTGTGTTACGTGTGACGTTGTTCTGGACTCCTGTCATTTCCCTAAACAAACTATTCATTGATAATATCAGTCACACCCAGGTTCCATTTTTAGATGGAAAAACGCTGACCTTTTCCCATACACAATCTGAGAAAGTGAAAGAGAGAGAGAGAGGAAGCAGTGGGCAAGGGACGTGACCACAACAGTGTAGTGTACTGGCCGGTAGACCTTTGTATCAGCTGTTCAATCTCGCGGCTCCGCGTGCGCTTTAAGCCCTCCCTCCTTTAATCAGGATCATGAGTGGGGCTGAGTGACGCCCTGAGCGTTTCACTGCTCAGCTGCTGCTGCCGGATCCAGCATCTCTCCTCAACAGGTAGCAGGTTCAGCTCTTCAAATAAACACAGAGAAAGCGAAGCAAAAGAAAGACAAGGAACTATGTGTGTATTAGTGTGTGTGTGTACCATATAGGACAGGATAGAAGTTTGATGGACGAGTGTCTAGCTACTGAACTTTGCTCCTGAGTTTGTGTTCCTCCTGTGCATGCACCTGTGGACTTACCCCAAGTGTTTCCAGAGAGATAGGACAAAAGAAAGAAACGGAGTGAAAAGAAAAGAAGAGAAGAAAGAGAAGTGAATTTGTCAGTTTGAAAGGTAAGTAAACGTTCAGCAGCAGGGTTTAAGCTGCCTAGAGCACCACATGCTCTACTGAGGCTTTACTCAAAGCCTCTTACTGCTATTTTCTATTCTCCACACCAGGCATCAATCACAGGCCCTTTACCAGCCTTACAATGAGGGGTGGATGTTGATGTGTTTGATCACACCTGCAGATATATGATCAGAGTTTCCACATCCTGGAAAATACAGAAATGTACAGATTCGAAAAACAAGTGGAAAGTGAGAACACTGATACAATTTTCAAGTATTAATCTCGGACAAGCTTAACGTTGGCCTATTAATTCACTGAGAAATTCACTTATAACAAATAAAATCAGAGGGAAGTAGAGAAGTGATGGTTACTCTCTAGATCTTATACCACAGTTGAATTCCTGAATCTGATTGGTCAGAAGGTGCTGATTCATTTTCTATAAGAGAAGCTACAAATCACAGGTTTATATTAATTCTAATGCATTATTATTATCGTTCGGGCCACATAATCTAACGCTAATTATAAACAAATAAAAATGGGTTATGATTCAACAAATAGCCATGTAAGTATATTGTATATATAGGTTTTCTGTAAAGAGATATTTATTTAATATTTAAGGAAGGAGTCTCCAATGTAAGCACTTTGTAACTGAAGTAAAGATGAAAAATCTTCAGTTCAGGGTACCTTGGGTTTTTTGGTAACATGACAAACTGCCGGGTTTTTTTTATATTATTAACTTCAAAAGAGAGAAAACAGAAGCTGGTGAGGGGATGAATGTTAATAACTGCTATAACGTAAGCAGTAACAGGAACTAACTTGATGTACAGATGTTCCACACTATTAAAAGTAATTTAAAATGATTAAGAAGCACATGTTACCTGCCATTCATTCATAAATTAAACATTTGCCATCATTGGTAAATTTCTGTGCTATAACACACTTCAGGAGGTGCTGTTTTAGGAAAATAATCAACAATCAAATAATAAGTTGAAGAACAGTGCAATGGATTTGTGAGTGTGTGTGTCTTTGGTTTGGTCAAGCCATTAGGGGTTTTATAAGGTAAACTTTAAAAATGACCCTGTCTGTCATGTATGTAAGGAATAAAACACATCAGGGCATGCTACTGTAGGAAAATAATCACTGATAGAGTAGTGTGATGCAATGAGTTACTGTGTTCACTGCAGTGGTAATTATTTTCCTATGACAGCATGCTCCAAAGTGTTTTATTCCTCTTATACCTTGTCAGCGCTGATCATTTTTATTCATCAAAGAATGACACATCATACCTTTTATCCATTTGTAGTTACATATTGTTGAACCATTCGCTATTAATTAATTCCAATTCACTCACTATCTCTCTCTCTCTCTCTCTCTCTCTCTCTCTCTCTCTCTCTCTCTCTCTCTCTCCTTTGAAATTAATAAGACAAAAACTGAGCTCGTCATGTTACCAAGGAATGTCCTTTGTCCTGAAGACTTTGCGGTGGTGGACAACTTAAAATTACATTACGTCTGACTGTTAAAAAGCACTGACACTGGAGACTCCTTCTGTAATGTTTAATAAATATCTCTTTGACCGTATCAGTGTCTGATGTACAAGTCCCTGTGTGAGAGCTGTTACTATAGAAACGATAACGTATTACATAACGACTTTGCCGCTGTTAATGTATAATGAGGGAATCAGTATAAACCTGTGAGCAGCAGTACTGTCAGAGCTGATGTTCAGAGAAAATGAATCAACACCTTCTGGATTAGGAAGCAACAGGGCTGTGGTTAAAAATAAAATATAATATATTAAAGAATAAAGATTTTCTAGAAACAGTTTTAGATGTTTTTAAATGTTTAAAGCAGGTGAAAATGTCGAAAATGTGTGGTCTATTCGATGTCTAGATTTTGGTCAGATCCTCAGTCATCACCCTCTGAGACTTTAGAAGGGATTGCTGTTGTGATCATATCACATGGTATGTGACGTACGTATACATCAAATGGGAGGTATGTTTAGGAGCTAGATCAAGGCAAACCAGGCCCAACTCAGAACACTTATCTATCTGCTTATGTACATTCTATCCACTTATCTTATGGCATAACATATAGGGTCAGAACACCCTGGTACAGAATGCACTCACTGTATATGAATCAGCATCAAGAGAATAAAACTGATTTTAAGCGTAAGAGAAAGTAAAGTAAAATCAAATCAAATCGCCCTTTTGGCTGCTCCCGTTAGGGTTCGCCACAGCGGATCATTGGTCCGCATATTTGATTTGGCACAGTTTTTACGCCGGATGTCCTTCCTGACGCAACCCTCCCCAATTTTTTTCTGGGCTTGGGACCGGCACTGAGAGCACACTGTTGTACGCAACCCCAGTGGCTGGGGTTGGTTCCCTGGCTGGGAATTGAACCCGGGCCACAGGGGTGAGAGCGCTGTGGCCTACCCACTAGTCCACCAGGGACTAACTAAAGGAAAATCAAATAATTCCACATACTCCAACTCAAAAAATGTATAACTGTCCTGGTCACTGGGACTTTGTTGGGCTCAATAACACAGATCTTGTCCTTGTACATGTGTACAGTATAATGAAATGAGTTTCCTTACAAAGTCCATGTTGGAAGGAAGTTGGAGTCAGAGTCAGGTACAATGCAGTGCTTCTGAAGCCAGTTGGTGATAAAGGCCTTGCTCAAGAGCCAACAGTGGCAGCCTGGAGGTGCTGGGGCTTGAACCTTTTAATAAATACTCCAGAACTTTACCCGCTGAGACACTGCTGAACGCCGGATAACATTTTGATAACAGGAAACCCAGTTTTAAAAAGTATTTGTACAACATACTGGAAATCTGATTAGGTTTTCTGCACAGATGCAGTGCATACGTTCTTTGGTGCAGAAGGGAAAAAGGTTGACATAAAAGATGCAGAGGCTGAAAGATGGCATAATGGATGGTAGCCTAGCTGTGAGATTTCTTGGCACTGTCTGAGACACTGTCTGCAGTAGTTAGCAGCAGGACAGCCTGTAACAGATGAAGGGTTTATTTTGTGTAAATGTCCGAGGGTGATAAGACTTTTAGTAAAAGGTCCTAAAAGGTCTGTTGACAAGTAATATCTTCCGTGTATTAGAATGTTTCACATCTGATAATATATGATCCCTGACAACTCCTGACTGAATCAACTACCATTTAATCACAAGGGTTAGTGAAATATTAGAAGGGAAGTATACAGGCTTACATGCCTGGGTAAGCGTAAATTATTGTTAAATTCAACGTCTTCATCCTTAACGAACAATACTTTAAATAACAAAGTAGAATAGGAGCAAATTCTGCCAAATTTGGCACATTCAAAGCACATTCAAAATCTAAAATAAAGGTAAATTAAATACATTTGGGTAAATTTAGGACCCCACTGGGTGACAGGATCAAGACTTAAGTACGGAATAAAACATTTAGGAGCATGCTGTTTTAGCATAATAATCAGCAATTGGATGGTGTGATGTGGAGTGGAGTTACTGGTACCATCCCACAGTCCTATAACAGCGTGTTCTCAAGTGTTTTATTCCTATTATACCACAGCAATTTGCCAAAAGTGCTAACACTGGAGACTCCTTCCATAAATTCTTCCCTACAGAAAACTTCACTGTATCAATCAATCACACACATATTTGACTGTTAAATAACAACACATATTTTAATCTATATATTATTAGTCTTAGATTACATGGCCAGTTTGCCAAAGAAGTCCTTGTGAATAAGCTGTTACTATAGAAACAATAACCTTTTAGGATGAGTGCATTAATATATAGTAAACCTGTGATTTGAATTGAGCTGGCACTATTGTCAGAGGTGCCGTTATAGAAAATTAATCAACATCTTCTGGGGTCAGTCTTACCTCTTAAGTTGTCGTGACACGAGTTTTATAATATGAATCCTACGTCCACAATAAGAATCTAGCAAGCACTTTTCCAGGTCATCACTAGGTTTTCCAAGATGTGTGGGAACCTTGTTAAAAGAACATCCTAGAAAAGCATGGAAAATGTTGGTGGCATTTGTTCAAATGTGTTTTATGAAAGAGCTCAGGAACTCTGGAGGTTTTAGTTTAGTAAATCTGTTTATATGTGTCAGTTCTTTGGTTGCAAAATTACTGTTACAAAACACAAGCCAGGCAGTGAATTTCATCATCTAACCCTTAACCTACTTTTCAGTTCTTCTGTAGCATATAGTCAATACCAACCTTTGCTATAAGTAGATTTTTCTTTTTGTTTCCATACTGTGGGGATGCTGATCTTTAAACTCCAGGGCTCTGCTAGACGTCTGTTCTCTCTGCCATTATCCAAAAAAAATATATATATACCTTGGTTTTGCAGGTCATGTTCAACGACCTTTGTTTCAAAGTGCAGCACTGTAACTGCAGCTTGTTAGGAACAAGGCTGGACATAAAAACATTACTTGAAACCGAAGGTTTAAACACACACTATATGATCGAAAGTATGCGGACACCTGACCATAACTCCTACACCTATATGTGGGTCTTTCCCAAACTGTTGCCACAAAGGTGGAAGCACACAGTTGTCTAAAATTTCTTTGTAGGTTGTAGCATTAAGATTTTCCTTCAGTGGAACTAAGAGGCCCAAACCTGTTCCAGCATAAATGTGCCCGTGTGAACAAAGCAAAGTCCATGAAGACATTGGTTTACCAAATGACCTGAACAAGCCCTGGCCTCAACCCCACTCAACTCCTTTGGGATGAACTGGAATGCCAGGCCTTCTCTGGGATGTAGACATGACTGTAGGAGTCACATACAAGATAAAAACCTAGGACTTACATTTATGGAGAAGGACAAGGATCAGTAATGGACATCTGTGGATGTTTCTGGTCAGTCGCCATTTATTTGAACCACTGTGTCTATTATTTCCAGTATCCAGTAACACCTTTAGAGTTCTTTAGTTCTGTTAGAGCTCTAAATAATACATATTAAAAAAATAACCTTTATAATTTTCTTCATTCATCAGTAACCACTTAATCCTCGTCAGGGTCATGACAGACCCAGAGCCTATCCTGGGAACACTGGGCGTGAGGTGGGAATGCAACCTGGATGGGAAAATAACGTCAATTATTTAAAGAAATGTTGTTTATTTATTTAAGTTCATTATTGCTACCATAGCATGTATTGATAAGGATCAATTCATAAGAAAAAATGTGATGGGTTGTTCTGTTATAGGAAAATAATCAATAATAAGGTTATCATTACCAACCCAATGTTGATTATTTTCCCATAACAGCACATCATGAAGTGTTTTACTTCTATTATACCCCACCAATTTACCAATGGTTTTTTATTATTATTATTTTTTATTAAGGAACAACATTGTCAGTGTATAGTTACATTTATTCTTGTAGAATGTCCACAAAACAATTTAGGGGTATTGCCATGCAGGAACAGGTTTAGGCCTCTTAGTTCCAATGAAGGAAAATTATAATGATACAGCATACAAGGACATTCTATACATTGTGTGCTTCCAACTTTGAGGCAACAGTTTGAGGAAGACCCACATTTAGGTGTGATGGTCAGGTGTCATATGGCCAGCTTTTGGCCATATAGTGTATATTGTACAATCTATTTTGGCACACAACCTGGATGGCTCTGTTAGACAATGGAAGATAAAGAATAAGTTGACCTTCCAGCATGATAACAACCCAAAGCACAAGTCATCAAAGGAATAGCTTTAGAAGATGAAGATCAACATTTTGGAATAGCCCAATCAGAGTCCAGATATACAGTACTGTGCAAAAGTCTTAGGCACATGCAAAGAAATGCTGTAGAGAAAAGATGCCTTCAAAAATAATGGAACTAAACTGTTTCTACATTTAAAAATACTATAAAGAGCAATTGACAGTAATAAATTAAACAAAGTCAATATTTGGTGTGATGACCTTTCACTTTAAAATATATATATAGTAGTCTCAGGTGTAGTGTGTGCAGTTTTATAAGGAAATGAGCTGTAAGTGTTACTGAGCATCTTACAGAAGCAGCCACAGTTCTTCTGGACACTTTGACTGTCACACTTACTTCTTATTTTTACGGCAAAACCCAGCAGCCTTCATTCTGTCTTTTTGTCTGAAACGTGTCTCTTTTGAAAGGAAGAGTGGAATAAAATTGCCTAATGAAGATGTGCTAAGCTGTTAAATGACAGCGTACTGTATCACAAGCAAATGGTGCATTGACAAAGTATTAGTTAAGGGGTGTGCACACTTATGCAACCAGGTTATTATAAGGTTTTTTTTTCTTTGTTTCCGTATAACATTTCTATTTGTATTTTACTTGAATTTTGTTGGTTGCTATATCACATTAACGGTGGAAAAAGACCTGACGTGGTTTATCTTGGTTTCATCTTTTACATCACAAAAACCTGCAGTCGTGTGTAAACTTTTTATATCCACTGTAGCATTATAAATCCCAGCACCGTCTTCGGCCATTTTACCTTAACAATCACTGTGCTTCCCAATGTCTCAGAATCACTCGAGCTCAAGCAAATCTTCTTACTAGGCATACTATAAAGGCTGCACATTATATGACATATGTCTCAGCCTATGTCCCAAAGTGCGTTTTGTCTTACAGTCAATGTACTCAGCTTTTTTTCAGCCACATTGTAGCTGAAATTTGAGTTGACCAGCTTACCAGAGCAACTTCCATGTAACAGAAGGCTGCTCTGATAATGTGCTAAAACACAAAGGTGTGTGAGAGCACAGTGCTGAATAGGGAAATGAATAAACAGAAATATGTAAATTAGAGGTCTGCATAATTAGCAGCAGCTTTATCCCTAGGAATGTGACTAAGCCCTAAAGACCTCAGAGCAGCTGATCTGTGCTGTGTTGTGAGAGACGTGGTGCTGCTGGTAAAATTTCAGAACGTGTAAAAATACAGAACCCATAGCAAAAAGTCACAATGGCTATTCAACATGTTTCAGTCTGATGTAGTGAGTATACAGTAGGGGTTTAACTCAGTGCCAATATCTGTATCTGAATCTGTTTAGTACACCAAATATCTGGATCTGTATTTGGATTTAAAAGTGGGCGTGGCCTAAACCAGAAGCTTTTTTTTTTTTAATGATTATTATAAATAAATAAATGAAAGTAAAAATGTCCTGCTCTTGCTAATCTCAATCAGTCAATGCTCTTTCTTTAAAAAAAAATTGTATATATATTTGTATTAGTTTAGATTGCATAATCTGTTCATTACAAAATTACATATATGTATTCAACAGGGTTGGAAATAAATAAATAAATAAATAAATAAATAAGCATGAATATATGTGTAGTACATGCACATAGCCTTGAATACTACAACAACGTACAAAGTATTACGCAAATTCCGAGGCTGAGGCAGTCTTTCATGCAGTCTTTTTATTTATTATGTTTAATAAAACCTAACATTAAAACTCATATAATATAAGAATACATAAACGTAAAATTTACATTCAAAACATACAACTAAATCAAAACTAGCATATTGGCTTAAATCTACCTAACATTAAATCTAAATAACATTAAGTTTTCACTGAATTTAAGTTGTCGTTTAAACTTTTTACATTTATAACATTGTTTCCCTTCAGTAGAATTGGTTATTGTTTAAATCGATGGCACTGAGATGAGCTGTCAGTTATGCGCTCTGTGACTCATTAGGCCTGTGAATTACTTCTAATAGCGCTTTTATAGCTGTTTGCATGGAGGTGGGTGTAGAGGTCAATGGAGTAGAAGTGCATTCAGTCACTTGCTCTGTGCTGTGTGTTTTAATTATGTCTTCCACTAAGAGTACTCAGAGTAGTAAACAACGAAGAGATTAGTGCCACAAGCTCCTGGCCATGTGACTTGCTGTTGTTCTAATGTCTGTCATGGCTGAAAGCAGAGCAACAGTTACTAAACACAGGAAGCGCTTTGTTCTGGGGATCTGAATATTTACTGCAGTGCTACACATGTGACAGCATTCTTCCTAAAAGCGTAATGTTTTAAGGCTGAATTAAGAGGAAGGTATGGTTTTGCCTCAGTGATGCACTGCAGTGCTATTTTTGACAGGGCTAATCTGCGAGCTAATTAGCATAGAGTACGGGAGCAATTAAGCTGTCCATGACAAACTTCTCATTACCTTTATTTAGTAACAACCAGGAAGTATCACGTCAGTGTTAGTGTCCGCCCTCAGCACTCAGTCCATTAGCTTCTTTGTGGTATTTTGCTTCCATTTGCTACTTTCTGATACCAAAATACAAGCTGTTATCCAATTATGTGATTAGAATCTTCACTGAGAAGCAATTTGTCCCTGTCATTTCTTTGGTCTTAGGCTTGTGAGCTTTGTGAAATGTACTGTATATGGTGGATAGGCCTGTATTAACTGTGCATCACAGGCGATTCGATGCTTTAGATGAAAGAACAGGACAACCCTGACACTCTCCTAAATACATCCGAATACAAAGCATGCAATGTACACACTTAAGGTGATAATGTTATCAGTCATTTAGAGCCTTAACAGAGACAAGAAAACAGAAGGGAAAGAATTTTTAGACCTGGAAGTGATGTGATGTTACTTATAGGTTAGCACTGTGTAAAAGAANGGCAACAATTTACAAACTACCCCCCTAATTTTTTTTTTTAATTTTGAAATATATTTTTATTTCTTGAACTAATTAAAATAATAAAAATCCATAAAAAATAAATAAATAATTCATGCAGTAGAGGGTTAATTACTTAAAAATGATATCTGTGAAATTAGTTGGATATTATTAGCCTCTTACAGAAAAGTCACATGAACTTTTTTATACATTTGACATTGTTTTGCAGGTTATTTTTTACATCGTACTTCTCACATGAGGATTTCACTCTCACGTTATTTTTTCCCAGAGTTAGTGTATGCATTTTGATTCTTCACATGTGATTTCTCACATGATTCATTTAATTTTCATGTTAAATCTTTCCACATGTAATGCATATGTATCAATTCTTCACGTGATTTCACACATGATTATTGAATTGTTCACATATAGCGCATGTGTTTTGATTGTCAACATTTCTGACATAATTCAGTTTTCTCAGGTTGATTTTTTTCACATCATGGACATTTTAGCACACATAATTTTTTGCATTGTTCACTTGTGCACTTTTCAGGGCATAACATGGTCAAATCAGAGAAAACGTGATCACGTTACTCACATAATCACATGTTAAAAACATATGATCACATGGGAAATGTGAATTTGTCCATTTCCATTATTCCAGTGTTGCTCTTTATTTCATTCAGGACACTCACATGGTGACTAATGCCAAGAAGTAAAAAACAGAAACATGGTCATTCTGCAGCAGGTAAGACTCTGTCTCCATCTGTCTCCATCTGTCAGAAAAACACAGCTACAATTATTTCCCCAGGGTGCTGATGTAAATGTAATTTTGTTTGTTTTAGCAATATTTATTTGGTATTAATGACTATTTCCTTCTACTGTCATTCAAAATACTTATATTTTCTCTTTATTTCCTTGTCAGTGTTTGTTTTTAATATTCCCAATTTAAAGAGATCCACTGTTAACATCCTTTCTTAATAAAAAAAAATGTCTAGCCACAATTTATTAATGTGTATTAACAGGCTCCTAATGTACACCCACGACTTATTAAATAAGGTGTGAAAATAAGATCCTTAACAAAGTTATGTTATGTTATGTTAACATCATAAATCATCAACTCAACTTATGTTGGCATGGAGAAGGAAAGGAAGGGCTCATACCACATCAAG
>CM074959.1:9058177-9130832 GCA_037577455.1 Pangasius macronema | reverse complement strand
TTATGTTAACATCATAAATCATCAACTCAACTTATGTTGGCATGGAGAAGGAAAGGAAGGGCTCATACCACATCAAGCATACCACATCATCTATCAAACATGTGGAGGAAGTGTTATGGCATGGGCATGTATGGATGCCAATGGAACTGGGTCACTGGTGTTTATTGATGATGTGTGTGTGTGTATATATATATATATATATATATATATATATATATATGTATATAATTTTTTTTATTAAGCTACACACTTAAAAAAAGCACCTTTTTGATGTTGGGATGAAGCTTATTGATGTTGGGTTTATGCCTGTGCTTATTATTATTTATTAATTGTTGCTCATGATATTTACTAAGGATTTTATAGTGTGCATATGTTTTCAGGATTGAGAAAAAATAAAATAAAATAAATAAATTCACACATGAATTTTTAAAAATGTGCTTAAATTTTTAATGAAATGTTTATTTTAGATATGGTTTTATTTTTGATTATTTTTAATCCATTACTTAAATAAGTAAATAACAATGAATATTAGTAATAATATAGCACATAACACATTTATATCTTATCCTACAATATGTTCGTGCGTACTATGTTGTTAATGGATTGGATTGTTCTTATTATTACATATAATTATGTGTACATTTGGTTTGGTATTATGTTATTTGTTCAGTTATTATGATGTTTTGTTTCAATCTCATCTCACTCCCTTTAACTCGCTTTACAAAGTAATGGCTGTGCATTATTTTTATTAAGAAGGAATCTTCACTAGTGGGGTTCTGTACAAATATCTTAATTTATTGTGTTATTTTTCTTTGAATCTTCAGAAAAACATAGCTGTGTTCTCTGTGGGAAAGATGCCAGATATGTCAAAGTGGTTTCATTTATCAAGTCATTGATTGATTGATTGATTTTTCCACCCCTACAGGGGGATTATGTCTGGCTGGATCTCAAGACAGGCAAGCCATTCGATGTTCCAGTTGGAGCTGTGGTCAAGCTCTGCGACTCGGGCTTGATCCAGGTCTTGGATGATGAGGGTCAGGTGAGGTTATGAGTAAGACAGTGACAAACACCACGCCTAAAAAGTGCCCTGCTTTCTTGTCACTTGACCTTCAGTGTGAATGATGCTGCAGTGTGAGTGTATTACGTGTTGTGTATGTGTGCAGGAGCACTGGATCTCTCCTCAGAATGCCAAGAACATAAAGCCCATGCACCCCACCTCCATCCACGGCGTGGAGGATATGATTCGCCTGGGAGACCTGAACGAAGCCGGCATTCTCCGAAACCTCCTCATTCGCTACAATGAGAGGGTCATATATGTGAGTGTACAGTTTCTAAGGATGGAATAAAAGACTTGGGGGCATGCTGTTATAGCAAAATAATCAACAACAGGATGGTGTTATGCACCAGCTTTACCATTACCACTCCTAAAGCTGACTATTTTCTTATAACAGTATATATTGGTGTGTTTCATTCCTCTTAGACCACAGCAATCTTCCAACAATTACCATTTTTCATTTACACGCAATACTTTTTAATCATTTATAGTTACATTTAATGTAGTAAGTACAGTATATCTGCAGAACATCTTAGTTCTAGTTATCACTTACATTATAGCAGCTATAAACAGTCGTTCCCTCACCAGCATCTTTTGTTTTTCTATTTTGAAGTTCAATTTTTCAATTTTGAAGTCTTCCTCTGCCCTGAAGACTTTCCCATGGTGGAAAACCTCCTGACCATTACAGAATGCTGATACCGGAGACTCCTTACATAAATGTAAAATAAAAGTCTCCTCACAGAAAACTACCTTCTTCTTTGTTAAATAACGACATATTTTTACTCTGTGTGTGTGGAGCGTCCACCATCCAAGTGAGCAAGTTGTTACTACAGAAACTATAACTAGAATGAGCGCATTAATATAAACCTGTGACTACTGTAATTCTAGCTGAAGGGGATGTAACTGAATTATTTAGTAAAAGGATTTAGTTTAATTGCTGTGCCAGTGATATCACTCTTAAGCCTACAAGCCACTCGATGCACAGTTTTTCCTTCTTATTGGTGCACAGGTGCACAGATTGGTCATAAAATTGACACATGCTACATGCTGAGCACAGAGTGTTTTTCATTTCAGGCATTAACTGTGTTTGCTACGTGCTCAGATCTTTTCTTCTTGGTTCACTGTCACTTCACTGTCCCATCAGCCATTTTCTCCACTGAAATACTTGATGGAGGACAACATGACTCTGACTGGCTTTGAGCTGTGCCATAACCGATTTAAAGTGACTGAAAGTGCTTGTGTTACATCAAATCTTTAAGTAAATATCTTCTTTGTGTGTGTGAATACTTTCAAAATAGTAAGATCAATACTTTGCACTAAGCATCCGTCTTTTAAGGAAGTTCATTTGTTGTCTATCCATTTATCTAATGGCTCAGATAGACAGCTTAGATAGAGAAGTGGAAAATTCACATGCACCATTAGCTCAATTTCTATCCTCTTGTACAGTATACTACACAATAAGGCATGAATTATGAGTACAGAGGTGAGAGGTGATTTTCATAGTAAACAATGATGAAGGTCAAATAATATAACTACATGAGACTTACAGGATATGCCCATACATCGTGGATAGTTTAGCCCACAGACCCAATTCACTCTGCTTCTCCTGATTTCATGATAAAATGAACAACTACTTGACAGCAATGTTTTCAGTGTCATCAGTATCTTCAAATCATCAATCGCTGAATTCAAATTTTAAGAGGTGCAATATGCAATATGCAACCACATAATACCTTGCTGCATTTTGTCCATAGAAAGTTAGAAAATTTTTTAGAAAATTTTTTGTCCATTATTATTATTATGCATCTAAAGTCAAATGTGTAAATGTTGTAAGCTGAAAAAAATAATTTCCTTGATCTATTCTAACATATTTTAAATCTCAATTCATATCACCGCAAAGCTATATAAAGAACAACAAAGACCAGTGACTGTACTGTAAAAATACTTCCAGTCAGTTTTACAGTAAAATCCTTTAACGCCAGCACAGTTGCCATTAAATTACTGTAAACTTACAGTACATCTTAATACCAGCTATTTTCTTCAACCATAAATGGATGCATAACCTTTATACTACAATATTGATAATTGTGAAAGATAAAATGAAAAATAAGAAGCAGCTTAAAGTAATATGGATTTTTATGGATGTTAAGTGTTGCAATGACACATTCTTCAGGCAATAACATTAAAATATTAAAGATTTCATGCCCAGGTAATTAACAATTTAATATGTAAATTAGGGTTTAAAAATTAACTAAAGTAACTTGTAATGACTGGTAGAAATGTTTTCAAATACATGAAAAAATTGTTCATTTTATAATGCACCAAAGTGTGTATATTTAAAGTAAAGATCAAAGCATGTCCTTTTTCTCCTTTTTAAAGTAAAATTTTAATATTATTTGCCGTAGTAGATGCATGACTTCGTGGCGCTTGGAGATTCTCAATTTGTCTCCATAATGATTTTGCATATTTATGATTCACTAATAAATAATTATATTATTACTCACAAATTAATTTCTGGTTACAGTACAGGTAAGCAATGCATTGCACAGAATTTAGAATTACTTATTGTTATTTAGAATATATTATTATTTATTTATTACTATGTTACCTACATTATGTACCGCACAGAAACCTAATTATACTGTCTGACATTTCAGACATACACAGGGTCGATCCTGGTGTCAGTGAACCCCTACCAACTGCTGCCCATCTACACAGCAGACCACATCCGCCTGTACACTAATAAAAAGATCGGTGAAATGCCTCCGCACATCTTCGGTATTGCTGACAACTGCTACTTCAACATGCAGAGGAACAACAAGGACCAGTGCTGCATCATCAGGTACACACTACACTGTACAAATACTTACTGAATTTCTACAGCAAAGTCATTGAACTATGGTTAAAATATTGTAAGTATAGGATGATTTGCTTCTGTACTGTCTATGTCAATAATCTTTGATTTTTAAAATACATATGAACAAATTTCAACTCTAGATAATTTTTCTACTCTCAAAGTTAAAATTGCCTGGTCATGGGATTTAGGGTTAGTTCATTCAAGCTCAATATGTGTTCAGTTAGGTCTTATGCAATCTAAAACATTATACAGAGTTCACTATTCTCAGTCACGACTGTCTGAGATCTATCCGAGTGTTGATAATAGATGTGATTGGTGTCACACCTCCCCAGGCAATCTTAGTCATATGTTTTCCTTTGTTCATCTCTACAAAAATACTGGCTGGATTATTTTCCAATCATGTCAAATATACTTCAAAAGAAAATGGATGTACAATCAGGTTCAGCCATAAGTATTTAGATAGTGACACAGTTGTTTGTAATTTTGCCTCTGTACACCACCACAATGGATTTGAAATGAAGCAATCAAGATGCGATTGAAGTGTAGACTTTCTAGACTATCAACAATTTGGTACATTTTTAAAAAGAAGGAATGCTCTGGCAAGCTCAGAAACACCAAAAGGCCTGGAAGACCACGGAAGACATATAAAGTGGATGATCACAGAATTCTTTCCTTGTTGAAGAAAACCCCCTGCACAACATCTAGCCACGTCAAGTACACTCTGGAGGAGGTAGGCATCAAAGTCTGCAATCAAGAGACACCTTCATGAATGTAAATGCAGCTGCAAAACACTCAACAGAAAGGCCAGATTAGACTTTGCTTTAAAAAAACACCTCTAAAAAAAGCCTGACCAGTTCTGATGCAAGATTAACTTGTAACAGAATGATGGAATGAGAAGAGCATGGAGAAGGAAAGGAAGGGCTCATACCACATCAAGCATACCATATCATCTATCAAACATGTGGAGGAAGTGTTATGGCATGGGCAGTTATGGATGCCAATGGAACTGGGTCACTGGTGTTTATTGATGATGTGACTGCTGATAGATGTAGCAGGATGAATTCTGAAGTGTATAGAGCTATACTTTCTGCTCATTCAAATTCAGTCAAATGCTATAAAACTGATAGGACACCGCTTCACAGTACAGATGGATAATGACCCAAAACATACCGCAAAAGCAACCCAAGAGTTTCTTAAGCAGCAACTGAAGGCAGTTGCAGTAAAGGCCTGACAAAGAATCTCAAGGGAGGAAACTCAGCATTTGATGATGTCCATGGGTTTCTGATTTCAGACACTGAAAAGGATTTGCATCCAGGATGCGCCTGTGAAAATGGAGAGACTATGTAAAAAATGGCTGTAATTCATTAACTATTTTTAATCAAACAATACATAGTTTACTAATTAAAGATTATGCTTCTATCTTGGTTAATATATTAGCAAACATTAGTAAATATATTAATTAACCAGACTTGTTCACCCGCTGACTTGTTTTCCCTGTTTTATTAGTAAGATAAAAGATTTGGGGATGTGCTTTATAGGAAAATAATCAACAACGAAGTGGTATGATGAAGTGGAGTTATTGTTACCACCCTGAAAGTGGTATTTTACAGCACATGCCAAAGTGTTTTTCCCACTTCTACAACAGCAATTTTCCAAAGCTAATATATATTTTTTTAAAGAATAACACATTATATTTGTAATCTGTTTATACTGTAGTTGCATTTAATGTTGTCAAACATCCATGAGACAAATTAGCATCCTCATTAGCATCTTTTTCTCTCCCACTTGAAAAAAAAATGGCTTGTCATGTTACCATGAAACCAAAAAAAAAAAAAAATAAACTTTTATAATCTGTTCATGTAAAGTATCTACCTTACAAGTCAAACAACCTGTGCAAGTTGTTACTATACTGTATATAAACCTGTTATTTACAGCAGCACAACTGACTAAAATCAAACATTAGATGTGAAAGAGGTCCTCACTACTAAACATCTCTTGGTGTGTAAATTACCGTGACAGAGGGGCAGGTATTAAATTTACAAAAACATGTTTTATCAATTTAAATGCAAAATAAAACATCCATTTGTTTCAAGCTTGTCATTATATTAAAAATAATGAGACTCATTAAAATTATGACTTTAGATTTTCATATTAAATATTAATTTTTACAGTGTATATATGAGCTTGAGTGAATCTATGGCACCTGAATCTCTAGGTTTGAAAAGGCTGTATTCTGTTGTGGTGCATAAATCTATGTGTTATTTGTTGACATGTTTTCCTCCCAAGTGGCGAGTCCGGAGCAGGAAAAACTGAGAGCACCAAGTTGATCCTGCAGTTCCTGGCTGCTATCAGTGGGCAGCACTCGTGGATCGAGCAGCAGGTTCTGGAGGCCACACCCATCCTAGAAGGTCAGAAAACACACTATTCTGTCTTTGTTGGAGATACAGAGGATCATACAGAATCAGTGATAGTCAGCAGGTCTAATTAGTACTGTGTAGAATTAAGACAGACTCATGATGGAGTGTTATTCAGAGGTTTGCTCTATCTGTCTAAAGCGACATCAGCCTGCTGTTCAGATCTCCATATGGTAGACGATTGTCATTAGAATTCATTAGCGTGCATCTGCTCCCAATACGTCTGCTATGTATGGGACAAAACGCTTTCCATTTATCACAGCCAATTTTTCAAACTTCGAAGACAATTATGCTTTAAGATAAATGGTGCAGCAGGCCTCTACCATTGTATTTTTTTTTTTAAGATGACAAAACCCTACATAAAATTCTCCCTGCATGAAAGAGGTGTATTGTAATTGAAGTCAATTCAGCAGAAGTCTTTTTGTTCTTGTACAGCGTTCGGCAATGCAAAAACCATACGCAATGACAACTCCAGCCGGTTTGGGAAGTACATTGATATTCACTTTAACAAGAGAGGAGCCATCGAGGGGGCAAAGATAGAGCAGTACCTGCTGGAGAAGTCAAGAGTGTGCAGACAGGTAAGACAAGGAGGTCAACTACACTTTATAAATGTAATCAGGTAGTTCCTGTAATTCATATTTACAGCATGCTTACTGTTACTGTTGTTTACAGTAATGGAGTAATAGTATATTTACATATAGATGACAGTATATTGTAATATTAGATTGGAGGGATCAATTCTACCTACAGCTCGACAGTGAAACAATTACTGCTGAGCAACGCATTATATCAGGAGGTCTCATCTTTGGCATAATAAGAATGATGTGGGGTAAATTATCACACACACACACTTACAGACAAAAGGCTGCTGCATTCATGATTTCTCTCTTCTTCTTTTTTTTTACCGTAATTATACTTTAATTGAACAAAGAATGCTTAGTCTATATAATCTCCTTTTAGTTTCCCCCCAAAGGCATTTTTGGGAAAAAACAAAGTCAACATTTCACGTCATTCATGTTCATAACACCCGAGACTATAGATTCTATAGTGACTATAGACTAGATTCCTTACTCAACAAAATCCAAAGTGACAAACAAATGCAGGGCCAGGAATCAAGCAGAGGGCAGGCAATATGCAAACAGGACAACGTAGGCATATGGCAAACTCGTCAACCAGGGAACAGAATGAATATCTAAACCAGAGAGCAGATACAATGAATCAAGGCTTGGCAAACGATGGGTACGGGACACTGAGAGTATACGTCGCAGTTAAACAGAGGCTATGAGTGTGTATGTATATACGGTATATAGGGTAGTGTGGTGATTAATTCCAGGTGGAGGCAATCAGTATGTTGATGAACTTTGATCATGTGAGTGGGAGTGTATTGTGGATGTTGTGGTCTTGGGCGGCCATATTTGTAGGCCATGATGCAGTTTGGAAGTTTTGGTTTTCGGCAGCCCTGTTTGTAGGCTGGTGTGAAATTGGCATGCAACTTCTCGTTCTGCTGATGGCGTGTTACAGATGTATCAGCCCTAATAGAGGGCAACTCTAGGGGGCGTTTCGCTCTGTGTAATCACCTGACACCACTGTCACTGATCAGCTGCATGAATCTACAGTCTGGGTTAGAAAGAAATTAGCCCCAGCTTCACTTCTTCATACCATTGTGTATTTTTTTTTTTTTTTGTTACAGCCTTTGGCTGTGCTGTGATTTTCCACAAAAATCAGAACTAATCACCTAAAGACGTTTGTTAACAGCAAATAATCTGACGTGAATGCCAAATATGAAAGCTTACACTGATATCTTTTTATCTTTGCGAGACAAGAGAGACTTAGCACTGCTAATAAATTTATACCAGCCGCCTCTGTCACTGCCATTACTGCTATATTGTTGTAATTCTTTTATTGCCTGATACATATGTTTAAAAAATTTGAAATAGAGACAAAAATCTGATAATCATTTGTTTATTTCAAGCAATAATTTCAGTTCCCATAAGAACAAACAGAAACAATACACAAAGCTCTGACACTGGAGACTCTACATGATTACATGATTTTCTATGTGAAATAACAGCATGTTTTTAATGTATGTATTAGGCTTAGATTATGTGGAGCATCCCTGTGAAGTCCATGTGACTGAAATGAAAGCATTAAAACGGCTTTGCAGTCAGCACTGTTAACAGAACTGCTGTTATTGAAAATTAATCAGCACCTTCTGACAAATCAGAATCGAGCATTCAACACTGCTGTTGTATAATGATTGTTATTGTACACTCTGACAGGTTAAATAAATGAATAAATCTGAGAATAAATTGAGACTGTGATACTGAACTCACACTTGTGTCAAATTGTACAAACAAGCTAGCTTGTTACCTAGTATATACCTAGAGTCCCATACAGCACAGTTGTAAAGTAGCAGCGAAAAATGTCAATAAAAACTATAGAAAAAGACAGTTGCCTGCTCTTTTGAGATGGATGCAAGTGTTTCCAACTTGGACATTGTGGCTTTTCATAGAACTATCCATTTTTTACATGAGTAATGATGTAGATATGTTGGGAGGCTGTTTTTAGCAATTTTTTGTTGATTATTTTCCATGTAAAACAATATGTTACATACAGAATTTTCCATACAGGCTCCAGATGAGAGAAACTACCACATCTTCTACTGCATGCTGCAGGGTATGAACCCAGAGCAGAAGTCTAAGCTGGGATTAGGTCAGGCTTCAGACTACACCTATCTGACCATGGTGAGGGACTGCTGTCTTATCAGACCAAACCACTGATTCCTGTTTGGTACCTGAAACTGTTTAACTTGCATTATTGGAGGTGGCGTGATTTTCTTTATGAATAACAAAGAGCATGTTGCTTGTCTCCACTGTGTCCTCCACTGTGTCCTCTTATCTTTGGCTGTCCTGCAGGGCAACTGTACGGCGTGTGACGGCCGGGATGATATGAATGTAAGTGATGTGTGATGAAAGATGGTTATATCATCTTTCATCCATGGAGATGATGCATTAAATTAAATTGAATTCCAGCAGCTTGTTTTTATTGATTCAGTCACATGTACTCTGTACTTCCTGGATTTACTGGATATACTCTACGTATGTGCTCTACTTATCCAATCAGAATGCAGAACACTGATACAACAATGAATAAAGGAGATCTTTATCTAAATTCTTGGGACTTTTATGCTCGACTAAAACATTTTTAATATACACATTAACAGTTATTAAATGTGTTACAGTAACTAAACAATTATTAAATGAATTTGCATTTGGTGCATTTTACATGAAGGAGTACTCCAGTATCCAGTCAGCGATGAAGGTCCTGATGTTCACAGACACTGAGAACTGGGAGATCTCCAAGCTGCTGGCTGCCATCCTGCACATGGGCAACCTGCGCTTCGAGGGTAAGCCACAGTGCACGAAAAACCAGTGATTACAATCAGCTCAGCTATGCATAGCTGATCGATGTGTTATTACTTTCTTCACAGCTCGGATGTTTAAAAATCTGGACGCTTGCATAATTGTGCGCTCCGGACTGGACCGGTTTCGTCGTCGAGACGACCTCCACTCCCCACTAACTACTAGACAGATAGATACATAGATAGATAGTATCTATCTATGTATCTATCTATCTATCTATCTATCTATCTATCTATCTATACTCACCATCTACTCTAATAGAAACACCTGTACACTTACTCATTTATGCAGTTATCCAATCAGCCAATCATGTGGCAGCATCGCAATACATAAAATCATGCAGATACAGAATGGTGCAAAAAACAAAAAACATCCTGTGAGTGGAAGGTCTGCATGCTGAAACACCTTGTTGATGAGTGAGATCAGAGGAGAATGACCAGATTGGTTTGAGCTGACAGGAAGGACTTTATAGTAACTTAAATAATCACTCTTTACAACCATGGTGAGCAGAAAAGCATCTCAGCTTCCACAAAACCTTGAACATTGAGGTGGATGAGCTACAATAGCAGAAGACCACATACGCAAGGTGAGGACAGTCGGTTCTTGTTCTTATACTACGTTAGCACACGTGTCCGAGTGGTTTTGACCTGTCAACTAGATAAAAAATCACCTGGTCTTTTTCCAGTCTTCAACTGTCCAGTTTCTGTGAGTCTGTCCCCATGATAACCGCAGATTCTGTGTAAACTCTAGAGATTGTTGTGAGTGAAATTCTCAGGAGATCTGAAATACTCAAACCAGCCCATTTGGTACCAACAACCATGCCATGGTTATAGTCATAGAGATCACACTTTTTCTCCATTCTGATGTATGATGTGAACATTAACTGAAGCTTCTGATCTGTGTCTGTATGATTTTATGCATTGTTCTGCTGACTCGTGATTGGCTGATTAGATAACTGCATAAATGAGCAGGTGTACAGTGTGCAGCAAGTGTACATATATTATCCCTTTATACTTATGTTTAATGCTGGGGAATGTCCATGAAACAAGTTAGTTCCATTTAATATTATTTTATAGTGGTTATAAACAGTCATTCCCTCACTCCTCTTAAATTAATAAAATGCAGCTTGTCATGTTACAGAGAAACCAAAAAGTGGGTGTTGCCTAAACTAGAAGAGGTCGATTTGCATGGAACTGTTTTTTTAAAATCCTACTCTCACAGTATTTGGTTTGTTTATACCTGTTTATGACATTTTCTAAAAAAAAAAATGTAGTTGGTTCTGTTTCCCAAATATAGGCCTAAACAAACTGCTAGCCTATATTTATATCACCACAAGCCTGACCAGGCAGTTACTAAGAATGCATCATTGTTGTGAATCTGACCGCACACACGGCCACTAACTGCTCACTCATGATGAAGAGGTGCATATCTGACCACACAGCTGCATGATAGTAACAATCTCCTGTTCATGTGGTATTTTTCCTGATGCATACCTCTCGTCTCAACCTGATGCAGTGTGAATCTTTCTGACAATCTTTCTAACAAAATAGTGCCTATCCGTTTCACATGAATATAGACAAATCTTGTATAATAGACAAGTAAGATTTACACCAGAATAAGCCAATGTAGGGATATGACATATAGATTATGTGAAGCATCCGCCATTCAAGTCCCTGTTTAAGGTGTTACTATAGAAACGATAATGTATTAGAAGAAGAGCATTAATAATCTGTGATTTGATTTGCAGCCAGAACTCCTGCCAGAGTGTGTGTGTGTGTGTGTGTGTGTGTGTGTGAGAGAGAGAGAGAGTGATGAGTGTGTGTACTACCTGTGTGTAGCTACATCTGTGAATTACTCAAATGAAGAATATTTCTAGTGCATGGCTGATTTTTCCGCCTCTCCCTCTTACTGTCTTGCTCTGATTTCCCTCCCTGATTATCCTGGTGGGAGGGAGTTCTCAGTGCTGATAGAGGAAAGGAGCGGAGGGGAGTTGGAGATAAATGCAGTCATTAGTGAGACTCAGATGGTGTTATTAGAGCATGAGCACAGCATGGGTAAAGCCTTCGCTCTGCCGGCCTGCAGCTCTTCATCTTCTCCCAGTCAGCCGTGTGAAAGTCCAGAGTAGACATCCTTACACAATGTAGTGTAGTTTGCCCCCTAGTGGCAAAAGGCACAACTGTGTGAAGAATTGTGTGTGTGTGTGTGTGTGTGTGTGTGCGTGTGTGTGTGTGTGGCTACGATAAGAGGATTGAACTTGATAAGACTTGATAAGAGGACTCAACCGTTAGTTGGTGTCACTGTAAAAAACTGCAACCCAATCGAACAACCTAAACATTTCCGAGAAATCATAATTATTTTTGTGTGAATGTTGATAGCTGCTCTCAAAATGCTTGAATGAGGAGTCTCATTTCTTCAAATTCTTGTCCTATAAATTTACTGGCTATATGATAGCACCATCAACCAAACAAATTGTGTAAATTGTATAAATTACTAGCTGGCTAATTTACTATGCATTACAGATCGTTGGATGCTATGAATTCTGTTAGAACTTCCTTCCTATATGGACCAGTTTTTCCTCCATTTTTCATCTGAAAGGCAAAACAAAAGCATAATGTTGCTGATAATACTGTAAAAAAAACTTTATTTTTTTCCTTTTCCTATGTCCCTTTTTCTTTTTTCTGCTCTAGATCCATATGCTCTTTTTCGAAGACATAATGAAACAATTAAATGACCAACCGCACTCCTTTTTTCCCACACAAGCATTGACAACAGTCATAACTCATAGCTTATTAGGAGACGCCCAGGCACTTACACTGCTTATTAGATAAAGCAATCTCCGGATACAAGAACACTTCTCTAACTGTGGATTCTTAACCACACTTTCACAAGGATATTATAAAAAATAAAATAAAAAAAACACCAAATTAGTTTAGTTTATATAAGCTGCTCCTTTCAAAATTCGTTAAAAATTAATGCAATAAATTCTCTATGCACTAATATACTCGCAAATAAAGAGTATAGTTTTATTGTATTCACTTCTGTTTGCCTGTATAGGTGGATCATCAGGATGTTATGACGTGTTTGACCACACGCACGCTCATCACTCGGGGAGAGACTGTATCCACTCCGCTCAGTGTGGACCAGGGCTTTGATGTACGCAATGCTTTCGTCAAGGTTGGAGCCCTTTGTCTTTCTTTTCTCCAGCACAATGCTTACCTCACATCAGGAATAAAACACTTGGGGGCATTCTGTCATAGGAAAATGATCAACAACACAAAACAGAGTCACTGTTGCCATCCTGAAGTAGATTCTTTTCCTATACCAGCATGTCCTAAAGTGTTTTATTCCTCTTATACCACAGCGCTTTGCCAAGGATTATAATTTTTTATTTATTAAAGAAAGGTACATTTTATCCATTTGTAGTTACGTTTAATGTTGTGAAACATGCCAGAAACATCCCGTTCCTGTTCTCACTTAGGTTACAGCAACTACAAACCGTCGTTCTCTCACCAGCCTCTCTTTTTTCTCTTTCTTGATGTTAATAAGACAAAAAAAAGCTTGTCGTGTTATCCAGAAACCGGAAAGCGCAAAGTTCTGAAGATTTTCCTGTGATGGAAAACGTACTGTTACAAAGCGCTCAAGCTGGAAACCGTTCACATAAACCTTCACCATGTGAAGTGATTTATGTGTTTGTCTTCATTAAATAGCAATTATTTAGAAATGAATTCACTGTTAGGCTTAAATTATTTGGATCATCCACCATACAAATCCCTGTGTGAGTGTATAAAAATGATTAGAACAAGCACATTAATATAATCCTATGATTTATGTCAACACCATCTGACCTGTTAGATTCAAGACTTCAACAGCTCTGTGGTATAAAGCTTAAGAATCCATATTCATATCCAGGACTATGAGTAACTGTGAGAGATTCATTAAAAATTCAATTAAAAAAAAAAAACGGGGGCAGTCGTGGCCTAATGGTCTGAGAGTTGGACTTGTAACCCGAAGGTGAACCCGAAGGTCGTGGGTTTGAGTCTCNAAATGCAGAGCACAAATTCCGAGTATGGGTCACCACACTTGGCCACAAAGTCACTTCACTTCACTTCACTTTAAAAAAAAAAAAGATGATATAATAGCTTATAATACTTTCTCCTTTAGGGAATCTATGGGAGGTTATTTGTGTGGATAGTGGGCAAAATCAACGCTGCCACCTACAGAGCCGCGCCCACTAAGGAGACAGTCATCCACAGGTCCATCGGGCTGCTCGACATCTTCGGATTTGAGAATTTCACCATCAACAGGTGTGTGTTACTTTTTCGACCCTGATGTGATGATGTTTGAGTTTCTATTCCTCACTCTAATTGCTGTTTTGTTTGATTTTTTGGCCAGTTTTGAGCAGCTGTGCATCAACTTTGCCAATGAGAACCTGCAGCAGTTCTTCGTGCAGCATGTTTTCAAGCTGGAGCAGGAGGAATACAACTTGGAGCACATCAACTGGCTGCACATCGAGTTCACGGATAACCAGGATGCGCTGGATATGATCGCCAACAAACCTATGAACATCATCTCGCTCATTGATGAGGAGAGCAGGTTCCCCAAGGTAAGTATGGGACAGACACAGGGACAGGCTGGGAGTTTTAAAAAAAAATCAGATAACACTACATAACCACAGCTACATCATGACTTCATAACAGAGATATACAGTATATGAACATCATATGTCAGTATTCACAAGAGGAATCAATCAGTCATTGTCTTTTCATGTGGTATTGCTTAGGCAGCTTTTAATTTCAGCCATATTTGACACACTAGAACATGTTTTGATCAGAGTGTACAGTGAAAGATGTCCAGAGTTAATAAAACAGTAAATCTTTATATTTAAGTTTATAATATTTCTTCACTGTCTTAATATTCAGTTATGCTATGTCATATTGATCATGCTATTACATTTGGCTTTATGGCTTTATGTATTCTGGTTTATATGTTTATTTCTGTACCTAGATTTTAGGGCTTTGACAAGGTTGATAACTACAATTCATTTTCCTCTTTTTACAGCTTTAAAATGTTTCATGACCATAAGAAGGAATCTAACATGTTAAATAAAAATTTATATAATCCATAACAATGCACGACTGGTGTATAAAAAAGTATATATATGAAAAACTTCTTCAAGTCAAAGGTTTAATACTAGAATTACGAACAGTTTACACACTGTTCTGTATAAACACATCTATCTATCTATCTATCTATCTATCTATCTATCTATCTATCTATCTATCTATCTATCTATCTGTCTGTCTGTCTGTCTATCTATGAATCAATGTATTCTATAAATATTTTAAACAAATATCCATATCTAAATATTATATTTTACTAATACCTTATTACTATAAATATAAATGAATGAATATAAATAATTGTTATTACCATAAATATTGTTATCCTATAAATTGTATATTATTAAATTCAATTATAAAGCAATATTATTCATTCAACATTATTCACTGTTCATACACATGTAGTTTATGTGTAATTTATGCCTCCTCATAGTGGTATAATGTAAATACTTCAAATAGTCTTAAAAATATTACTCATTATCAAGCTAATACTGACTTAAGCTGCTCATAAATATCCAGGCATTGTGAGTGTATGATACTTCCTTTTATATACATAGAATTAATTTTACTTTACAAACCATCATACACTTGTTTTAAAGCCCCGTTGATTATATATGTATATGTATGTGTGTGTGTGTGTGTGTGTGTGTGTGTGTGTGTGTGTGTGTCAGTGCTTCGCTTCGCTAGCATGGTAGTCAGGATTAGCAAGGCACATGATGGATTTCCTGTGATTAAGTTAGCATGAGTGGAGGTGTGATATATAAAGACTTGTGAAATATGACAAATGACTCCTCGTTCTTCATACTTGTATTCAAATGTACTGATATTTACACAAAAGGCTCTTTAGTACAGCTGTGTGATGAAGAAGTGTGATTTCCTGCTGTATATGTGTGTTTTTTAGGGAACTGATGCCACCATGCTGCACAAACTCAACTCCCAGCACAAGCTCAACGCAAACTTCGTCCCTCCTAAACACAGTCATGAGAGCCAGTTCGGCATTCAGCACTTCGCTGGCGTGGTCCACTATGAAACCAAAGGTACCTCACAGACTCGCTAATCCTTCTGTTGAGGTGGAAAAAAAAATGCTAAATACGGTCCTTTTTTAAACGCCTAACTGGAACTAACTGGTTTTTCTGCTATGGCTGATTTATTTATTGGAGTCAAAGTTAAATAACACAGTGCTAAACTGACATTTTGTCAGTTGAAATAGAAAGCGCTCCTCTCCTCTCCTCTCAGCCCCATGGCAACCAGAAATATTTAACCACAAATTTTCTACCTTCTATGCTAGCTAGATATATAACTACTAGCTAAAACATAATTGTGGTTCTTGTGGTATATTTGAACAGGTTTCTCTTCTGTTAAATAAGAATATGACAATGCAAATGGAGTCTCTGATGCTAAAACCCTCCTCGAGTTAGCCTGTGACAAATGCTAGATGTTAACTAGCTGGCTTGCTATGTGGTAATTTTACCTAGAATACACTACAGCACACTTATTCATGATGTCCATAACTGAACTTTATTTTTCAACAACTCCTTTTTGGACTTCGAGTCAGTCTGAGGTCGATACACAAACGGTTGTTTTGCTTTTCTGTAATAGCTAATAGCATAGCGTAATCAGGATAGTCAGGGAACATAGGTGCTGCATTCATGCATATTCTATACATTGCATCTGAGACATGGCTATTTTAGTTTTTTAAGATTGGATTAATCTTCATCCATTATTTTTTTAAGTTATAAGTGTAAGAAATCTGTTATAACAAAATAATACACAACTGCAGCATGTAATGAAGGGTTTTATTCCTCATTTCTGTTTTATACCACAGCAATTTGCCAATGCTAATTTAAAAAAAAATGTAACGAATGACGCATGATACTTTTTATCCATTTATAGTTACATTTAATGTTGTATATTGTCCACAAAACAAGTTAGTTTCTTTTAGCACGTCCACTGTAGAAGCTGTAAACAGTCATTTGCTCACCAGCCTTTTTGTTCTTTCTCTTGAAGTTTAGTCCTATTTAGACAAAAAAAAACAACCTTGTTTTGTTGGCTGAGAAACTGCTAAAAAGCCCAAACTCCTCTGTCTGGAAGACTGTGTTGGAAAAATTAAAGTTACAGCTTTGCAGCTGACTGTTACAAAGCACTGACACTGGAGGCCCCTTCCGTAAATGTAAAATTTCCTTACAGGAAAATGCCTGCTCTTACTTTTCCCCAACTGAGGAAAATGTCATCTTTGACACTGGCTGTTAAGAGACAAACTGTGATTGCAGAAATTGGGATATTACTAAAGTCATCCTTTCTGGGTCCTTTGATATATGTAGAATATTTTCATGACATATCCTGCCAGTACATATTTCCACTTAAGGGCAATCTGATAGGGTCACACTGTACAGACTGTATTTACACCTACCTGAAATCTGATCACAGATACCTTCTGGATGATCACATCCCAATGCTTTGTTGCATTAACATCTTTTTTTAATATGGTCAAATGCTAGATAATTATGATCCAATCACAGAATCTGTGTATTTATGCAGTGTACATGGGGCCATTAACTAACGGAAAAAGGACAGAGAACCACATCAACATCCCTTTATTAAATCCATTTATGTAGTGCGTCTGTCATACAAGTTCCTGTGTAAGCTGTTACAATTGGTAATTTTCTGGAACTACTTTCAGACCTGCTTTTACAGAAAATTAATCAACACCTGTCAGATTTGAGAACGCAACAGCGCTGTGGCGTATAATGACATATTCCTAGCCTACTTTTAATTCCTTCTTGAATGTTAAAAAACATTATTTTTAAGGGTTAATACTGTTTATTTGGGGTAATTACAGTATTATCCTTTTATCATGGACCTAAGTGCCTGTTTTGAGAGTCTGTTCCTATCTTAACAGGATTTTTGGAGAAGAACAGAGACAGTCTCCACAGTGACATCATCCAGCTGGTGCACTCTTCCAAAAACAAGTTCATCAAACAGATCTTTCAGGCTGACGTTGCCATGGTGATGCCCTTTTCCCACATTAAATCCCTATTTATCCTGCATTAATGTGCCTCCACTAACTCCACTTTGGAAACGCATCACTCACAGCACAGTCAGGCCTGACGTTATGTTGACTAGCTGGTGAAAGATTGACTATTACTGTTTTTTCCCGACTTAATATACACTTTTTCCCCCTCTAGCTCTTTAGTTTTGGCAGTCTTTCCATCTCACACACTAACACTCCTTCACCACGGTGATGTCAGGCTTCATTTGTTGGTGTGCTTATTGTTTATTGTTATGTGCTGCTTTTTGGCTAACGCTCATCTCTCTTGGCTGAGACTCTGTCTATTCTGTCTTACCAGACTATTCTAACACCGATCAATAGAGAGAGAGAGAGAGAGTCTCTCGCTCTGTCTGTCTCATTCCCTCTATCTATCCATCGCTCTCATTCTGTCTGGCTTCAGTTTCTCTGTGGCTATGTGCAGACCACCGTGTCCCCTCAGCAGGTAAATCGGTGGTTGTGTGTCCCTGTACGCTTTCCGTCCTCAGTGCTAACAGCATGTATCCCTGCACCATTAATCTACAACGCTCTCTCAGCGGTCTCTTTCCCTCAAAACTCATTCCTGTGGTTGATATCTCAGTGGAAAGCAGCTCTGGCAGTGTAGCAGCATGATTTAATAAACCCAACAGTGGCATTCAGTGGGGTGATGCATTCTGGGGAAATGTTAGTCATCGACTGGAAGTGAGAAAGGCAAAGATGGTTCTGGTTCTAGTTCAAGTGCAATGTGGCCGGTTATTTACACGATACTTTGCTAAGCAGAAGCTCAGTTTGCATATGACTTTCCTGGCACTGAGTGAGCTAGAGGAGGGGATATAAGCACAAAACCTGAGTTTTGCCTCCTTTTTTTTTAATATGCTGTATCTGCCCATCTGCGTCTATATTTCGTTATCCTAACACAAAAGTCAGACAGATACAGACAGAAGCTCAATGAGTCCAATATCAGTAAAAGACAGAAACTCAAATAAGAGAAGAGAAAAGAATGGAAGGCTGCTCTATACAAGACAAAGACAGAAACTTTGGAGGACAGGAATGGTTGAGGTGAATATAAACCCTGTAGACTTTTTAGTTAGAAAGTTTGTGCATATACCGTATTAGTGCGTTTGTGTTTTGTGCATAATTGTGTGTATGTGTTTGTAGTACATATTTGCTGTAGTTTGCTCTCTCTCAAGGATGCCATGCTCTCGTGATTTCCCAAGTGTTAATCTGAGTATCTGTGTGTTTGGTCAGGGTATGGAGACTCGGAAACGTTCTCCGACTCTGAGCAGTCAGTTTAAACGCTCCCTTGAGCAGCTTATGAAGACTCTGAGCACGTGCCAACCCTTCTTCGTGCGCTGCATCAAACCCAATGAGCTCAAAAGGCCAATGGTGAGTCCAAGCCCAGAAATTTGTGTCTGGATCTGTTCCTTTGCCCCAGATGTAGCTCATTGACCAACATGTTTCATGTACAACGTTTGAATCTATAATTTTGTATCAAAAGCCTCCAGACTAATGTAGCTAACAAATAGCCACCAGTTTAGCATCTATGTGCTATTTATATATAAACAGTCTTAACAAGTAGAAGTCTGTATTGGAATGATATTATTATCTGATTCAGCGCCTTTACGCTTGAGGCCACACCTCCTGCGTGAGTGATACTGCCATGGAGTGTGCTGATAAAAAAAAGTGATTTGGCTTCAAACGACTGTTTTTATCTCTGATACATCCTTCTGTTCATATTTAGAGACAACAGTGTCACACAGTGTCAGAAGTCTTATCCTCAAGACTATCTGAGATACTGAACAACTCCAAATGGTTTGAGGTTTGAGTCAGCACAATGCTAAACTGGTAGTCATAAGCTTCTCCTACACCTAGCCTTGTATCTGCAGTTGAAAACCTCAGAAGCAAACTTCAGACACCAAACGTGACTCACTACATGTGAGATAACGCAGCAATTGTACTGAATATCACTTTAACTTCTGCTCTTTTTTGCTGTGCAGTTGTTTGATAGGGGGTTGTGTGTACGGCAACTGCGGTATTCCGGGATGATGGAGACCATTCGGATCCGCAGGGCCGGATATCCCATACGCTACACCTTCGCTGAATTCGTGGACCGTTACAGGGTCTTCATGCTGATGGCCAAACCAGGCTATTTACAGGTGGGTCAACAGGACAGCATAGCACAATCAGTCAAACTACGAATGAGTAATCTTAGAGGTTGAAGGATGTGAACATGCAAATTCCAAATATCAGACATAACCTCGAGCCACATAGGTCATGAGCAATGTGTTGTGCTAGAGACTCAGTAGCCTGTGTATTAGCTATACCTACCTTGTACTGTATTTAAGACATACTGTAACGTCTGAGACTTTGAAATGTATAGACATGGCTCACAGATAATATTCCTTATACCAGAACACTACTGAATTTTCAAATCTGATTGATCAGAAGGTGTTGAGTCATTTTCTAAATCACAGGTTTATATTAATAAGCTTGTTTTTATGGTATTGGTCTATAGTAACACCATCCCAGTAATTCACAGGATACACTTCTGTATGACATTGCAGTCATTAAGTGTCCCTACACTTCTGTATGACATTGCAGTCATTAAGTGTAGAATGTGAAGACATACTGTAACGTCAGTAATTCACAGGGATGTGAAGACATACTGTAACGTCAGTAATTCACAGGAATGTGAAGACACACTGTAACGTCCGTAATTCACAGGGATGTGAAGACACACTGTAACGTCAGTAATTCACAGGGATGTGAAGACATACTGTAACGTCAGTAATTCACAGGAATGTGAAGACACACTGTAACGTCGTAATTCACAGGGATGTGAAGACATACTGTAACGTCAGTAATTCACAGGGCTGTGAAGACACACTGTAACGTCAGTAATTCACAGGGCTGTGAAGACATACTGTAACGTCAGTAATTCACAGGGCTGTGAAGACACACTGTAACGTCAGTAATTCACAGGGATGTGAAGACATACTGTAACGTCAGTAGTTCACAGGGATGTGAAGACATACTGTAACGTCAGTAGTTCACAGGGATGTGAAGACATACTGTAACGTCAGTAGTTCACAGGGATGTGAAGACATACTGTAACGTCAGTAATTCACAGGGATGTCTATGGCGGATGCTCCACATAAACAGATTAAAAAAATGCGTTGTTTAAAAAAGTAAACTTTTGGTGACTTTTCTGTAAGAAGACATTTATTTAGCATTCTTGAAAGGAGTCTCCAGGGTTAGCGCTTTGTAACAGTGAGTACGTTTTTTTTTTTATCCTATAAACTTTTCTCAATCACTGACTAATTTATAGAAGGATCTGCGAGGGACATGCCAGAGAATAATGACAGCGGTCCTGGGACATAATGAGGACTGGCAGATAGGAAAAACAAAGATCTTTCTCAAGGTTTGAATGATTTCTCAAGCTATGTTATAGTTGTGGTTTAGCATCAGTTAAAAAACTGCAATAACATCAGGAGTCACCTGACACTGATCAGAATCAACGCAGCTGATTAAAAAAAGCATTGACAGATTGGCTGTGTTTGTTTGATTTATGTTGTAGGATCACCATGACATGCAGCTGGAGATTGAGAGGGACAAGGCCATCACAAACAAGGTCATTCTCATTCAGAAATCAGTGCGTGGAAGGAAAGAGAGGTAATGAAGTCTAGGACTGGGGAGGATTAATCGAGGAAACATGAGAAGATATACGTGTGTAAACAGTGATTTTTTTTTTTTTACATCCAGGGTCAAATTCCTGAAGATTAGGAGATCAGCCATATTGATCCAGAAGATCTGGAGAGGCTATATCTGTAGAAAGAACTACAGAGTGGTATGGATTTTTTTTTCATTGCCTATGAAGTACTATATTCTGGTTCTGGAGGTGTAGTATAGTTTGGTGACCATGTGTACTAAACCAATAGGCAGGTTTTACCAGTTAAATTAAATCATAACCAATGTCATAACCAATGTATGTAAATATGAGACAACACCCCCATCAACCTCCACCTCAAACTTTAGGCTAACAGTAGCTTAGTGGTTAGCACTGTTGCCTTACATCTCCAGGGTTGGGGGTTCGAGTCCTACCTCTGCCCTGTATGCATGGTGTGTGTACAAAGACATGCATTGCAGGCTGATTGGCATTTCCAAATTGCCCGTAGTGTGTTTGTGCCTTGTGCCCCAAGTCCCACGGGATAGGCTCCCTGTGACCCTGTGTAGGATAAGTACAGAGAAGGATACATGATGCAACCATGATACAACTTAAACGTCTGTGTTGCACCTAAAACTCTCAACATATAGTTTCGGACTGACTCTACACCCTGACTTAAGGAATACAGCTGGCTACTGTTAAGCTCAATCATGTGTCTTTGCCCAGAGAAATCACCAAACTGTGCTGGCTTCCATCCACTTGAGCTTTCTACCACTTTATCTTCTATAAACTTATTCCTTAACAGTGAAACACTATTTCTCGTTGCCTGTCAGATGTGTGCAGGTTTCTTGCGGCTGCAGGCCGTCTGGAGGTCCCGGAAACATTACTTGCTGTACCGAGAGGTCAGGAGATGCATCATTCTGCTGCAGGGTCAGTGTCGAGGCTTCCTGGTGAGGCAAACAACCTGGAGACGCTTAAATGCCATCCGCATTATCCAGGCCTACGCCCGCGGCATGATCGCACGCAGACTGTGCAGGAGACTCAGAGTAGAGGTACGGCTCCACGTCATATGACGTCATTCTTTAATTAAAAAAAATAGATATAATTGTTGGGAAATCTCTGTGGTATATGAGTAATGAAACACTTCAGGATGTGCTGTCACAAGGAAATAATCCTCTTCGGGTCCAGCCGCATGCCATCACCCCTTTGTTGATTATTTTCCTCTAACAGCATGTCCTGTCATGTTGCACTCCTTACATACAGTACAACTTCATCATAGACCTTAATATCATTATCACTTCGGGTTTTGCTTAGTTAAGAGAACTTTTGCGCACTTGCGCATCTCGCACTTCCTTCGTTTTTTTCTTTCACTCAGCATTCGTGTATGTTTGTCTTTGTGTACTTATGTGTGTGCAGAGGGAGCACAGGCTGGAAGCCGAGAGGCAGCGTCTGGCTGAAGAGGAGCAGCTGAGGAAGCAGATGACGGCACGCAGGGCTCGAGCCGAGGCGGACAGGAAGCACCAGGAGCGCCTGGCTGAACTGCACCGCGAGCAGGAGGAGAGGAGGCAGGCTGAGCGTGAGGAGGCTCGACGTAAGAAGGAGCTGCTCGAGCAGATGGAGAGAGAAAAGCAGGAACCAGTCAGTGATTCTGACATGGTGGATAAAATGTTTGGCTTTTTGAGCAGCTCCAACTCGCTCCTGAACATGGAGGTTGAAGCACCTGCAGGATTTGAGGTGGAGCACTGAAGATCATTTATTAACTCACATGTCCTGTTCACTACTGACTAGTGTTCACCTCTTTAGATTTTACAGCAATGTACAATATTTTTATAAAACAGCAAAAAAAACTTACTGGTGAAGTTTATGATGTTACAAAGTGTTTTTAGACTTATAATCATATGATTTTTTTTAAATATAAAAAGTTAAATTTTGCCAAACAATGGATCTGGCTAGTTTCTTTGTTTCAGGTTAGGATTTCAATGCTTAGTCAACAAAGTAGACTAAGTTAATTAGAAAAATCCTTCGACATGGACTTTTATGTTGTCTGCTTGGACACAGTTTTAGCAGCATAACATTTTAAAATCTGATAAATCGTCATCTTTAGTATCAGATATTTATTAGAAACGAATGGTTTGTGTGTTCAAAATTGTTTTCCCTCTGTTGTTTTAGCGCCATGAATAAAGCCTAATATTACAAAAAATAATCCTAAAAAGATGAGAATAATGCAGTAGTACTAAACATTTCAATTATAACTGCATATAAAGTTTATTTGTAACTATACATGTATTAGAGACTCAGTTACAGCGAGCTGAGCACAAAGCATTTCATGTTGGAAACATCTTTTTTTTAGTATTATTCAGTTAAAAGAGACATTATAACCTGAAATAAATAATATAAGGACTAGATCCTTTTTATATGATGCTGTAGGTATTGCTCACTTAACACTACAGCAAGGAATGCGTCCATTTGTATTTCCTTTCATATTAGATTATATATTATTATATTGTATGTATTGCATATATTTGGAAAATAAAATTTGTAGTTAATCCAAATATCAATGTTATAATTGTTTGTGTGTGATAGGATCTGGAGAACATCCACAAAGAATCTGAAGAGGACAGCATTGAGACTCTTCCTCGTCCTGATGAGGAACAAGAGGACCTGTCAGAGTTCAAGTTTGCAAAGTTCGCTGCTACCTACTTCCAGGGAAACACGACCCACACGTATGTGCGCCGGCCCCTGAAACAACCTCTGCTCTACCACGAGGACGAAGGAGACCAGCTGGTGAGAAATCCTCATTTGATTTTTCTTATAGATTAACAAACATATAAAAGATGTGCAAAAAATGCTGGGTTAAATGTAACCCAGTTTGGGTCATCTTCATAAGTCAGTCCTGGGTCAGTATAGAAGGTTTTATTTGGGTTAATTTGACCACACATTGTTAGGTTATGTGCAGAGCCCAACATGCCGGGCTCCATGAAGAACCTTCTCAGGTATTACCCTTATTTCTGGATTGTTTAGCCTATTCATGATTATAGGGAATCTGAATACATTATAATAAGACATTTTTTAAATCATTGGATGCTTACCTCTAGTCTGTAAATCACAAAATGGTCTGAGTCCTGAAAGCATCTGAAACCCAGCAGGTCTCATGGATCCATGGGTGCAAGTCAGCTGGTAGTATCTACAACCCAGACAAAGCACAGTGAAGCAGCATGTAGCTTTTATGATGCTCAAAACTGGAATCAGTTCCCAGAAGATGTTAGATGTGCCACAAATGTAGCTATTTTTAAATCTATATTAAAAACATTTTATTTTTTCGTGTTCCTGCACTTCAGCAGTTTGGACTTTATGTCTATTGCATTATATACTTTGCACTATTTTCCGAGCACCTTAGCATTTCTTTTCCTTTCTGCTGAGTTTTATTATGAATCTTTCTTAATTTTTTTTAAACCTTTAAGGAACATGACTTGATTTTATCCTAATTTTAAAATTTTCACAAATCCTGTTTGATTTTATTGGCTTTTATAGTCTTCATTTAATTTATAAAGCACTTTAAATTTCCTTGTATATGAAATATGCTATATGTAAAAAAAACTTGCCTTGCCTTACCTTCACTTTTGTGGAATGTACATACATATATACATTATTAAATGTTTGAATTCAAAATTCATTCTTTTGTTACAGTTAGTTTGATACACGTTAAATAATCCAGTTAAGTTTAAACAGCAAAACCAAAAATTTATCGACATTTTTTTTTAATTTCCACAAAATGTATGTAATTAGTACAATTTATTTTTCATTACATTAAGCAGGTTACATCACCCAAAAGCTCTATACAGTTCATGTTTTTTTTTTTTTACAAAATAAATTAATAATTAAATACTTAAATACACACACACACACACACACTACTAACTACTAACTACTAACTACTAAGGACAAAAACAAACTCGCGGATGATGTTAGCAACATGCTGCACTCTTGGCTAATCGTGGTGTGATGTTTCTGCCTGTGCAGGCTGCTCTGGCTGTATGGGTCACTGTACTGAGGTTTATGGGAGACATGCCCGAGCCCAAATATCAAATCAGCCTCAGTGACGGCAGTGAGAAGATCCCAGTTATGACCAAAATCTACGAGACTCTAGGCAAGAGGGCCTACAAGAGGGATCAGCAGGCCCTGCAGAGGGCCGACGAGGTGATCACATGGGCAGGGAAACTGAAGCAGCAATCACACCTGTTTTCATAATTCTGATTTTTTTACAACTATTTTGTTTTGTATTATTATTATTACTAACTTAAAATTCGGTGTAATTTAGTTTTTAGTGAAGTTTTGTTCGTTTCTGTTAGCATAACATTTTTTGACATTTCTTTCATTTTGTTTTTAAATTTCAGCTTTACTCATTTAGTTGTTTGTTTGGGAAGCTTGTGGATACCTTTGTGTTGGTGCACATTTAATCTGCCGTTTTCCATACAAACCCTGATCCTAGAGTCATGTGTTTCTATTTTATTTTTGCTTGTCGTTTTTGACATAATTTTTTTGTACATTATTCAAATGATTTGGTCAGAGCCTCCCGAATACTGGGAAGGCGTTCCACTAGATTTTGGTGCGTGGCTGTGAGGAGGTCGCAGGAGCATTAGTGAGGTTGGGCATTGACATGAAGTGAGAAGGCCTGGTCATCCCAAAGGTGTTCCGTGGGG
Organism: Pangasius macronema; assembly: GCA_037577455.1. Lineage (NCBI taxonomy): Eukaryota > Metazoa > Chordata > Actinopteri > Siluriformes > Pangasiidae > Pangasius > Pangasius macronema. The sequence goes on along the minus strand of CM074959.1, from coordinate 9,104,576 downwards.
TTGAGGTCACAGCTCTGTGCAGGCCACTCGAGTTCTTCCACACCAACCTTGATGAACTATGTCTTCATGGACTTCACTTTGTGCACACTGTCATGCTGGAACATGTTTGAGCCCCTTATATCCAGCGAAAGGAACTTGTAATGTTACAGCATAATACAAAGACTATTGCATTCAAAGACTATTGTGTGCATTCACTTTTGGAGAAGGCCCACATGTGGGTGTGATGGTCAGGTGTTGAAATACTTTTGGCCATATACTGTAGTCCACTGTGTACAGTATGTTCATCTTACATCAGAATTACTAAGCACACACTATGTGCTGTTGTTTCTCTTTCAGACTTCTGTTATTGACAGTCAGAAGAAGAACAGCATCAGACATAAACTAGTGTCTCTCACACTGAGGAGGAAATCTAAAATCACAGAGGAGGTGAGAGCACTGTCCCATTTATAACACAGCATCAGTGAGCTGTTTCAGGTTGACATTATAATGAGAAGAAGAGATTCAGACAATGATTCAGCCAAAACTTAACTGTACACAATGTTCCTTCATACCCGGAATGTAGTCCATCAGCCAAGACAGTTTAGGGGTGTGAAGTTCTCTTCTTCACTTTTGCACTGGAGCTGCAAGTCAGCTAAAAAATAAGAGAAGTTTATAGCCACAGGTTTCACGTTATGTCTCAAAAAAGGTATCATTTGATTGTTAAAAAAAGGAAAAAACAAATACACATAAAATTGGAACTGCTATATCATCCAAATGACCAAACAATTTGTGTGTCCAAATGTGTACCGTGAAAATGTGAAAATACAGTTGCTAGGCGATTAGTTAGATTAATGATAGCTAATGATTTTGCTAGCTATTATGATTCCGTTAAGTCTTTCATAACGACTGAGTGCTGAGAAAGAATAAAAATAAATATACACTCACCATCCACTTTAATAGGAACACCTGTAAACCTGCTCTGCAGGTATCTGATCAGCCAATCATGTAGGAGCAGCACAAAACATAAAACCATGCAGATACAGGTCAAGAGCTTCAGTTAATGTTCAAACATCAAACATCAGAATGAGGAAAAAGTGTGATCTCTGTGACTTTAACTGGGGCGTGGATGTTGGTACCGGATGGGCTGGTTTATTTCAGAAACTGCTGATCTCCTGGGATTTTCACATGCAACAGTCTCTAGGGTTTACACAGAATGGTGCGAAAAACAAAAAACATCCTGTGAGTGGAGGGTCTGTATGCTGAAACACCTTGTTGATGAGAGAGATCAGAGGAGAATGACCAAACTGGTCTGAGCTGACAGGAAGGATATAGTAACTCAAATAAGCACTCTTTACAACCGTGGTGAGCAGAAAAGCATCTCAGAACACAGCTGCAGACTGGAAAAAGGCCAGGCGATTTTTCATCTACTCTTCAACTGTACAGTTTGGGTGAGCTTGTGTACATGATAGCAGTGATTTGGTTTTAAGATGGCTGCTACTGGATTTAGTTATACAGTGTACTTTTGCCAGTTCTTTTGTCCTAATGCAGGTTATACAACAGTTAGTCTGGGTCCATTAATCTGATTGGTCGAGCAGCGTTCCAACAGTGCTTATATTTATTATAACCACACTGGGACATTTCACTGTGTGTCTCACTGTGTGGTGCTCACCATTGTTCACCATGTAAAATTCCACTTCCTAGTTTGAAATGGTTACTACAGTAGAGTTAGAGACATTATCAGTAGATGCTACAAATGAAACTTTTCAGGAATATAAACTTTGACTTAAAATATGAAAGCTCGTCAGACGTAGATGAAATGGAAGAAGTTATGCCAATTTTACCAGAAGCTCCTGTTAAAGGTTAAAGAAGCCTCATTCACGTTATAGCCTGTTGGCTAGCTGGCTAGATAGCTCACATTGATTTGCAAGCTAGCTAGCCAGCTAGCCGACAGGCTATAAATGAAGGAGGCTTCTTTGCGACCTACAGTGTTTCTGTTAACAGAGCAAAAATAAACAGAACATTTGGCCATATTGTGTCTGAAATGTCACTTCAGTGTATACTGTGGATATTCAGTATAACCGCATTCTTGCCATATTGCTTAACTATAACCTTTCGTTACTTGTTAGCTACATTTCTCTTGTAACTCCAGTACAAAACTGAGGAAGTTTCATATACCAGACAGGTCTTGGCTGAAAAAGCAAGAGAGGTAACTGGCTAAAAAAATAAGATTACAATGGTGAAGTGTTTATGTTTTGATTAGGTGACCAAACACCTGTCTGATGGTGATTGCAATCTACAGTGGATGCTGGAAGATCGTCCCACTTCCAACCTGGAGAAACTTCACTTCATCATCGGGAATGGGATTTTACGCCCTGCTCTGAGGTTAGTGATGGCAGGTTAATCCTCCTGGCAGACTCTCACACGTGATACTCTCACATGGATACACTAAGGATATGCATTTCTCAAAAACCTATGCCCTGTAAGGCTCAGATTTCTTTGCTTTAAGGGATAAACTTAAATGGATACTGTAGACTCAGACTTCCTTATGACTTCCTCATTCATATTATCATCACACTGAACAAGTCAATCAATTTGAATAAATCCATTGCCATTAGCCACACATCACATCATTCCATTGTATGTCTTTAACAGAGATGAGATCTACTGTCAGATCTGTAAGCAGCTGACCCAGAACCCATCCAAAAACAGCCATGCTCGCGGCTGGATCCTGCTCTCTCTCTGTGTGGGATGCTTCGCACCATCTGAGAAATTTGTCAAAGTAAAAAATTACGCCTTCATTTTTAGATCGATTTATCTAAAAGAGAGAAATGAAAACCCTTTTTGAGTCACAAATGTAATATCATTCTTCCCTCCCATTCTTTTTCACAGTATCTGCGGTCATTCCTTATCTCCGGACCTCCTGGCTACGCCCCATACTGTGAAGAAAGACTGAAGCGCACTTCTTTGAACAAGACACGCACCCAGCCTCCCTCGTGGCTCGAGCTGCAGGTGCTGTCACTGTTTTCCCCTGCAGCCATTATGCTCACGCATTTTTCTTCATTTGGTAGACAATGATAAGTCAGAATTCAATCCAAGCATCTAGCTGAGCTGAAGGTTAAGAGTCTTGCTGAAAGGTCCAGTGGTGGCTCTGTGGTGGTCATCAGATTTGAACGCCATCCAGAATTATAACCATTGAGCTAACACTGCTATTACCTGAGAAAAAGTCATTGAAATTGGGATTTAATTGGATCTTTTTCTCCTCCTTCAGGCCACCAAATCGAAAAAGCCCATCATGCTGCCAGTGACCTTCATGGATGGCACCACTAAGACCCTACTGACAGACTCAGCCACTACTGCTGCCGAGCTCTGTAATGCCCTGGCAGACAAGATCGGCCTGCAGGACCGTTTCGGCTTCTCTCTGTACATCGCCCTATTCGATAAGGCACGTTCATCACAGCATTTAATAATAACAATGCTAATATGTCTACATATTATAGTGTCTATGTACAACATGAGGCAACTTAATACATTCTATGTTACTACAGCGATATTTATTATTTAATTTAAATGTAAATTTTATTTTAATGATTTAAATAGAGACTTAAAGTAATACAGAGACTCAGAGTACTAAAGAGATTTAAAATATTAATACACAGAGACTAAAATATTAATAATTTAATTAATTAATTATATTAAATTAAATTATAATTTAAAAATAATAATAAAATAGACTTAAAAGTAATATACTAGTACTTAACATCCTACAGAGACTTAAAATATAGAGACTTAAGATACTATAGACTCAAAGTAACAAAGACTTGAATATATACAGTATGCTACTGTACTACTGAGATTTAAAGTACTAGTGAGACTTGGAAGTACTACAGATACTTTAATACTTCAGGGAGTTTAAATACTACATTATCACTAAATACTTCATTTAAAACAGTCACAAATAATCTGTGTAGATTAATTGCTAGTGTGTGTTTAATTCCCAAGAAAGTATTAACATTGCCTCAACACCTCTGCACCTTCTCACTTTGGCACAAAGGGTTCCTGACATTATCTTGTACAAAATCTATTATTTACTGCATGCATACACAAGTTTCTCATTGTTTCTCACACAGTTCGTGTGCTATTTTCTCAGGTGTCATCTCTCGGCAGCGGGAAGGACCATGTGATGGACGCAGTGTCGCAGTGTGAGCAGTATGCTAAAGAGCAAGGGGCTCAGGAGCGCAACGCCCCCTGGAGGCTGTTCTTCAGGAAAGAGATCTTCACTCCATGGCACAACCCTGCTGAGGACAGTGTGGCCACCAACCTTATCTACCAGCAGATCATCCGTGGAGTCAAGTTCGGGGAGTACCGCTGCGATCGGGTATGAGCTGTAGTTGGAGTATCTTACAGCAGATTAAACATTGTGACTTTTTGTATACATGCATTTGTTTTGTGATGATCATAGGAGGAGGACTTGGCTGAGCTGGCATCTCAGCAGTACTATATAGACTATGGGTCGGGGATTCTTCAGGAACGATTGCTGAGCCTCATCACCTCGTACATCCCAGACCGAGAGATCAGCACCTCCAGAACTGTGGACAAGTGGGCCCAGGTCATAATGTCAGTTCACAAAAAGGTAAGCACTCATCAGCTTATCTTTTAAACATATAATAACTCATTACTGAGGTAAAGAATTGAGTATCATTATTAAAATGTCCCAGAGTCTTTTAAGCCTGTTCAAAATGATATATTTGATGATAAAAAATGGTAAATTGTGTCAAAGTGTTGCAAATAGAACAATGTATATTCATGATTAACTACTAATTAACTACTGCTAGTCTTCGGCCAGAATTGAAACTACAGTTAAACAAAGTATTTTAGCACTGTGTTCAACTAGGGGTTGTTGAAGTAACCGCACAACCCCAATGCTCATATACCTGCAACACAGGTGGCAGACACTGACCCAACAAATTGGCTGACTTTGGTCCACTGTTGGGCCACAAAACATTCAGCCAGCTTTAAATCTACCCTGCCAAAGTTGGCCCAATGTAATTTTGTCAGTTGGGCCAAAATTGGCCCAGAATTTTTTTTACTTCATCTTCCTTTTTGTTGATATAGGCAATAAAGTTACTATGGCAATGGAATTGAATGAAAATGATTCCAAGGAATCCACTTTCCCCTTCTGAGCTGTTCATTAGCTATTCATTAGCTTGGACAGAATTGTGGCGAGGTTTGATTTCGTTAATTAAATCAAATAAAACTTCACATGCACTCTTCAGCCATGTTTAGATATAGTGCTGAAACATATGACTTACATTCCCTGCTCCATTATATATTCAATATATTCATTTTTACTGGTCACAGTATTACAGTTTAGAACAAAATGACAATGAGCCGTCTGGGGGCCGAAAGAGTCGGCTCCGAGCCAAATGTCAGTTTGTTGTTTCGTAATAGCACCATAGGAAGGAGGACATGAAGGCATTTTCATTGTAGTGTAGAATTGCGTGTGTTATTTTAAGCCATTGTTAAGAGTGTCTTGTGCACTGTTTATTAACAATGTATTATTTAACATTTTTAATGGTTAAAAAACTAAAGAATTATTTTAAGTAGTTCAGTAGCTCACATTTAGGCTTCTTAGGAGTCAATAGTCATGTAATGTTCCTGGAAAACTGTTTTCCCACCCAGTAGGCAGTGGGCAGTGGAGATAAATAGTGTCTGCTGTTTAAATGTATCACTGTGAGACATCAGTGCCATTATGTCTGTATCTGTACTGCTTCCCACTGTCATTAACATCTGGCCATGACTCCTTCTCTAATCTATGTGTGTGCCAGAGGGTTGTATTCTCATTATTATCTGCTCCTTCCTCTCTCTGTACATGGTGTATTAGACTGTAATCAGAATTTAGACTGAATAAAATGATTTAGTCATTTTATAGCTTCAGGCACACAAGGTAGACCAAAGTCCTCTTTTTTGGAGTCATGAGTTTGCAGGACACAGCAAGTCAATTTTATTAGATGAAAATTACCTACTTCTAAAATGGCTAAACATTTGCTTTACGACCAGATTTGTCTCAAGTCATTTTGCCAGCAGTCAGGAGTATCTTATGGACAAATATCAGTCCTGTCAAGCCCCATTATTAGATACTGTAGTACCTACAGTGGCCTATAAGTGCAAACACACAGTAAAAAAAAACCCTAACAGCAAATCAGAAAACACAACAGCAACACCAAGAACACAACAGAAATTTGGAAACACATCATCATTAACTCCTTATTGAACATCACATACTGCTTCTGATTGGACACAGCATATCACAGGACTATCACAAGGAAAAAATTGGACTTTTTGTGTGAAAGCAGCTTAATGCATATTCTAATTTTACTCCTCTAACACTATCAAAACACACACAATGTTTATTCTCTGTAACTTTAAGGAGTAGGTTGATGAATGACTGATTGATGATGATAACTGAACATTAATTGCCTTTTCCCTCTTTCAAGGGTGGCTGGTTTAATTAGCCTTCTGCTTCCCATAGGCCAAAGTGATGGACGTGAATCTTTAACGATGTAGAAAATCTATATTATGGATTGTCTGAGCAGCTTATTATGCATATGCTCATTAAATATGATACACATTAAAAGGTCCTGTGAGGACTGATGGTCACAGTGGAGAAAGAGGTTTGTGTTATTGACCGTTTAATGCTCACAGGGAATCTACGCACAGAAGAACTTTGACCCGCAGAGAGTGAAGGAGGATGTGGTGGATTTTGCTCGGTTCAAGTGGCCTTTGCTTTTCTCACGCTTCTACGAGGCCTTCAAGTTCTCAGGTATTGTCATTGTTGAGTACAGGCACATCATGGTTTTACTGAGTGACATACATCAACAAGGGTGGAGCTTACGTTAAATTTGATCAACCCCAATAGTTTACGTAATGTTAGCTAGCTGGCTAAAATGCTTGGTTCCTTTTCTGAATTATACCATGTAAATAATAGTTATCCTAAATATAGCTAGCTTGATAGTAAAGGTTGGACACTGTTTTTAAATACACAATGACATACCTAACATTAGTTAGCTTACTGGCCAACATGTCTGCTACTTAAAATAAGAGGGCTACGTCTACAGAAATAACGTTATCTAAGCTAGCTGACTAACATGAGCTGCCATGGAACTAAAACCAGCATTTTATGCTAAGCAGTATATCAGGCTGAAGAAAGGGTAGTGATGATATAACATGATCAAGTTTAACTTAAGTTCTGCCCATAGTTAAGATGCCTGAAACTTACACCAGTGGTAATTCACACTGCTCTTTATAAATTAAGACTGTTTTTTTATATATATATATATCATATGTTCAATGTCGTAAATCTCCAGGACCCAGTCTGCCAAAGAATGATGTGATAGTGGCAGTGAACTGGACTGGAGTTTACTTTGTGGATGAACAAGAGCAAGTTCTTCTGGAATTTTCTTTCCCAGAGATCACTGGAGTATCCAGCAGCAGGTCCAGTAACATTTTAATTGTTGCTTTTTATCAGAACCACTGAACAAGATATTAGAGGTAAAATAACTGGACTACAGTTTAATGACAAAGTTCTTCATAACGCATCATCCGTTCCATTGACAAACCCTCTGTAATTATACTGTTCACACACTTGAAATTTCATTCTGCCATGAAAGCTTATGATTGAACTCAGGCTTGCACCACATTTTCCAGTAATTATGGCTTCCTTTTTAGACTATAGATGCATATCCACTGAGCTTTAGGAACTTTTTTAGAGCTAAAGCATTTAGGAACTCTCCTATGTGAGACTATGTACAGTCAATACAGTGTTTTTTTTCTGATTTTCTTTGTTGTGTGAATATGACATTAACATGTAGATTTTTAAACTGACTACATGTGGCAAGCAGTACAGCAGAAAAAGTGCTTACCCTGAGGAAAGAACTAGAATGGTTCCTGGATCTGGAAGTGACAGCTTCATCCTGGACGAAAGTGACAGCTTTCTTTCTGTATTTTATTTATTTATTTTCTTCATTTCTTTTCATTTACAGTATGTTCATGATTTCGTGATATGGAGTCACAATCTCAGCTCTAATCAGCTATGTGAAAAATGCCCCAGTGCAACAGTGTGACAGTGTGACAAGCGTCATTTGCATTGAGACTTCCTAAATTCTATGCAAATTACATATGGCATGGTAAAATGATTGTAAATGATAAATGATTCCTAGGACAAATCCTATGGCAAATGTGAGTTCCCCACTCACACCTTTAGTTCCTACATGTAATTAGTTCCCATTTACTTTTTGATGCACAAAAATGGAGACAAGAAGAAAAACAAAGTTTGGAAAGAAGTATCAGAGATCATTGGTGCATCTGGTGACTACACATAACTAGTATACTTAGTTGGGTTGTTAATCTGCTAATCCTCTGGACAATGCACATGCACAAGCTACAACAGTAGCATTTACACACCCAGAAGAGACAGACTACATGCAACACAAGTGACTTGTCATTTTCTAGTGTGAACGCAGGGTTCCTGAAAAGGGTCCTGTGTGGCATATGCGATATTGTACCCATGAAACTTACCCTTGTATTGTGATAGTCAGATTTTCTCTGCTCCCCCTACAGAGGAGGAAAGCTTCAGGGCCAGAGTTTCACCCTGGCAACCATTAAAGGAGATGAATACACCTTCACCTCTAACAATGCTGAGGACATTTGCGACCTGGTTGACGCCTTTTTAGACGGTCTGCGCAAGAGATCAAAGTTTGTGGTAGCTCTCGCGGATAGCCATAACCATGGTAATCCATATGGACCACATCATAGAAGTAATTTAGGGTAGAACAGTATACATTTCCTTAATCCATGACTCATGGTGTATGTTGCTTTCTGAAGATGGGCACGACTCCTCATTCCTGATGTTCTCAAAGGGAGATCTTATCCTACTGGATGAACACACAGGAGAGCACATATTAACCTGGGGCTGGGCCCATGGTGTCAATGACCGGAGCAAGAAGAGAGGAGACTTCCATGCAGACAGCGTCTACGTGCTTCCCACCATTACCAGACCACAATATGATATTGTGGTAAGTCAGCTTTTCTTTCAACAAATAATTATATTATATGATACTTGACCGTCTCAGCACATATAGATTTTGTGCATATGGTGGTAATTTGATTTGTAAATAAGGTGCTCCTCCTTGGTTGCTTCTTTATATGTGGTTTATTCATTTAGCCCAAATCTCCACTTATTTTAATGTTGTCCACGATCAGCTCCAAGGTCCCCGATCCTGAGCTCAGGTTACTGCCTATGTGGAGTTTCACGTGTTCTCGCTGTATCCATGTGGGTTTCCTCTGGGTTCTCCAGTTTCCTCCCACCTCTGAGAAACATACTGATGGGTGGATTGGCTACTCTAAATTGCCCCTAGTTATGAATGAGTGTATTAATATAGTGTATTTTTGCATGGTACCCTACAACGGACTGGTGTCATGTCCAGGGTGTATTCCGACTTCACAACTTCACAGTGTTCCCAGGCTAGGCTCTGGATTCCCCCTATCCAGGATAAAGGACTTACTGAATGAACTATATTTTGTTCTTTTCACTTTACATTTCAGACATTGGTAAGCATGTCTCCAGAGAATTGTAAGGAATCGATCAGTCTATCACAGCTCAATCTTATGGATGGTGAGGAGAAAGTGAAGCCCTACACTTTAGAGGAGTTTTCCTATGATCATTTCAGGTACATTAACACTCCCTCTTTTTAACCTTTGCCTTTTCTATCTATAATCACTTTCCTCTTGATAGTGCTTACTCATACTCTCTAAAACCCATTATACATATTATACAGTCATAATAACATCTTTCTGTTTATGTTTTGTGCTGTGATCTTTTCTGATATCTGGCAGACCTCCTCCTAAGAGCACTCTAAGCCGTGTGATTACAAAAGGCAGGATAAAGGATAAGCTGTGGTGCTGCACCCGAGAACCTCTCAAACAGCCTCTGCTGAAGAAGGTCCTTAACCATGAGGAGCTCTCACAGGATGCCTGCCTGGCCTTCATCGATATCCTTCACACACCCAGCTCTATGCCATTTGTTTTTCTTACTTTACTCTTTTTCTGGCTGTACCATGGTGTAGTGGGTAGAGTTGCCACCTCAGTGCTCCAGGATCCCACCAGATACACTTAATGTTGACCTGTTAAAGATCCTTGACTCCTTTTCTCTACCTATTATGAAGTATATGGGTGACTACCCGGCTAAAAGAACACGTTCAGTTAATGAACTCACTGATCAGATCTTTGAGGGATCTATGAAGGCTGAACCACTGAAGGATGAGATCTTCTGCCAGATCATGAAACAGCTCACCGAGAACAATGTAGTGTAAGTCACTTCCTCAATTTGATTAGCTAGATCAAATTTCATGCCTGAAGATTGCTTCTTTAGTTTTGCCCAGAAGCTACAAGGTTAATGTATCTAACAAGTAATGTACATTTCTCTCACCCAAAATCTTTTCTGTAAAGATACGCTTTATCCAACTCAGTGATGTAACACAGACTTGCGACTGTAGTCTGTATATAGTTTATTATCTGAACACTGTTATGGTAGCTTGTAGCTTGTAGCTACATTTGCCTTCAAAAACAAAAGAAGCAAATGTCAGACACCACACATGCCTTGGGTGATTGACTACATTAGGGGTATATTAAAATATATACATGTTTGAATTTTTGTCTAACCATTCCTTTAAGAACTGTGTACCAACACATACTGCTCCTCAGCCCTCATTCACAGCTCTGGCTTTGTATTTGAGAATAAGGCAAGACTGGCCCCATGTGTTTTATATTTGCAGGTACAGCGAGGAAAAGGGCTGGGAGCTACTGTGGCTTTGCACCGGCCTTTTCCCTCCCAGCAACATCCTCCTGCCTCACGTGCAGAAGTTCCTGCAGTCCAGGAAGCATCACTCGCTGGCCCCGGATTGCATGCAGAGATTGCAGAAAGCCTTGCGGTAAGACACGCTCAGACGAATTACATACTTAACACAAAATAATGCAACAAACACATAGCGTGCTATTTGCTAGTAAACACGTTCTCTTATGTAATGACAGGAATGGCCCCAGGAAGTACCCTCCTCACCGGGTGGAAGTGGAAGCCATTCAGCACAAATGGTGTGTCTAGAAAGTGTTCCACATGAAAGGACTACTGTGTCTACTCCATCACAAGTAAGAAGAACGTCATGACACCCATTTTACTAAAGAAATTATAACATGACAAAAAAATCGATCGATTGTTTAACTATTCTTCTAGGGTAATGTGCCTGCTTGCATTTATACCTGACTGTGGTTGGCACCTTTTTTGTTATTACAGAAATATGAATATAGCCAATAATGTAGAGTATAAATAATACACAATATAGAGTAATATACAGTGGTGATGTTTACAGTTGATTCTCATATCAATGGTCAGTGATCTATTGTATGTAAAAGACAGAGAGGTCATGCTTCCTTCATTTGGACTGACAGAAAGAGAGACCACTTCTGTTTCACAGGTTTTGACAGGCAAAGAAGCCAAATCTTCTTCACTAGGGCTGACAGGTACATAGGCTACGCCTCCTTCACAGTTACTGACAAGAGTAAAGGCCATGCCTCCTTGACTGTGGTTGACAGGCACAGAGGTTATGATTCCCTTACTAGGACAGGCAGGCTCAGGGGCCACACTTCTTTCACTGGTACTGTACCACGTCTACTTCACTAGAGCTTACAGGTACATAATCCATGCCTTCTTCACTCTGAGTGACAGATAGAGAGGCCATGCCTGCCTTACTGGGGCTGACTGGCACAGATGCTGTGCATCTTTCACAGATATTGAGAGACAGAGAGGACTGACAGGTACATAGGCCACACCTTCTTCAGTGATACTGACTAGCTAAAGGCCACAACTCCTTCATTGAGACTTGACACGTATAGAAGACTTGTGTTATCTGCCACCTGCACACAGTTCCCATTTGAATAAATCATTCATTCATCTTCAGTAACCTCTTTATCCAGAGCCTATCCTGGCAACACTGGGCACAAAGCAGGACAATTCACACCAGATGGGATGCCAGTCCATGGCAGGGTACCATTCATACACACTGAAACGCTCATTCACATCTAACCTAGTCAGTCCACCTACCTTGATTTTTTTTGGACAGTGGGAGAAAACTAGAGAACGTGTAGGAAACCCACACAAACACGGAGAAAACTTTCGAAACTCCACACAGACAGTAACTTGAGCTCAGGATCAAATCCAGAACCCTGGAACTGTGAGACAGATGTGCTGCCTACTGTGCCACCCCCATTTGATTTCAAAGAATCCAAAACAATAACTAAACATTTCAGAGTAAATTAGCTGCTTTCCATATCCACAGCTTCCAATAGTGAGACGCTGAAACCCAAGCTGACAGCACAAATCACTGAAAAGAAAAAGTTCCAAAAATGAGATTTGACCTTTCCAAGCCTTTTTTTTGACACTTGTCTAAATTACATCTTAATTGCAGGTTTTTGAAGTGGAATCAAGCACAAAGGCCAAGGAGTTCTGCCTGAACATTTCCAGCAGGATGCTGCTCAAGTCATCTGAGGGCTTCAGCCTGTTTGTCAAGATTTCTGACAAGGTAAAACCAACCTGTCATGAATCAGCATTCTCAGTTCAGAAATGGAGACATGAAGGAGATTTCTGTATGGGTTTAACATCCCTGATTATTATATTATATTATATTATATCTGGTAAAATGTAAGACCATAGCCATACATATTAGAGGCCTAATTACTGTAGCTGATGTAGTTGTTCTGTATTGAACGTGACCTGAAGTCAGCTGGCCACTATACTGGTGCTCCAGTTTTGTGCTGTAAAATGAATGAATGTCTAGAGATAATTTCAGCACAGTTTCAGATATGACTGTGTAATACAGATGAAGCATTTTCCTGCAACCCAAACCAATTTCATGTGTATGTATCCATGTTAAACTGATTATTTTTCCTTTGTTGGTTCATGCCTCTAGTATTACTACACACATTTCATTGGTGTCAGCCACTTAAAGGCCAGGATTTTCCCCCTGTAGTATAATAATAATAATAATAATAATAATAATAATAATAATAATAATAATAATTTCATCTCTTTCAATCCCTAACTATCAAAAACTTAAACCCATTTTATTTAAAAAAAATGTCATCAAAGAAGAAAAATCTTTAATGATTTTGATTTCATACTGTTTGTAAAAACTAATCGGTAACTTGGGGTACATGCAGTACTCAAAGAATCAATAACGAAACAAGTGAGCAAGCCAGTTTTTTTTTCCCCATGCAAACACGCTTGCTATGTTACAAGTAAGCAGCTACTTTTATAGCCAGACTGAATTTATGTATAGCTACAGGTCTAGCAGTTTCGAAAGGTATATATTAGGACAAATCAGATATTGTTCTTTGCCCTTATTTCATTTATAGTCTCTAAGACACTACATAGAGTTTCTTTTTCTAGAAACAGATTTAAGTTACGTTACCCTTTTCAATACTTCTGGAGATGATGTGCCACTTGAGAAGGGGCTTCCCTCTTGATGCGTACTCTGTCGCCTATTTAAGGCTCTAATATGAAGATTGATTTTTTTAAAAATCCGGTTTTGTCTGTTGTACTGTGTCTATTTTTAATAACTGATCTCCATCACTTGGGTTCTCTCAGGTCATCAGTGTGCCAGATGGAGATTTCTTTTTTGACTTTGTTAGACACCTCACTGACTGGATCAAAAAAGCCAGACCTGTTAAAGATGGTAATTATAATTCTTATTAATTGATCATTATAATATCGAACCCATTGTTGCCTGTGTGTGATATGCTGTTTGTGTTATAGTTATAGTGCCTTCCCTGACGTATCAGGTCTATTTTATGAAGAAACTGTGGACTAACACTGTGCCAGGCAAAGACTCAATGGCTGACTCCATCTTCCACTACTACCAGGTACAAATATATTATATACAGTATATTATACTACAGCAATGTTGAATTCTCAAATCTCATTGTTCTGAAGGTGTTGATGAATTTTCTACAACAGCAGCTCTGACAGTAATGCAGCTGCAAAATAGGGGTTTACATTAATGTGCTCAGTCTTATATGGTATCTTTTCAATAACAATAACTCATACACAGGGACTTGTCTAGTGGACGCTCTACATAATTTAAGCCTAACAATAAATGAATTACAAATATGTTGTTATTTAACAAAGACAAATATCCAGTATAAACTTAGATATAATGTTTGCCTGACAGGAAATTTATTTAACATTCATGAAAGGAGACTACAGTGTCAGTGTCAGTGTCAGGGAAAGTCTTCAGGACAAAAGACGTTCCTGAGTAAAAAGCCATGTTTTTCTGTCTTACTAACTTCAAGAGAAAGTGATGGAATGACTGGTTGTTGCTGCTATAATGTAAGTGATAACGGGATGACATATTGTTCTTTAGTTAATTAAAAAAAATTTATTATCTGTAATTTGCTATTAGGTTACAATGAATAAAACACTTCATGATGTGCTGTTACAGGAAATAATCAACTTACAACAGTAACTCCATTTCTCATCAGGCAGCATTACAGCATTCCATCACTGATAGCCAATGAGTGATGGCCTACTGTTACCACCCTCATTTTACCCAAAGACCAAGATAAATGATGCTGAACTCATCTTAATCCGGTTGCCAGAAACACCAAAGCTCAATCTTAATAACACAGAATCTCATGCATGATTTGCAGCAGGACTTCATGGGTCATTTTTCCAAAATTGAAAGGGGGCCAAGCATTTAGATCTTTGGGACATTTTTTGGCTCCCAGAAGACATACATATTTTCTGTACTTAATTGATGCTATAATATTAGCCATCAGACCAGGAAAACACACAACATCCCCACAATTTTATCCTCATTAAGAAATCCAGATGTGATGAATATGCAAATTTAGAAATGCCCCCAACCTTACAAGTCCCACTCCTGTCTCCTGTCCTCCTTAATACTAATACTGATTTTTTTTTTTCCAATGAAATTTTAAGCTCACTGTTTTCTAAATCACAGTAAATTTTACACTGACGAATGTCCACCCGAAGAAAACGGGGGTCGTGTAAAAAGGAGAATAAACGGATTTGTCATCCATATTTGTTCAAAGATTGTCTGCTATCTCGGTATAATAAAGTACAATAAGCTAAATTAACAAGGCTTTTAACAACTTTAAAGGATCGAAGGATTTCCTACATTTATGCTGTTTGTTTGTTTAAAAAAATGCTTTGTGTACTTGTTCGTTTTTATGCCTGGTGTAGGAGCTGCCTAAATACCTGCGAGGATACCACAAGTGTTCTCATGAAGAGGCCTTCCAGCTCGCAGCTCTGATTTACCGGGTAATGTTTGAAGAGGACAAATCGCAGTTTATCCACCTCCCAAAGATGCTGAAAGAGTTTGTCCCTCAGGATCTGATCAAACAGCTGTCACCTGATGACTGGAAACGGGTGAGGGAGAAAAAGACATGCCACACACGGTGGAGAGACAAATATACTGAAATACTAATACCAATATGTTATTTTTTTTATGACATATATGAAAATAATATCAATATAATTTTTTTACATTACACCCATTGTAGTATGCACGTTTGTTAGCATTTCTATGGTAGGCGTGCTACTCCAGTAGTTACGGTAAAGTTAATTTGAAGGTTTTCTACTTTTAGCTTGGTGCTACTGCAATATCCTGTAGCAGCTATAGCGTAAATGAATTGCTGCAGTCACTGGACAAACTAAAGCTTCTTATAAAGTAATTTACTAGGTTTGTTCATTAAGGATTGATGTGTAACAGGTGTAAAGTACCTAAATCATTGTACGTGGTTGCTAAGTCGTGTCTAATACTCCAGGGCAACCTTTTCAACCTTGAAAATACATGACTAATTACTTGACTAATCTCCTTTTCTCTACAGTCCATTGTGACGTGCTTCAACCAGCATGCTGGGAAAAGTCAGGAAGAAGCCAAACTCATGTTCCTGAGAATCATCTTCAAGTGGCCCACTTTCGGATCAGCCTTTTTCGAAGTCAAAGTAATGTTTTTCAGCATACAATAAAGAGTGTGCATATATACATATATATCTTTTTGTCTTTATGACTTAGTGCCATAACAGTGAAATAAAAATAGAAATACTGAATAGAAAAATAATAGATATTAACCCTCTGGTGATTTTTTTTTACCTCATTTATTCTTGTTTCATAGCAAACCACAGACCCAAATCTACCAGTGTTCCTGCTGATAGCAATCAACAAACATGGCGTTAGTATGATTGACCCAACAACAAAGGTAAAGCAAAGACAATGCACTTGATTGCTAATGTAGCTAACAAGTACTGGAAATCTATCTAACCCACAATCTTAATATGCTTTGTACGGCATCATTAAACCGCATAATGTTATTTTACGCATTTTATACTGAAAATATTGTGTATATTCTGATGTTGACCTCGACATAATAGCTAACATATGGAAGGTCGAAAAGTCATTCTCAGGTCCTACACTTTATTATGGTCTGAGAACTAAGGAACTAAGTGATAATGGCTGCACAATTTGGCTGCCACTTCTACTTGACATTTTGATCACATGAACATGTTTTGCTCATGTCTATAGATTACATTAATTCACACCATGTCCTAAACCACACCAGCAAGTCTGCGACATGTGATTTCCGTCAATAAGACTGTTTTCTAAAAATCATCTGCAGGAAATGAACAATCGAAACAATCTGAGAAGCAAGGAGGGAAAATAAAGAAGCAAACAAGACAACCAAACATGCCATGTCTGACTGAATAAAATATTTGCGACAAGTGGAAATTCGTTTCAATTTGATTCTTTTTCACTGAATATTTCCTTTCATCTGATATCATTCACTCTCTGCTCTTCACAGGATATCTTAATGACGCACCCCTTCACCAAAATCTCTAACTGGAGCAGCGGGAACACCTACTTTCATATCACCATCGGCAACCTGATGAGAGGCAGTAAACTGCTCTGTGAGACGCCGCTGGTGAGTCAGAAAGACATAAACAATGCTGTCGTCCAAGGCACTGCATGTGAGACACTCCAATCAAACCTCACTACACATATTACACAACATTCAGCTGTGTGTTCCTCTGTCTGATCACAGGGCTACAAAATGGATGACCTGCTGACATCTTACATCAGTCAGATGATGAGCACCATGACCAAACAGCGCAGTTCCCGTGGAAACAGCAACTAGCCAGCATCACGAACAAAGAGCCACGATGAAAATGCCTTTTGACAAGTTAGACAATTTGACTTTTATATATAAAAATAGGGACAAACAACACTAAAGTAAAAAAGAATTAACAAACCCGGCCCAGAGACCCCACTGCAGCACGTAAAATCATGAAACAGCTAGAATCAATAAGGTCAATAGCAATTTTAATATTTACTAATTAATATAATTATCATTTATAAATAATATTAGTGTACATAGCTTGTATATAACGAATAGATAATACTATTAATTATTGGCTGTTTGTTAAATATGCATTTACATATAATTAATAAGAATGTATTAGTAAGTTAAATCAATAAAGTAAATATTTAAATTATTACTTTTATTCATTTTAATAGTTAGAATATTAATAATTAATAAGTTCTTTCATTTTTTTAACCTCAAGTTATGTCATTATATCTGCAAATAATAATAATAATTAAATTTTTAAATAATACTCCAAAAATATGAAAAAATACCAGACGTATTATAAACCAGAAGTTATAATGTGATATTTTTACATTAACATAGGTCCCATTCACAAAAAACTATGTTACTATCGATATCTACAAAATGCAGTGGACCATCAACACAGTCACCTTAATCTCCATCCCCTCTCTGTTGCTTCTACTCAATTCAACAAAAGAAAGGGACTGCAGCTGGTCTGCTATTATATTTGTGTGATGAACCATTCTGAGCACAGCAACAACACCAACATAAGTCCTGGTGCCACACAGTGGTTGTTTTATGGTGGTCATATCCAGTGAGGGACAGGACAGATGGGGGTTTCTAACCCTGACTGGCAACAGTTATTACTGTACGTGTAAAAAGTGCAATAATGTGGCCAATGTGTGTACATACAACATAGGTGTACTTAATAAGGTAACAACTGAGTGTTTAAATTGCTTCTACTGAGCTGGGCACCAGTAAGTAGTAGGGTTTTCACAAAAATAATTACCTCAATAGGTCCCAATAAGTATCGCCAATGTAGTGAAGTTTTACGACTAAGTTTACGTAGATGAGGATCTACAGGTCCATTTATTTTTTACTTGACAATGTTCCTTACTCCAGTCATTCTCAGCTCTTTTAGGTTTGCCTGTGACTCCACCATCACACCTCCTCTATCTTTTGACCGTATAATCCGCTGCTGTTGTAAACATGACACTGCTTTCTCTGCTGCTAATCCTAGCATGCGCCTAACTTTAACATACACAATGGCTAGCAAAGACACAGAACAACATGACATTGCTGACCAGAACTAAACCCAGTGGTGGAAAGAGTACAAAACACACTGGCTTGAGTGAAAGTAGCACTGTAGTAATGAGTCACTGAGTAAAATTAAGCTAGTGAAGTGGTCTGGTGAAAAACTACTTGAGGAATTACAAACTAAAGCAAATACAACTTATTTTTGGACGTGCCTGTAAATGACACAACTTGTCTGAAAATGTTGTATATCATGCATTTATCAGCTATGCTCAATTATCAACAGTATATAAAGAAAGGCAACATTAGCTGGCTAGCTAACTTGCCCAAATGCTGTAGGGGTTTCAGTATCTTGCTGTGTTCGTTAGCTAGCTAGCTTATGTTAATTCATATATATTTCAAGCTACATAGTTAGCTATCTAACAAAGATGTTCGTTTCACATTATCCTGAGCATTATGTATAGGCAGTAGCAGCACTTAGATACAGTAACACAACAGGAAAATGCTGAAGTAACATTGTTTTATACAGAGCTTTCATACTGTGAAATATCGAAAGATCTGGCTAGCTAGTCTAGCTCACAGGTTGGATGCTAAGCTGTGAAATGCTGATATCTCCATCGAATCCAAGAAAAACTCCCTGAGACCATAATGCATTTGAGTTTAATGCTTTTTTTAATTATTATTATTTGTAACAGCAATCAGAAATACATGTACCAAATTTGAATATTTTATTTTTTAAAAACTCAAGTAGAAGTAAAAGTGCTATAATTTAATTATCCTCAAGAAAAGTACCATTACAGTGGTCCATGTACTATAACATCTAGAGTATGTGTAGTTCATTACCACCTGCACACAACCTTTCCTTTTTTAACATATACTGTAAAGTTTTTTTTTTTTAATAGAAAGCTATTCACTGAACTATCTTTCTAAGTAAGAAGAACAATTAGCGGTAATCTAGAAAAAACAAAGGAAGAAAGAAAGGAAAACCGAAAACAATATATCCAGATTCCAACACGTCTCTGAAGTTAACAGATGTTTCTTTTAACGATCCCAACCA
Source organism: Pangasius macronema (assembly GCA_037577455.1). NCBI lineage: Eukaryota > Metazoa > Chordata > Actinopteri > Siluriformes > Pangasiidae > Pangasius > Pangasius macronema. The sequence goes on along the minus strand of CM074959.1, from coordinate 9,085,055 downwards.
GCTGGTAGGTTTTTAAATGTTTGACTGATACCGTGAACCCGTGATATTTTTAGACTAGCTTCTCATACCGTCACACCTCTACTGCTCAGGAAGCGTACGTGCAGAGGTGCAGCACGCGCGCTCTCAGTGACGTAAACGGCGCGTGCTTTAAAGATGGCGGCGTCTGTGGGTGTCGGAAGTAACGTTAGTGTGTTTATTAGCACTCAGCTAAAGTCTAAAGTTTAGAAAATTGTTTCGACTCGTTAGAACGGATTACCGCTCACACTGATAAATCGCACCAGGACCTTTCAAGGAGGATGTCATAAAAAAGGAGCTAGTTTAGAGGTGGGAGAGGGTTTGCTAGCCGGCTAGCAGTAAACAGGCTGCGTCTAACCCCGCCCACTGCTGTAACCTTACGCTGTTTATTTGCATGCTGGTTTTAAGTGCGTATAGTTTTCATTAGTTTGTGGTTTTGGATGTCACCTAGTCTCCGGCGCTAGTAAGGCTAACAGCTAGTTAGCTGAACTTTTCCTAATGACAGCTAGCTGGTTAGTTTAGCGTAACTGACAGGTGCATATGTGACCTTTGTTGTGGTTACTACTGTACTTCCGAGCGAACTGACCAGAACTTTTCTGGCGCTGAAAGTTATTGCGCTTTAGGAACTGGGGAGCACTTTTAATAATTTCTGATTTAAAGACTACTTTGCTAGCTTGGGAATGCTTCTGTAGAACTTTTAGCTAGCTAGTTAGCAAGCTAGTAAGCTATCTAGACTGACAGGTGGGTAGCTGTCTTCTTTTAATAGCTACTAGACCTTTCACAAAGCTAGGTTAGATTATATACCACAGTTCCACCAACACCCCGTGTTTGTTATCACATTTCATAAAGGTATCGACTTTCAAGACAATTAGACATAGTATACGCATTGAAGAACTCCTATTTTACTACCCAAGTTAACTTTTTCTAGTTAAGGCTAGTTTTGCATTATTCAACTACTCCTGGGTTATTCAGTCCATCAGCATCTGGATAACGAGAAGCTTCAAGCGTCGAATGACCAAACAGATCTGAGGCCCTAATACTTTAATGCACAGGGAGAGGTTTTTTTTTTGCGTGGACACCTTTTGTGGGCAGCTGTGTCCTTTTATAGACAGTAATTGGACCTAATATAATATATGGACAGTCCCACCATCCCTCTTTAATATCGTAGAAAGCATTTGTTTTGAGATATTTCACCAGCAGACCATTCTGGTAATTCTACCGTTTGGGATGTGTGTGTGATCAGAAGAGACTAGGTTCCTGCATTATTCTACTTATCAGCATCTGGATACAAGAAGTCTTCAAGCAGATTTTCACTCCCTGACAGGTTAATGCACTGGCACAGTTTTCCACCCAGGGAGTTTTCGTTTCCTAGGGTCTCTTTGCGCTCGTTATCTACTCAGGTCCCCTACGATCCTCCCCATCTTTCTCCCGTTTACGGTACATTTGGACAGAGCCACTAGAGTTGCAAACTTTTGTCAGTAGAATGACACTCGGTACTTTAAGGACATTTCTCTGCTGTCGAAATCCAGTCGTGGCGGTTATCAGTGGGAGCGGTCGCCTGTATTTCCATCAGACCGGTGTGTGTAAAGGGGCTTTACAGGCTGACAGTGGTTTCAAACCTTCAAAAGTTGCAGTGGTGACTAAAACGACGCGGTATGAATTCGAGCAGCAGAGGTATCTCTGCGCTGGACTGTCAGAAGAGGATCTCAAACAGCTGGTAAGCAATCTCTTATCTCACGAATAATCCGGACAAAAATTGTCCTGAAAAAAAAGGGTACTGTAACCCATGATTACCTGATCTGCAGTATGCTTCTCTTTTGCATGCAGCTCACCCAGAAGTAAAGCTCTAGCATTTTAAAATCCGATTAACCCCCCAAAAATTGCATTTAAAGATTCAATTCTGACTGGCGGACATTATCTTTATCTTTATATAAACGGAATTGATTAGGCTTATGTTTGTTTTGATAGCTATCCAGGAACTTAATCAATGTGTGACATTCACTGTGTGAGGACAGACTTGACTTTTTACCTCACACAGTGAGCACAGGCGGACTTTATCTCACTCTTTACCTGTGTGTTTGTTAAGCTGCTTCCTTGCACTAAATGATCTTTGCAGAAAGATAGCATAGACAAGGTTAGAAAGTAAATGAAAACGCTTTCACATTGTTTTCGTGAAAATATTTATGGTTTCTTAAAGTTGAGGTGTCAGAGTATGTTCGGATTTTTTTTTGTTTGTTTGTTTGTTTTTCCAGAATTCAGCCACAGTGGCATCCAACAGGTTTTTTTTTCCCCACAGATTCATGTACAGAATAGTGTCACTGAGCCAAGCAACGTCTTCTGCAGCGAGTGTGATTAAGACATGCACTTCCCACAGTCTGTCTTTCTTCATAGCTACATAAGCCTCATATCTCCAGTATAAATCATGTCTTAGCCGATCAGTTGCATTTGGGAGGGGAATAGTTTTTGCATGAGTCTTTTTTACATTAAATTCAGCCTGAAGCAAAACAGACATTTAAAAACCTCATTCCAGGCCTTGGAAGGTTTCTGTTCCGCTACACCGTGAGCAACATGACCCTACTTGTAATGACAGTATATCCTGTCTTCTATATATATTCTGTGCATACTTTATTTTAATTTTGTGTACTGTAACTCCAGCTTGCCCTGAAGGGATCCAGTTACAGTGGACTTCTGGAAAGGCACAACATACACACACACAATGTTAAACACATCGTGGACAATCTGCAGTAAGTGCTGGATATTACAGTATATAAAACCAGAAGGCATTAATGACGATGCATTAATATTGTCTAATGAAAAGATTTTTTTAATTGCCTGCTTGTAAATATCTTTAGAAAACAAGGCATGGAGGTCCGTGTGGTTAAAAGAGGAGAGTATGATGAAGACACGGTCAGATGGGCAGACGCTATTGTGTCTGCTGGAGGTAAGTTGGTTNAAAAAAAAGGAAATAAACATGCCACTGTGGCACAGCAACACACCCATGCAGTCATTTCTCCTTTACAGCAGCACTTGGACCTCCAGGCAGTTTCATGTTCTCTTTCTCCACTTTAGGTGATGGCACCATGCTGCTGGTCGCCAGTAAAGTGTTTGATAAGAACAAACCTGTAATAGGAGTCAACACTGATCCAGAACGGTAAACAAACGGAGATTTACACATATTGGGCCTCATTTATCAATGTTTTAGTAAGGTTTTGCGTAATGGTGTCATAGGGCAAACAGATTTTTCACGGCACAGCCGATTCACAGTTAGTGACATCGACAAACCTCTAAAAAGTAAAGCTCACAGAGAGCTGAAAACAAACTGACTAAACTGTGAAAGAGCTCCCCCTAATTATGGTATGCGCTAAACCTTCCAGTAATGCAGCTCAGCCACTGCAGCACGTTGGCTACAGCTGACACACAGTAACTCTTCCTCCTTTTATAGGCCAGAATTACTTTTGTCATAATTGCATTATTCTTATTCTTATTATTCAAATTACAAATAAATTTGTTCACATCCAGCTTGATAAATATTTTAGTAGATTTTTTTTAAATGTGTGACATGCTTTCTGTTTGTAAATGAAGGTCCGAGGGCCATCTGTGCTTGCCTGTACGCTATACACATGCATTCTCTGAAGCATTACGAAAACTTAAGAAGGGAGATTTCAGGTGAGTCTCATATTATATTTACTGTTTATTTTCATTCTCTTGGCTGAGTGGAACTGTGCTTATTATTTTTTGTCCCATTATCTTGAGATTATTACTTGTTTTTTCCTGGGAGCTTGATACATACATACATACATATACAGACAGACAAAAGTATATTTCTTTAACTGTTTAGCCAATTAAAGACAGTAGATAGGTTAGATAACTTTATTGTAATTAAGTTTATTGTCTATTTCTGGAAAATCGCCTTTGGCTTCACAATGGTTGAAACACACACATGACATGAATCATTAATCTGAACATACATAAAACATGAAGGAGCTTTGACCTCGTGTTATGAAGTGCAGTGAGTGAACAGGTATTGGTGTAATCTGTTATATACCTGTGGAGTAAATACATGCAGAAATCACTCGGGTCTGTCTGTCCCAGGTGGCAGTGGCGTCAGCGGATCCGCATGCACTTGGAGGGCACGGGGATCAACCCCACTCCAGTGGATCTGCACGAGCAGCAGCTGAGTCTAGAGCAACACAACAAAGCCCACCGCATCACCACCAACTCCCAGCACAGTAAGACCTCCTAACGCAACCCATTTTCCCCTCCGTGTTCTCTCACTTCACTGCTCAACACTCTTTCTCCACTGTCTTTATTTAGGAACGATTTCACAACAGTGAGCTCCGAAATTATTTGCACAGTTTGTTCCCTTTGTTTTCAGCCAAAATGTCGTAATCATTCTAAACTTAATAAAACGTGTTTTTAATAAGATAAAGTGCTTTTAGTAAATGACTAGTGAAGACACAGACTAGTCAGAATGCTAAAACTCGTCTCTGCAGTGGTTTGGCCATAATGTTTTTGGGAAGTGCAACCCCAAAGCTTCACTTCAAGCAACATGTTGCTTAATAAAGAGAAATCGTATAGACTTCGAACCTAATTTTGGATGACTTTAAGAGAACCAAATATTTGGAAGAAACTTTTCTTCTTACTTCTTACAATTTCAGAATACAGCACTAGACTAAAGCAGTACCTGTTTCACTACTCCAATGCTTTTTGAACAGCTTGACTCAGGCTCCAGTACTATTCAGTCTGAAACATCATATTAACATTAAATGAATGAATGTCTTCAGGCCACAATTTTTTTGTGTGTGTGACTGCAATATTTAAAAATAACTTCCTTATTAAGCATAAAGTTCGTCTGTCCAAACCTATTGTGAAAGCCAGCCGTCTGCAGTTTGTCTTCGGCTGTCAGTGTCTGTGGTCATGAGTCGATTTCTAAAGAATTCCCAGACAAAAGAGCAACAGAAATGCGAGCGTAAATGTGCTGAGAGCTGTTGTTGTTTTGCTGACAGGAAGAGCACATGAAACCTACACATCACCATACCTACTTCCTGTCCGAGGACTCAATGAAATCTTCATCGGAGAGTCCCTCTCCTCCAGGTAACCGAACTGTCCGTAGCACGCCACTTTAAAGGAGAACTCCACCCTGAAACACATTAAATATGTTTACACTGAATACACTATATGGCCAAAAGTATTTGGACACCTGAAAATTACACTCAGATATGTTGTTGAATGTTCCATAGCAAAACCATGGGCACTAATAAAGCCCCCCTTTGCTGCTATAACAGGCTCTACTCTTTTGGGAAGGCTTTCCACTCCATTTTGGTGCATGGATGTGGGGATTTGTGCTCATTCAGCCACAAGAACCTTATTGTGTCTGGGTCCTAATGTCGGCCAAGAAGGCCTAGCATGCAGTTCGGCGTTCCAGTTCATCCCAAAGGTGTTGCGGGGTTTACATTTACATTTACATGAAATTTGGCAGACGCCCTTATCCAGAGCGACTTACAATTATCTCATTTTATACAACTGAGCAGTTGAGGTTTAAGGGCCTTGCTCAAGGGCCCAGCAGTGGCAGCTTGGCGGCGCTGGGATTTGAACTCTCAACCTTCCTATCAGGAGTCAAACATCTTAACCAATGAGCTACCAGAGCAGGTCAGGGCTCTGTGCAGGCCACTCAAGTTCTTCCACATCAGGCTTAACAAACCATGTCTTCATGGGCTGTGCTTTACACACAGAGACATTGTCATGCTGGAGCAGGTTTGGGCCTCTTGGTTCTAGTGAAGGGAAATTGTAACGCTACAGCATACAGACACATCCTAGACAATTGTGCGCTTTCAACTTTGTAACACCAGTTTTCTGGAAGGCTCATGTACGAGTGTGATGGTCAAATGTCTACAAACCTCTGGCCATGTAGTGTATTTGTGATGTGCATAGCGATTCTGGTGGTATCCAGAAACACAGACCTTTGGTTGGTGTTGTATTTTTTGTTATTCCTGTGAGAAGTTCAGGTTGTGTGCAGTACTGATGTCACAAGGGGGCAGGTGCTTAACCAGAAAAATTACTGTCTAAGAAACAATGGATAATGGTCAGGTTTCACTGTTAGCTCCAGAAAAACTCAATGTCATGTAATCCAATGCAGCATTTGTAGAGATGCAAAAGTTCCAGAATGCATTGCAGCATTGCAGCACAGTTGCGCCGAGCAGACAGAGACTCTGTTTGGCTAGTGATTTATGAGCTAAAGCCCTAAAGCTAATTAGAGATGAAGCAAGGGCTAAATCCCAGTGCACCACTGTGGGTAGGTAGTTGAAAGACATTGTGATTAATGTAGGAAATCACTAACCGAAGGGAAAATACAACGGAATATTACAACAACAACAAAAAAAAAAATCTTGGATGCCATTGAAGATCATATATTCTATGTAATGATTAATATGCTAGTTATTCAGGGTGGATTTCTTCCTTTAACCCTTTCAGCTGTTTTCTCCTTGGCCATTAAGCATGTTGTGTCATCAACCCGTCTTCGTACTCACTCCATCCGCCCTCGCCCATTTCCCCTCATTTGTGGATCTCTGTCTGCCACAGGGTGAAGTATAAATCCTTCAAACCCCATCTTACCCTCTCGCTCCATAGGGCTTCCTACTATGAGATCTCCATCGATGATGGACCATGGGAGAAGCAGAAGAGCTCAGGACTTAGCGTTTGCACTGGAACTGGATCCAAAGCCTGGTATACGAGAGCGTCTTCTTCCTGATTTTAATCACTCGTCTTAAATATCCTGGTGACTCATTATATTTTTATGTGCAGGTCTTATAATATTAATAAACTTGTAGAGCAGACTGTGGAGGACATCCTTCGAATCGGTAAGGACAGAATAAAACATTTACAAACACTTTTTTTTTTTTTTTTAGTTAATCCAGCTATTAATGTGAGAGCTTGACTATTTTTCTTCATATTCTGGTGTTTAGTTGGTTTCAGTAGATGACCTGAGCGAAACTAGCTGGTCAGGATAGTAAAGTGTTCGAAGTAATTAAAGTAGGAAAGAAATCAAAAGCTAAAATATGGCGAAATGCATGACAAAGTCTGTTAACTGTGCACGTTGGACAACAACCAGGCGTTGAGAAATCTGAACAGGAAATGACACACGTGATATAGTCAGGTCCTGTGGGGTACACTTAACAAAGGATGCTTCTGAGAATTCACCCTCCATGAGCAAATATTATGTTTCAATATGTTTCAATATGTTTCATAGGCAAAGGAAAAACTGGTTTGGATATTCCAATAAACCAGGAAGTCGTCAGAAGCGGTGAGTGCTGCTTAACTTCGTCTTCTCAGAAAATGTTCTTTTTTTTTGTTTGTTTGTTTTGTTTTGTTTTTCTTCATGGCCTGGATATTTCATCAGTCTCATGATTGTCATGTTTTGGGATGTGTTTAGTGACTGAGGCTTACAATGAGGCTCTCGTATTCAGTCCAGAGGAGAACCGAGTTTTCTTCAGTGTCCGAGAGCCCATCGTCAACAGAGTGTTTTCCAACAGCCGCCAAAGAGGATTTGCGAGCAAGTGAGTATTGAGGGCGGGGCTTATAGTCTCAGGTTTGCTTTCACAGTAGGCGTGTGAGATGAGAAAAATAATCAACAATGGAGTTATTCAACACTTGCATTAATGCATCATTTTGATCCGTTTACTTTAATGATGCAGAGAAACATGTTTGTTCCCGTTCTCACTAACATTATATCAGCTATAAACCGTCGTTCCCATACCAGCCTTTTTTTTTCTTTCCATAAATGTTAGATAAACATCTATTCACACAAAACTTCACCATATCACTTTTGTAATCCGTTTCTGTAGAGTGCCCACCATACTACGACAGAAACGATGACCGAGCGAATGCATTAATATATGCCTGATGTGGTGATTTTGTTAAAGCCACCTTTTGTAGATGTTCATGTTTAATCTCTGCCGTGTTGCTTTAAGGGTGTGTGTCCGCTCGAGGTGCTGGGACGCCTGCATGGTGGTGGATGGAGGAACATCCTTCGAGTTCAATGATGGTGCTATTGCCACTATCAGCTTACACGAGGAGGACCTGCTGAAAACGGTTCTGCTTGATGATTGAACTCGTGAACGTAGGTTATTATTGGAACTGCATCATCAATCCTGGACTGGAAATGATCACTAACGTAAGGTCATAAACGGGTTACCTTGACAACCTGAAGCCTCATCATCTGTTCTAGATGAGGCTGAAATGAACTTGTACTTTTATGGTTTTACAGGTAGGATAAGAATCTTTCTGAGGTGTTGATATGAAATATTGTTGGCTGCCCCAGATGGAAATTTATGTATGTTTTTTTTCAGTAAGAATTCTCTATGGGATTTTAGCCCAGACACAATGCCATGCTTTTTGTTGCCATTATTCTCAACTATTAAGAAGAAATCTCTCCAAGTCTGTAAGTTGTTTGCATCTTTGGATCACTGCCAGGCAAATGTGAATACAATCAGGAGAACATCAGGGGTGTGTGATTATGGTGATAAGCTTGCAGTTACTTGATTCTCATGGTACATGACGCATATTACAAAATGTAATGCCAAGCATACAGTATAGCCACAATGAATCATTTTTATTCCATAATAACAGTGTGTAAAGAAAAAAATTTTACTGTCCAGTCAACCCATTTTTGATCTGCTCTAAAATAGAAGCCAATTAGTAAACTAAAGTGACTGTGCTAAGTACTAAATATGAATAAATGAACGCAGTGAACGTGTGCACACGTGAGCACTCCACCGGGCCTGAAGCACTCCCGTGTTAACGAGCACGAGCATTTTTATTTTTGTTTTGGTTGTTTTTTTCTGCAGGCTTCATGTCTCTGATCATTGGCGTTACAGTAAAAACTTTAAAAAGTTTTTCTTGGATCCTGTCAGATCCCAGTCCCGATAGACAGCTCTAGTTTTCTTTTCCAATTGCTCAGTCAGAAAAGTGCATCATAGAAAAATTTATTGCACTTACCCGGATGTACTGAAATAAGACATTCAGCTTTGTAGTAGTTTATTTACACCCCTTAGTGCTCATGTGGTACTGAAGATAGTATTATATGAACCAAGAAGCCCATGTTATTGGCAGATAAGTATTACTTTGTATTGCTGCACTAAAATGTTCTATTTGGAAAGGAACGTGCCAAAATAAGTTTTGTATAGAAAAAGGACAACAGAGGAATGTCTATTTGTGTTGCTGGTTTCTTTATTAAAAAAAATAATAATAATAATGAAAACTTGTCTCATGTTGTCATTTCAGAAGGTGTGGACCCATAATCCCAAAACAACGATTGTGTACAAGTTCAACACCCACATTAGTCATAACAACTAACTAGTTGGGGAAGTGGTAGCTCAGTGGTTAGGACGTTGGGCTGCTGATCGGAAGGTCATGAGTTCAATCCCCAGCACCGCCAAGCTGGCACTGCTGGGCCCTTGAGCAAGGCCCTTAACCCTCAACTGCTCAGTTGTATAAAAAAGATAAATGTAAGTCGCTCTGGATAAGGGAGTCTACCAAATGCCATGAATGTAAATGTAATAACCTATCCTGGCAGGTCTCCACTCCTACCCATATATTCATATTCACATACACGCTGTAACAGCTGCCTGTGGCATTACTGGTATTCAGACTCAGTTTCCTGACCACAGTGTAAAACCTGACACCATGTGCGAGCCAGTTCTTACACTGTTACCACAGTAACCTCAAGGACTCCCAATCACAGAGTACTCCTCATTTTTTTACCATAGAGAAGAGAACAAAATTATAGCGCAAAAATATTTATTTAAAATCAGTGAACATCCAAACACAAGTAAATATCCATAAAAATACATTGTCTATCCAAATTCTCAATAGAGAACTGATTCAAGTTTCCTCATGTTCATAATCAGTGGAAAAATACCAACCGATTTCAAGACTTCAGGTATTTTGGTCATAAAAACATTGTTTAAAGTAAAAAAAAAAAATAAAAAATAATAATGTGATGAATGTTGTTTACTCGAACAGAAAGGCCTGCTACAAAAGTAACAGACTAAAATAAACCAGGAAACATCTGGCAGATGTGTTGTACAGACTCGGCTCTTTTCTTATTATTTAAAAGTTACTAGTAATGAATATATGATGAAGGCAGTGCCATGTCAGACAGCGAGTTAACAAGTCTATTGCAACTGGTTTCCTGAAACAGCAACTTTACAGGGAAAAACACCTAATGGATAGTACTCACACATGCTTTCTCTTTGTCGTTACACAGTTTACAGAGTTTATTTCCCGGTTACGGAGAAGTGTTTCAGATTAGCCAAGTCGAGACATGAACTGAGGATCAGGGACCAGACTTGTGATTGTCAGGACAGACAGTTGCCCAGGAACTGGTAACTTTTTTCTTATTTTAAGGCAGTTGCTTTAACATGTGAACTGAACACTTATTCTTGCAGCAGACTCTTATTTTAATGCTGTAAGGTTTCATGTGCATAAAACAAACAAACTGTGTGCAGTGCACAAAGCAGTTAAGCGTGTAACAGGGATGCACCACACTGATACAGGATAGCAGTATTGGAACATGTTCTCCAATCTAATCCACTGATGCTGGATACATTCCTCTTCTTATGACACTCGTATATCATGGCTCTGATCAGAACGGTCATCTTTATAAGTGATGAATAAAATACGGGAAAAATAATCAGTGACGGAGTTAGTTACTATTCAGGAGTTGATGTTCTGTTTTCTAATAACAGCAAGAAATGTTTTATTCCTCTTATACCACAGCAATTCGCCAATGATTACAAATTTTCCCCCCCAAAAGAAGTCGTACTTTATCCATTTATCATTACATTTAAGTTAGGAATGTCCGCAAAACAAGTTAGTTATAGCAGCTTTAAGCAGTCTCTCTCTCTCTCTCTCTCTCTCATGAAATTGGAAATTGTCATGTTACCAATAAATTGGAAACATTAAAAAAAAAAAAAAAAAAAAGAAGCTCTTAACAGCAACAGATTTTTTTGAGAACGAGAAGTCTTCTAAATCAGTCGTAGGACCAGTTATGCCCTCTCCGACTCCTGAACACAGATGGACGCAGCATTGTCAGGGTTTTAACCCTTAACCTCCTGATGATGGAGTACAACCTTTAGGCCATTGTATCACTCAGAAGCCCAGCAGTACCTTTCAGTCTGGGTCAATACTACAAATACTGATTCTGCATTGTCTGGGTGCATCCCTATGATTCACTAGTTTATTAAAAGGAGGGTCTGGAACAAACAAACAGAACATGATAATAACACATCTAGTTTAAAACTACTGAACTTTCAAAACAAACCATTATCATAAACGTTAAAGCACTAGAAGTCATTCACAGTTAGGCTGATCCTTTGAAAAGATCTAAAATTATTGAAAGTTCAGTATTTGCACTTCTTTTTTCCTAAAACACTTGAAAAGGAATAAAAACCAACGTTGCAGTGGAGCTCCTGGACCCTGCTGAAGCTGTAGTCATTGCTAGTGGTAACAAAAAGCATGTGAAATAAACTCGCGTTCTTTGCTCACAGAAACAAGCTGTAAACCCGCTGAAAGTGCAAAAGTGTTGATACACATCTACAGTCCATACACAATCAACGTGAATGCCGAGGACATCCGTTTCTGACGAGCGAGACGCGATTTATACAACATGCTAGCTGATATCGCCGTGACAACCGTGACTTCACAAGGTTACCACATTATCACTTAAACCTATTCGTTATTTAAAACATCCTAAAAGTCACCTCTTGTTTCGCTCCTAGCTCAGACTGTGCTGGAGCGCCGGTTAGGGTTTATACACTAGGCGACAGTGCATACCCCACAGCGTGCGGTCTTTCCGTGTGGCCGCGGTGGGACGAGCCACGCCCGAGAACGGCCGGGTGTTGATCTGTATCCGCGGCAACCCTTTACTCAGGATGGGCAGGGAGCTGTCCTGTATCAGACCAAACACCTCCAGGGTCTGCAGAGTCACAAACTTCTCAAACTCTCTAGAAACCAAAGACAGCAAAAAAAAGCCATTTAACAGTGCAAAGAGGGAAAAAAGCCCAGTGTTAAAAATAAATAAAAACTAGTTTGTGCAGAGTTATTATTATTATTATTAACTAAATAAAAATTCACCCTTCTTCTGAAAATGTGATTAACTATAAGGACATATTCCTCAGTGAATTAAAATGACAAATGTCAGAAAGGTTGATTGGATGAAGGAAAAACTCAATAATACGAAGGGATTTATACGCAGCGCTGCAAGACGAGAGATGAGAACGCACCAGCATAGCTGCATGCGCTGCTAGATAGACTCCAAACCTGTCTTTCCTGATCTTGTGCATACATGCTAACACCTTGTAGTTGGAGAAACATGCAGTCATACTACTAAATCTGTTTGGTAACATCAACAGTTATGTCTACAGTAACAGTTTTATCCCCTAAGAAAACCTGCTTTGTGTAGTCTACATCTTGTTAGGCGAATATGAGAACTGGCTAGTGAGAACTAGCATACCTGATGACCAGTTACTGAAATGAATTTACTTTTGAGTGTGTACAGTGTAATAAATGTGCTCAGTGTTATTAAATGCTCCAACTTCCAAAAAGTTAATCAACAATAAAACAATCCAGCACTTGGTTTTTGTTTTACATTCCAGTTTTATGAGATTTCAGACACAAAACACATCTTGTGTCTGATCGAGTAGATTTAGGGATCGACTGTAACCTTGAGCTGTAAACACTGTAGATTTCATTTTTGGCTGAACTAAATTCACATTAATAATACAGCCCCACTTGTACACCTGTGTGTGTGTGTGTGTGTGTGTGTGTGTGTGTGTGTGTGTGTGTGTGTGTGTGTGTGTCTTACATGAGGGCGGCTGGGTGAATCTGGTAGCAGCGGCTCAGCGCTAAATGTCTCAGTGAGGAGAGCTGCTGCAGGAAGGGGAAACTGTCTGTGGTCACAAGGACGCTGTCACTGTGAGAAGAACGTTAGAATGAATACATGACTGTGTAAAGAGCGCACTGTAAACCCCTTACCCCAGTTCACCTCTTACCTCAAATCCAAATGCGTGAGATTCGGACATCTTTCCACCAAAACCTTTAAATCTAAATAATGGAGAAAAAGAAGCGGACGTTATACCGAGGATAAACTCGAATCATAGCTTTTACAGGAGCTGCTAATGCTGCAGTGGCTCTGACAGTAGTACAGCTACAGATTTTTCTAATACACTATGGTTTCTATCGTAACAGCTTCCACAGAGACTTGTATGACAGACACGTACTGTATACAGTCAGACTTCTTACCTTCAATACAGTGGGGAAAAAGAAAGCCTGGTAAGGGAACGACTGTTTATAGCTGTTATAACGTAAGTGATAACAGGAACGGACTCGTTTCGCTGACTTTCCACAACATTAAATCAAACTCTAAAGGGACGTATGACTGTTTTTTTTTCTCTCAACACTACTGTTATAGGAAAATGATTAACTCTGGGGAGGTAACAGTAACTCCACTTCATGTCACTGATTATTTTCCTATAACAGCACACCCCAAGTGTTTTACTCTTTATATGAAATGTGTTTTACCAAAGCGTTATTGTATAGTGGCACACGAACAAATGCAGCAAACAGCAACAGGGAATGGTGCCACTTAACATACACAAAATAAGGTGATTTATTACAGATATGCTAATATCACAATTTAATAATCACAACGGTTCCAGACAGTTCATTTAATTCTTCAAACGCAAGTTAAAACTTGATTATAATACCTAGACTGGTTTATTTAAGAACGTGTGTGAATGTAGTGCACTCAGTTCAGCAACAGGTTCCAGTTAAAAGGCATACAGTATATTAAACATTACGCACCATTATAATGAACACTGTGCAGATTTTTTTTTTTTTTGTAGTATTAAATTTTGCTGTTTGCCAGTTCAGACTAACGTGATAAGAAAGAAAGTGGTGAGGTAAAGTCACATTACTGAGATTCAGCTATATATAAATGATGAGTTTTTCTTGAAGTCGCCATGTTTCTTACCATCCATGGTAAAGTTTTGTCTGTAGCCGCTGATGTTGAGCTGAGTGACGGTGGAGGGGACATGGTTAACGACAGCCTGAACATGATCACTGCTGAAGTCACACCAGCACACGTTCAGCTCCTCAAGCCTGGGACATACAGAACAGACGGGTAAGCAAAGAGACAGCAGGAACTTGTGCAGCCCTCTGTGTCATGCCCTTCTCCTCATGTGACACTCCAAATAATTACAACACCAGCGCTCTGAGTCTCAGATGATACTCGGTACTAGAGGTGCCATTTTTTAATAAATAAAACACAGCACAAATGCCTTAGCGCATAGTCAGTGGGTGAGATGGCTAATTATTTTATTTTTGTTTTAGATGTGCACCAAGCAACAGTAAGACAACGGTGCAGTGTGAGCACTATTTAATAATCAGCAGCTCTTCCAGTCTTTTTTCTATGAATTCTGTGAAATTACACATCAAAAGCACATCCCATGTCCTTTCCCTTTCAGTGAACTGGCTCTCCTGCCTGGCATTCATCAACACGTGATGCATCGTTACTGCCTGGTCAGGGTCAAGGTGGTTTAAATTACTACTATTTTGTGTATATTTTGGAAAGCAGAAGTAAATTATTAAAAATAATAATAATAATAAAATGCATTCCCACGATTTTGCTGAAATAATAACGATAATAATAATAAGAAAAAAGTGAAGTGTGACAGCTCGCTTATGGTCGCATCCCCTTAATCCCCGTGGAGCTCGCTTATGGTCGCATGCCCTTAATCCCCGTGGAGCTGCTTATGGTCGCATGCCCTTAATCCCCGTGGAGCTGCTTATGGTCGCATCCCCTCAATCCCCGTGGAGCTGCTTATGGTCGCATCCCCTCAATCCCCGTGGAGCTGCTTATGGTCGCATCCCCTCAATCCCCGTGGAGCTGCTTATGGTCGCATCCCCTCAATCCCCGTGGAGCTGCTTATGGTCGCATCCCCTCAATCCCCNCCCTTAATCCCCGTGGAGCTGCTTGTCTTACCTGGTGCAGGATTGAAGCATGTCAGTCAGAGAGTCAGCAGAGAATCCGGTACATCCGCACAGGTTCAGTCGCACCAGCTCCGTGTTCTCACTCAAAGATCTGCACAAACAGAATGAAACATGATGAGCTCACTTCATTTTAAGCAAGATTTTTTTAGCACGAGCATTTTGTTCAATCACACACACCGGAGGATGGCGTCAGAGAGCACGAGTCCCTCCACGCTGAGGTTCTGCAGCCGTCTGCAGCGCGACAGGATGTCCTCCAGCACAGACGTCTGCACGGTGCAGCTGGACAGGTCCAAATGCTGGACACGCAGGAGTCTGCAACACACTCGGTGTTTAGTGTCATTAAACCACAAATAACTCCAGTGTACATAACACACACACGTGCACAACTCACTGTGTGTTCTTAAAGCAGGGTTCGCCGATGCAGGAGTGTGGACAGCGCAGCCTCGACACCCCCGCTGTGAGCACCTGAGCCAGCTCGCCGTTCAGCTGAGCTTTTCCCACCAGGTCAGCACTGTGCCACAGTGACTCGTCAAACCTACACACACACACACACACACACACACACACAGAAATGATCTCTGTAAGTTTGTCACAACAGGACACTGCAGATCTGGGCATAAATACAATCAGATGGGTCAAAGAGTAGAAGGTTCATGCAAAAGTTTGTACCCCCTTGGTTTGTGTGTTAAAAAAAAAAAGTACATCTATATTACAGTTTACAACCCCAACACAGATCTGAAATAAAGAAATGAAATAAAATAAACAGGACATCTTGAAACAAATTGGAAGTTGGAAATTCAGAAATACAATCAATACATCTTTTCAGACAAATAATCTAAACATCCATTATTATGCAACAGGTAAAATGCAGGAAATGTCTCGATGGAGTCGTTTTAAAAAGTGAGGGTGTGCAAACTTTTGCTACAAGTAGTCCAGTCTGAGGGCTTTAGAGTTTTAGTCTGTCAAATACAGCAGCTTTCTACTCCAGAAATCCAAACTGAGAAATGAGAAAAGCTTGAAAAGAAAATGGTCAGGATGGAGCTTACGCCAGTCGGTGCCAGCGCTTGCAGACGCGGGACGTCCTGAGAAGGTCTTGCAGTGAGAGACAAGAGAAAATCCCCAACAGCAGCTCGTCTGGGAGAGTGTCCCAACACAGAACACCTGCAGATACACACGCACATCAACAAAGTTTTCACTTTGGCTAACAGTTTTCTAAATTGCCCACGAATGCATTCGACTACCTGCTGAGAGCAGTGCAGTGGGATTCTCACGTCTCACAAGAACAGCAAAGAAAAAAACACAGCACCAAACAACAAATGACTAAACACATCAAAATATTTCAATATAAAAGACATGTAATGTGTTTCAGGATGGAATTTTCCTTTAAAACCATCTGTCAGAAATATGAAAACCTCCATAATGATGTGTGCTGGAATGAAACCGACCCGCTGCGTCTCTGCTCCTCCTGGGGCGTCTGGCGAGGACAAAGGCGTTCTCTTTGCCCTTGGTGCAGGGCCGCGGCTGTTTACGGGGAGGAGACCAGTGCTGGATAAGCTCGTGAGGAGTGTTTTCAGCGTGCAGTCCGTCTCCATACACACACGGCCTTTTCTTGGCTTTGGACTGCGACATGCACAGCAGGGAGCCATCGAGATTCTCACTCAGACACGGCAGCTCCTGGAGAGGCCTGAGACACGGGAAGATTCATTACATGCTACTCATTTTATTCCATTATACCAGATTAAAGTAGTAAAGGAGGAGGCAGATAACCTCTTATTATATATTTTAATAGGTTCAGACATAGATGTCTGAAACCTCACTCTATTCACTTTAAAGTGCACTAATTTGGGAAACTAATCAATTTATAATCATGGGGCTGATATTTAGTGCACTACAAAAGGTGTGAAAGTTATTTCCAGCCACATATAGTGCCTTAAAGAGGGTAGAGAGGAGAGCCATTTTAGATCCCTATAAATTACTTCCACAGATCCCTTCAGAGCTATGTGGACAAGGATCTTTTTACTGCTGAACACAGCAACAGAACACATTCGATTTAAGCTGACGCCATTTAAAGGAGACTTGTTTTTGAGTTATTGAGGTTTGGAGGTTTTGGATTAACCCCAATATCAATTCAAGACAGGCCAATACCTATGAGAATAACCAAAAACTATAACTTTGATGGGTTGGTGGATAGTGATGGATAGTAATACCCAGCACTGTAACTAAATAAAATAAAATCATGGACCTCTGGGGGTCACCAAATCCACTGCTGAAAACAGCAAAGGGAATTTTAAACGTTTTTTTTTTGCAGCCAAGAATGCTTTTAACTGCAAAATAAATTTCCCTCTCTAAACATAATCCAACTATTCATATTAGGCTCAATAGTTAAATGGCCATTTATAACAGACAAAGCTTTTTATTCCTGAACTTATCACCCACAGAACCCATTAGAGTCCATGATATTTAGAGGAGACTCACATCCGAGTTATTGTGGTTTGGATTAAACTTCGATTTGCAGTTCAACTGAGCAGTCAATTCAATTCAATTCACTCGAGTGGTTCTTTCATTTCGATTCAAATCAATTTAAGTGAACAGTCAATTCAATTCAATTCAATTCAGTTCAGTTGAGCGGTTCTTTCATTTCCATTGAATTCACTTGAGCAGTTCTTTCATTTCGAATCAGTTCAATTCAATTCAATTCAAGTGAACCTTCAAACAGACTAATAACTATAAGAAGTCAGTACAAAATATAGTTAAAAAAAAAAAACCCAAGCAAAACAAACAAACCAACCAACCCTCATGGACTCTCTGGTGTTCCTGGACTCCACTTTGAGACCCACTGCTCTAGGCTCTAGGGTATTTTTGTTGGATTCACTTGTGGACTTGCTCTGTAGAAGAAGCAGCTCTCTAAACCAGGCTGCACAGTGTGTGGGGACCAGGAGCCATGCAGGACAGTTCTAACCAAACTACTAGTTTACTAGATTAACCTGCTCACTGATCTAAAAGACTTTAGGTTCAAAATGAAACCAGACTGGACAGCTGTGTAATAAAGTGAAATAATATATTTATCTAGCAAAACACACGAGTGCATTTGTTTAATATGCATATGCATGTTGTTTTTCATGTTACCCCGCGCGCGTCCAGATGTTGCTGATGCCCGCCATAACTCCCCCTCTGATCGCGCGCCATCTCAACAGCACTCACACAAACTCAAATCAAAGGAAATGAAACCCACAATCAGCGTGATTAGCTGTAGACGTATTCATAAAATTATTTTAAGCCAGGTATGCACTGTTTATACTAGTTAGATCTGATCTTTAGCGGCTGTAACATGGCTGTGTGAGAAGGCCGAGGCGCGGGAGAAGCTTGGAGGGAGAAACCTGAGTCAGTGCTCCAGATTTCTAGCAATTTCCATCCATTTGACATTTAAAAGAGAACTTGTCATAATTTAATACCTCCCATAAAAGCTGTTTTAATGAAGTTAAAACGCCTTTTAGGTGAAAAACATCATCAAACCGCGACTGTAAAAGAGTCCAAACTATAGTTGCAGCTCATCTACAGTGTGTCTACTAAGTTTCTGCAAAACTTACTTACAACATTTTAACCTACAAACTAAAAGCCAGTAATTACCTCTCAGCTGCCATCTTGTCTTCTTCTGCAGTAGCGCGTTTATTATTGATTTATTACTGATTTTCGCGATTCTGATCCTCTCTAAAGTCTAAACTCAGAGTGAGTTCGCGCGAGCATTTAAACCTGTAGAGGGACCGCCTGCCTCGCCTCAACGCCATTGGCTCAAATCTGCCTTAACGGAAGTGACGCACTAACATTCGGTGGCGGACAAAGTAATCTGATGCTGCTGCGCGTGTCGACACCTAGCGGCCAGGAGGAAGCACTGCTGCTGTTCAAAACCAACTAAACGTCGGGATTAACACATTCTCTTACTGTTTTTTATTTTATAATAAAATAGAATATAATAATGTATTTAATATTTTCCTTTTCATTTTATCCTGATTTCTTCATATTTAAATAAAATCGTTTTTATTGTTTTAGTTTTTTTTAGTTAGATTATAGGAATCTTACTTAAATAAACATTAGAATTTAATCCAGAACTTTTTTATTGTATTATATCTGCATTATTGCTTTTTTTTTTGACATCTTAACAACTCATTATTAAAATTCCTACTATTTAAGGAATTACATAGGCTATATTACATATCTGTACATAATTATATTTTTATTTCTTTCAGAGATTATATAAAATACCTATTTATTTAAGCTTTGCTTTCTTATTCGTGCTTTCTTAATACATTTCTTAAAATGATTATAAGAGTATGTACAGTACTTTTTTTTTTTACATTTTAAGGTATTAATTATCTTACTTGGTTTAGGAATTACATAAGCTACTTTTTCACTTGTGATTTCCTAATAAATTATTTATTATTATTATTATTATTATTATTATTATTATTATTATTATTATTATTATTACTTGTTTCATAAAATTTCTTAATAAAAATCCTTTATTTTAAAAATGTGTGTAGGCTATTTTTGACTTCTCTCGACTGATATCATTTGTATTATTACTATATTTTTATTTGTTTTGAATGACAGGAATTACACATAAACAAACACAAGGATCAACAACACATTTTGACTTAGGAATTGCACAGGCTATGTCTGTTTTCCTTTTGCTCTCCTAATAAATTATTGAAACAGTTTTTATTTCTTTCAGAGATTATATAAGCTACTTACTGAATCTGTTTAATGTTTACTTCTTACACTTAAAAAATTTAATTAAAAGAGTATGTGGGCTACTCCTTTTTAAATTCTGATTTCTTGTTCATTTTAAATTAATAAATGTTATATTTAACATTTATTAAAAATGTTATTTGTTTTGAAGGTTATAGAAATGATGCATAAATTAACACTGAGGCCAAGAACACATTTATTAATATGCATTTTGAAAGGTTTAATTTATTTTTGCAATTGTACCTATTAGATAACATAGTCACATTTATTTTCATTGTTTTCATTGATTTTGGAGATTTTATACATAGCTCAGATTTTTTATCTTTTATATTCTGTATATAATTCTCCTATTTGCACTTTTATTTGCCGACAATCTAATGTAAATAATCAAATCAATTTTACTACACAGTGCGCATGCGTGAACCCTTTCACACGGCTCACTCATCCGGTCATCTACAGAGCACAGTGAGAGCACAGCTCCAGGATGTGGGCGGGGCCTGCGTTACCCTGACGCCCTGCCCTTGCGTCGTGACGTAGTGACGTAGCTCTCGCAGACAGCTGCTCGGGATACGGGTCGGTGCTTGGATGACGTTTGAGATTTGGTCGAAAACACCACGATGACTTTAATTCAAATAGCTTTATTTTGAGAGAAGAGTTCGTCGCTGTCATTAATTAATCAGCAGTAGGAGCAGATATTAGCGTTTTAAACACCGTTTATCTCCTCACAGCTGAGGTAGGAGCAATCTGAATCTCACTTCCTAATGTACAGCTAGCAAAACACGGTAATAATGGACGCGTTTAAAAGGGCAGTAATTGATTATAGAGTGCACTTCCTGCTGTGTATTTTAGACCAGACGCAGTGCTCTTGTGTAGGGACGAGGATGCAGTTAGGGACTGAGCCATGACAGGTCGCAGTAACAGTTGTACATTTAAATGTTATGTGTAGAGATGTCAGTATGGTGTGATAATGATTGTGTTTTGTGTCTCTTTTTGTTGTCTTGTCAAGTTTATTCTTTACAGCTAATATTCAGGCACTAGATTAACTATATCAATACATGACCTGTTTTTTTTTTATATATACAGTTAAATAAGATTAATATGAAACACTTTCAAATGCTTAAAATCTGATTTAGACCCATTATGCACTGGCAGATTATTATTGTTGTTGTTGTTGTTGTTGCTGCTGTTATCATAAACCTAACTGCACCCTGGAGTGAAAATTAAAAGTATGGAATGACATGATCTGAATTTTTATACCTTTATTTGATTTAAGTAAAGTTGAAGTTGATTGAGATCAAGGTGAAATGATATTTCATGGTTTGAATTGTTTTTTAGTGGAAATTGTTTTGCATGGTGTGAATGGCTTCAAGTTCAATTTTATAATCAGGTGTAGAAACTTACGATTCCGATTTTGGTGGCACAGTCCATTTCAAATTCGGTTCTCCAAATTCAGATCAACATGTTCCCAACGCTGCATGTGAGGAGAAGCAAAGGAGCGCACATTCGTTCTGCACCATGACTGCCGATGATGTAGTGTTTTGAAAATGCTTGAAAGATGAATTTGAAATGGATGGATGCGCCACCAAAAGCGGAATTTGAATTTTCCACACCTGATGATTCTAAAATTGAATTTGAACCCTTGCACACAGATC
The DNA here is from genome assembly GCA_037577455.1 of Pangasius macronema. Classification (NCBI taxonomy): domain Eukaryota; kingdom Metazoa; phylum Chordata; class Actinopteri; order Siluriformes; family Pangasiidae; genus Pangasius; species Pangasius macronema. The sequence goes on along the minus strand of CM074959.1, from coordinate 9,063,594 downwards.
CAAACCCTGGAATACAATTTCAACTAAAAAAAAACATCAAATACAAATTCAAATAAAGGCATAAAAGTGACAGGTTTGCACGTTTGAAATACAGACTGTAGTGGCGCATTTCTCACTCCATGTAAAAGTGGTATGTCCTCGCAGTAGCTTCAGATCTAGGACACGCTGACTGCACTCGTTCTGTCTTGCTCTGCTGAAGAAAAACAAAAGAGTCTTTCAGGGAACACAAGCGCCACACCGGCTTTTGTCAGCGCCCGACTCAGTGGAAAGTTGTAATGAGGTCGTGGAAGTCACGCAGTGAACATGATCATGTTTTAGTTTTAAAGCATCTTCCAAATCGTTTGTATACTTGATGTCTCTTCTTCCCTCCAGCCTGATTTCCCAGGTGTCTTTGCTGCACTGGGTAGAGGAGCAGGATGAGCGGGGCGGCGCTGGCCATCGAGATTGTGGTGGTCTTTTTTCTGGCTCTTTTCCTCCTGCATCGGTATGGAGACTTTAAGAAGCAGCAGCGTATGGTCCTGTTCAGCACGCTGCTCGCCTGGTACCTGTGCTTCCTCATCGTCTTCATCCTCCCTCTGGACGTCAGCACGGTTTGTTCAAACCACCAGTTTAACGTGTAACACATATGACTAAGCCAAGACACATCAGGCTGCTTTCACAATCGCCATAGCACTTTTTGTGCTGATATTTAAAAACGGTTCACACGTTAATCACACTGTAACCATAGCAACGCTTTCAGCACTCCTAGCTACTATCTGCTAGATTAGATTTTCTTATTGTCATAGTCAATATTAGCAGAATTGTCATTATCAGTAGTTCTGGAAGCAGTAAATCAAGAGAATTTGAGCTGCTTGTGTGACTTGATCATATGCAGCTACGGTTAAAGTGGGACATCACATCACATACTGGTGAATGTTCCAGATATACACCCGCTGTTATTTTTGGGTTATTTTGCAATGTTGGAATATTGGCGATGAAATATTTTGGATGCATGCCAGAAATCTCATATTCGCTCACTAACAAGACAGAAAATTTCACAAGCACTTTGTGCTGCATGTTTGGTTTTCTCAGTTGTTTCCAGCTTGTGGTTGGGAGGTTTAAAAGTGCTTGACGTCACTCAGAACGTTTTTCAGAACTTTTTTCAACATTAAGAGCTCCACTGTGATCAAAAAATGCAGGTTTTTACATTAGTTGGCAGAAAAGGTTTGGAAAAAAGTTTTTAATGGTTAAAGTAAAGGTAACTTTAGCTATTAAGGATCGGATGGCAAGCGAGGTAGATTTCCAACAGACTCCCAATTTTCACAACTTTGTTCATATAATGAATAAGATCAGATTTAGTAAAGTTAAATTGATTTTAAAAAGCTTACAAAATCTGTATTAATTCCCAAATTGTAAATTCGAAGTGATGGCCAAATACGTAATTACACTGAACACAACAGCCTTTTTTTTAAAAAAAGTATCTTTTCGCCAATTTTTCAATCCCACCCTGGACACACACACACACACACACACACACACACACACACTTTGCAAAGAGACATGAATTGCAGACTTTGCTCTCATCATACACTCCCAAACAGAACTGTTACACACAGCAGCCTTTGTTCTGCTGGAGATGTGTCACTGCATGGAGAGGAAGCTGCTTAATTTCTGGCTAATTTGTTTTCTTGAACTTGTGGAAGCAGCAGCAAGAAGACGTGCAACACAGAACTCGGATATTTCTCCATATCTTATTGTTTACAAAATTAATCAGCACTACAGCCAACTCGTTTGCTACTTTCACTAAAACACTAAATCGTACACTCCGATACCCAGTACTAATACTACAAACCCTAATACTCCTGAAATCCAACATCAAAACTCTCTGGTTTCGGCAAATGTATTGTAATACTGTATTTGAAACCAACATCATACAATAGATTTTTAAGGGGAAAACGAAAGAGCACCCTATAAAAGGAAATAGTGTGTATCTGTGACACGCTGCAGTGGCTGAGCTGCATTACTGGAATATTTACTATGCATTCGGCTTACCGTGTAAGTGGTCTAAAACCTGTGGATCTGGCAACACAACAGCTCAACTCATTCATTTGGTTCTATTGCATCGAGTAGGCTTGTCCTTGGACATATACCACTGACTTTAGGAAGGCACTTTGCATGATGCTAATCTGGTGGCAGTTATGCTTCCTTATTTGTTACATGAATTAGCCTCGTAGCTCCTGAAGAAACAGAGAGAGAACAGACAGTAGACGTGTCTCGGCTGATTGTTTACTATTTTCTGTTGCCTGCATTATTTTCAGTTCTTTACCGTACAATCAGACTAAAATAAATCTCACTGTGTGTGTGTGTTTTTTTTTCTTTCTATATTTCAGACGATATACAGACAGTGTGTAAGCAGCCATCAGGCACCTACTCCAGGACCTCAGACCTCCAACCAGACGACAGGAAATGCAACTGCTGCACCCACTATTAGGTGAGCTTTGCCTTTTGTGGAGTTTCGTGGGTGTCACTATATGCAAATCAGCTGTGCCGTGCACACACCTGGTAGTTTACAGACATGAATACGAATCAGCATTTCTGAAACTTTAGTCGGCTCACACAACTCTACTAAAAAATTAGATAAATGAGGTCCAGTATGTCTGAAAAGTGTATTTTATCATGATATTGATATGTATATCATCATATTGCCCAGCCTTAATGGATGTAACTAAACATAATCATGGCCATAGAGGACATTTTGTGCTCTGTGGCTAGAAAGTATTTCTTGATTTTATTAATATGCGTAACATCATATATCACTGTGCTTACTAAAGATGTATGAATCTCTTCATTATGCTGCTATTTCGCTGCTTGTTTCTTTTCACATGCAGGTGAAAAACAGCCGAGCACTTTGAGCATTGTAATCTTTTCCCCTGCTCACTTTTTTACATCAAAATCGCGGAACGTTTGAATGGAAACTCGGCTATATGTTTTGGTGCGATGATGCTGGTCACATGATGCGAAGGCTCGAAGTCACACTGTTTTGTGTTCATTTCACAGCATTGCAACCGTGTGTCACAAGCCATGGAGCTACATTCCTGATGGGATCATGCCTGTCTTCTGGAGGGTTGTGTACTGGACCTCACAATGCCTCACATGGTGAGATGGCAACACAATTCCATAATAACTCATCTTAATCCATCATGAGAATAGCGATATCCATGATATCCAACCCTTCAAATTACCGGTTAAGGTGATCTAGAAATGTGATAGTGTCATAGTCAGAGTCCCCTCATTTTTCAGAGGTATATTATATGGCCGAAAGTATGTGGACGCCTCATCATCACACCTGTATGAGATTGTTGGACATCCCATTCCAACACCATGGGCATTAATATGGTCTGAGAGGCAATAACAGCCTCCACTCTTCTGGGAAGACTTTCTACAAGATTTTGGCATGTGTAGGGGGAATTTGTTTCCGTTCAGTCAGCAGAGCATTAGTGAGGTCAGGCATTGATGTTGGGCAAGGAGGTCTGGTTCACAATCGACATTCCCATTCATCCCAAAGGTGTTCAGTGGAGTCGAGTTCAGAGGTCAAACTATGTCTTTAGAGACCTCACTTTGTGTGCAGGGGCATAGTCATTCTGGAACAGGAAAGGGCCTTCCTCAAACTGTTGCCACAACGTTGGAAGCATACAATTGTCTTAAAAGTCTGCAGCATTGATGTTACCCTTCACTGGAACTAAGAGACCCAATCCCTTCCTTCCTTCACTAAATTACTGTTGGCACTATACACTACAGTAAGTCGCGTTCTCTTGGCATCCAAACCCAGATTCCTCCATTAGACTGCCAGATAGTGAATCGTGATTCATCACTCCAGGGAACAAATTTCCCCTGCTCCAGAGTCCAGTAGCGACGTGCGTTACACCACCCCAGCCAATGCTTGACATTGTGTATAGTGATCTTAGGCTTGTGTGGAGCTGCCTGGCCATGGAAACCCAATTCTTGAAGCCCCTGATGCACAGTGTTTGTGTTCATGTTGCTTCCAGAGCTAGTTTGGAACTCTGTATTGAGTGATGCAACAGAGGGTAAGAGATTGTTATGCACTACACGCTTCAGCACTCGGTGGCCCCGCTCTGTGAGTTTGCGTGGTTTTTGCTGATTTGTGGCTGAGCCGTTGTTGCTCCTGGACACGTCTGTTTTACAATAATAACGCTTAACAAGTGACAAAGGCAGCTCTAGCAGGGTAGAAACATCGCCAACTGATTTGTCGCAATGGTGGCATCATATGACCGTGCCGCATTTAAAGTGACTCAGCTGTTCCGTGTGACCCACTTTAATGCCGGCGTTTGTCTATGGAGATTGTGTGGCAATGCGTTTGTTTTTATGCACCTGTTAGAAATTGGTGTGTCTGAAACACCTGAGCTCAACAATCAGGAGAGGTGTCGACATACGTCTGTGTTTGCTTGTTTCCTTGCCGAGTACTAATAGCAAATTTGTCAAGATCGAGGTCAAGAGCTGACGACTTTTTGTTATCAATACTCGGAAACGTAACAAGCAAACAGGAAACAAGCAAACTCCACTAGTTCCAAAGGGAACTGCCCTGGCAATTCGTGATCCGATCAAAAACGAACTATTGTTTCCTTCTTTATGTAGACCTAAGGTCAGCTCTCATGAGATGCACATACTGTGAGATCAGTAAAATGGAATGTACCGGAATACAGCTTTCTTGGTGTTGTCAACTTCAAGAAGCTGTTTCACAATGTTCCAGAGTCCCGGGATGCCTTACATGGGATATGCGCAAGAAACACAGTGGTGTATAGACTTTGTTCTAAGTGTGATCTGATATGAAAGCCATGGGAACAATTGTCATATCCCCTCTTTCTACTATTAAAGCCTGGGAGAATGGGGGAAAAGCCGATTGGATTATTACTCAGTCCACATCACTCGACACATTGCAGTTTCAGCCACGAGCTCAGTTTTGGTGACTCATGCTGGCTGTGAATTGTACACGCCGACCCAGAATCCTTAGAGACATTTAATGGAAAACAAAACAGCAGACTCTCACTGGCTCATATGAGAGCAGCAAACACTGACTCTTCAGTTTGTAAACCAGTTCTACAGTTTCATACGTCTCAAAATACAGAGTCCATGTGAAGTACAACCGAAAGAAAACAAGACCTTCTCATTGCTTTTCTGTTGCTGCCTACTGTTTCACTTTTGGATGATCTTCCAGCCTTGTAATGTGACAATATATCACAGATCCACTTGTTACTCATGGCAGAGTATTTTTACTACTGTAATGCTAGTTTCATCTGTAAAAAAGAAAAAAAAAGGTATGCATCTATTACTTAGGGCTGCGTATTTTTTGGCTTAGTATTCCGATCACAATTCTCGTGATTTCTTTGATAATTTTATATATATATATATATATATATATA